>NIPM01000266.1:126-186452 GCA_002738285.1 Holacanthella duospinosa | reverse complement strand
GAAAGATGGAAGGGATGCATGGAGGGATTGACGTGATGCAAGAAGAGACGGAATCCGGAGTGGGACGGGATGAATGCGGGGTGTGTAGCATGGACAGAAATGATGTGTAGAATAATGCAACTGAATCGGGATAGGACGAACGGAATGGAATTGGTTCGGCAAGGGTTGAGAAGAATACGGGAAGAGATGGAAAGGATGAGGAAGGGGACGGACAAGATGAAAGAGATACGAGAAGTGATGTAGGGAAAAACGAAAGCGTAAGGGGAGCGGCGGAAGGGATGTTGGGAAAGGACGGGAGAGATAAAGGGATGCGGGCTGGAACGTGATCGATGTAGGGAGGCACGGTAGATAAACGGGGAGAGACGGAAAGAATACGAAGGGGATGGGAAGAGATGTGTAGAGGGATATAGGGAGAGATGGAAGAGTCTGGGGAGCGACGTAAAGGAGGTGGAAAAGTATGGGAGAGATAAACTAATGAGGGCTAGAACGGGAGCGACGGGATGTATGCGGAGGGAGACAGAAATGCGAGTAGGGACGAGAAGGATGAGGAGAATGGCGGTACGCTTGCGGGAAGTTATTGGGGATACGGAAAACGGTAGAAGGGATGCATGGATGGACGTGAAAATGAGGGCACGAATGAAAAAGATACGGGAAGGAGTGGAAACCTGCGGAATTGGATCGGGAAGGGGTGGTATGGAGAGGAGGAATGCGGTTAGTCAAAAAGGGTATGGGGATTGACAGGAAAGATGCGGACATTTTTGGTTACATTCTGAAATTTAATTTCGGTTTGATTCGTTAATTTCTTGCAAGGTCACAAGTTATCAGATTTTGAGTTTGGTAAATTGATATATGCAACTCAAGTAGGTCATAATTTTGTTTGTTATATTCTATACTAAAGCTTGGTTTGATACCTTAAGTATTTTTAGCAACGATATCAGTTTCCCGGTCTAAATGTTGGGCAATTAGACACATCCAAGCTGAATAGTATTACAAAAAGTGTGCTTTTTGCATTCTAAAATTAATTCTAATCCGAACCCCAGCTGACATTCCTCCCACAAGTTTCGTCCCTCCCCTCATACTTCAAGTACCTACCGGCCTGACTTTTTAAAAATGACAATGTTTTTGGTGAGGAGAGAGAGGGATGGGAAAAAGACAGCAGAATAGACACTCTGGCACAGTCGGGAGAACACCCGGCCGGGCCGGGTTTTCTCCAGAGCCGGGAAAAATTCCGGTACAAATGACATTTGGACATTTTGGGACAGGATATTTCCTGGCCCAGCCGAGAAATACCCCGGCCCAAAGGTCATTTTTTACTTAAAAATTTTTTGTGGTAAATTTCCAGTTTAGAATTTTTCTAAAATATGTTTAAACCAATCTTAATTGCATTTCGGAATTTAACACCGTGGGAGATTGCCCCAAACTAAATTTCTTGAAATAATTTAAAAAGGAGTGATTAATGCAAATTAAAGTTATTAGATACACAAATTTTTTAATTTAAATGTTATTAATTATTCACATTATTATGCTGTTTCTAATGAACCAAAAAGTTTGGTATAGGTATACTAGTTAGTAGGTTAGTTAAATATAGAAGAATCAATTCGGGCCGGAATTTCTCCCGGCGGAACAGGTAACGTCTAATACAATGCATGGAAATAGGAGATAGATATGAAATTTTTGTTCGAATAATTGTTAAAAATTACAACTTTTTACAATAATTAAAATATTATTGCATATAAGGAAAATTACCATCAAGTAGAGTGACTTTTGACACTTACACGTAAAATATTTAATTGGTTGTCACATTTAGGAGTCTGATCGAATAGAAAAACAACAAATTGAACAATATAAAACAACCAATTGAGAATGGTTGTAGCAGTTTCAATGATTAAAATTCATTGTGTTCAACTGTTTTAAATTTTTNTGAATCAGTTTCAATGATTAAAATTCATTGTGTTCAACTGTTTTGAATTTTTTCTGAAAATTATCTAGTTTCATCATAAAAATTTAGTTTGCTTCTTCTACTAGCAGTGCTAGAATATNTCATAATTATAGTGGTTTTAGAGGCACATTTTACTATTACCATATGTTACATAAACATAAATTAGTCTGTTGTCATTGGCTCAGCTTAGTTTATTTATGATAAAATTCAACTGTCAAAAGTAAATATCACCCATAAAGTTACACTAAATTGCTTTTGCTAAAAAATGTTACTAAAGAAACTAATTATTGAATTTGATCAAATCAAATAAAACTGGTGCCTATTTTATAATAGAATCCGCCCAAACTGTCCAAAGTCACCATACTTGACGATATATCGGAGTTGGTAATAGAGTAGTCACAACATTAAAATTTATTAAACAACATTTGAGGAAGATAAAGTTAAACAAACCTAATACCCTCAAAGTTACTAACCCCCATTCCATATTATTTAACAATAGACTATTTCTTACAAAAGCAATTGTAAGGTTATTGGAAGGCATTCGTCACTCATTAAGTTCATTATACTATTTTGCACAAGCCAATCAAATTAGATTTTAGACCTTAATTTGTGTGGTTATAAGAATTTAATTTAATTACTCCCTAAAGGTGACATAAACATTCAAACAATTATTTTCAACAATTTCAGATAATAATAATTTTTTTTTACACTTAATACTTGTACTTTATTTTATTCCGTAAAATAAGATTCCAATAAATTTTTAACGTATAATTTGGATGTGGGAAATAACATGGTTTACGTTAATTTTTATATGTTCTTATAGAATCACTATATATAAACTGCACTAATTTTTCTGACAAATGTGACAACTGTGTAGCCGGGATTTCTCCGAGCTCAGAAAATTTTTTTCTTTTTCGAAAAATTAAATAAAAGTGGGACAGGAAAAACTCTGGACCGGCCATTAATTTCCCCGGCCCGTGGGTCGGACTTGAGCAGGGTGTTTCCCTGACTGGGCCATAGTAGTTGAACAGCTGCTGAAGAGACAGAAAATTTTTTGTCATTTTTTAAAAGCCAGGACGGTATTTGTATTCAATACTTCCTTCCCCACATTATTTCCGTATCTACTTCTACTCGCTATCTTTCCGTCCATTCAACCAATTTTCCGTTGCGTCTTTAGTTCCCTTGTCTTTCCCGGACTCTTCCGTCTCTCCTACATATCTCCACGCATCTCTTCCCGCATCCCTCGAGGTTCTTGCTGTATTTAATCCATCCCTTTCGTCCTTCTCCGTATCCCTTATATTCCCCTCCACATCATTTCTGTCTATCCCCCGTTCGTCACATTCCTCTTCACAATTTCCGTTTCTCACATCCCTATCTTTGTCGTATGTATTTACATTCTTCCCGTCCCTTCCCGCCTCCTTTCCATCTCTCTCCACATTCGTCCCCCTATCCTAATCGTCCCTCTATGCATATCTCCCGGCATCGTATCCGACCCTCTCCAGCTTTTTCCCGTCCTTCCCTGCATTCTTTTCAATCCTACCGGCATCCCTTCCGTCCCTCCACGCACATATTCCCCGATATCATCCCGTCACTCCCCGTATCCCTATTATCCCTCCCAGCATTCTTTTAGACTTTCCCCACATCCCTTCCATCTTCCAATCCCTCCCCCACATATCCTCTGTCCTTCCCTGCATCCTCTCGACCTCTCCCAAAATTCTGGATTCCTTCTAATTCTTCTGTTTCTTTATTTCTTTTCCATCCCTTTCCGTTTTCCCGTCACTCCCTGAATTCGTTCTATTCGTCCCTGTAAACCTTCCTTTCCCCCCACCCCCAATTCCTCTCCCGCATCTCTTCCATTCATTCCTTCCATCCCTGCAATTCTTATCGTCCCTATCACTTTCTGCATCTCTTCCGTCCCTCTCTGCATCCCTCGTCCCTACCCGCATTACTCCAGTCACTCCTAGCATCCATTCCGTTTATACCGTTACTCCCTGCATCCTTTCCATTTCTCCCCATGCCATCCGTCCATCTACGCATTCCTACCTTGCCTCCCGCCTCTAGCCGCATTACTCCATTCACTTCTAGCATCCATTCCGTTCCTTCCGGCATCTCTTCCGTCCCTCCCTGCATCCCTTCCATCTCTTCCCACTTCCATACCGACCCTCTCCTTATCTCTCACAGCATCACTCACATGCATCCACTTCTACCCTTATAATCACCTCTATCCATCTTAATTATGAAAATCGCACAATTGGCCACACATTTGTCACATGCGATCGAATTGTCTTATTATCTGCGCGCGAGAGAATTAACCTTTATGACTTTCGAGCGAATGGAGATTGGTTAAGTGTTTCGATAGAATTTTGCATTATTTAAGTGCTTATTTCAAAGTCAATACAACCCAAATGTAACCCCATAAATAGCTGGGTTTTATTGAATTACTTTTTTATTAAAACTTACCAAGTTAATAACAATTATTCAACAAGCTTACTGGGNCTTCCGTCCCTCTCTGCATCCCTCGTCCCTACCCGCATTACTCCAGTCACTCCTAGCATCCATTCCGTTTATACAGTTACTCCCTGCATCCTTTCCATTTCTCCCCATATGCCATCCGTCCATCTACGCATTCCTACATTGCCTCCCACTCCTACCCCTATTATTCCATTCACTTCTAGCATCCATTCCGTTTATTCCGTCCCTTCCGGCATCTCTTCCGTCCCTCCCTGCATCCCTTCCATCTCTTCCCACTTCCAAACTGACCCTCTCCTTATCTCTCACAGCATCACTCACCTGTATCCACTTCTACCCTTATAATCACCTCTATCCATCTTAATCATGAAAATCGCACAATTGGCAACACATTTGTCACACATATGATCGAATTGTCTTATTATCTGCGCACGAGAGAATTAACCTTTATGACTTTCGAGCGAATGGAGATTGGTTAAGTGTTTCGATAGAATTTTGCATTATTTAAGTGCTTATTTCAAAGTCAATAGAACCCAAATGGAACCCCATAAATGGCTGGGTTTTATTGAATTACTTTTTTATTAAAACTTACCAAGTTAATAACAGTTATTCAACATGCTTACTGGGTTCCATTATATAATTTTTAATAATTATTTAAACCCGAAATATAATTTTTCACGACTGAGAAATTTATAGCGAAATACCATTTTGCAAAATCTAACAGTTATAAACANACTTATAGCGAAATAATATTTTGCAAAATCTAACAGTTATAAACAGATTTCTATCCACTGGCTTAACGTTTCACCAACCTTAAAGTAAGTNTTTCACGACGGAAATTTATAGCGAAATACCATTTTGCAAAATCTAACAGTTATAAACAGATTTCTATCCACTGGTTTAACGTTTCACCAACCTTAAAGTAAGTTTGAGAGGAAGCTTTTATAAAAATTTTTCGTGTTTTAGTCTATTGAAGTATTTTAGTGTAACTCTCAGCGACTTTGCAGGTGCAAAACGGAATTTTCCCTCAGAGTCGCATTGAATTATCTTAATAGTGATCTAAATGAGTAAATAACTCAAGTCTTTGGGGACTTGTGAACACAAGTTTAACACAAGTCTAACCATAGTCAACACCTTAACCTTGCATATTGGGAATTTCATACTCTAAGTTCTGCGCATGCGCGCTTGGAATGTAGAAGAGCCCCGCTAAATTTCTTTATTGGAAAAACATGCCCTGTTAGTAGACTTGTCATGTGCAAAATCTGAAAAAATTAGCTAGATGGGAACATGACCAAAATTAAATTTATCTGCGCATAGTCATGTGTTAAATATGCCTCATGTGTTAAATTTTTTTGGAAAAAATGACATAACTCAGCGAAAAAATTTTTTTTCGAAATTTCCTTTTACGGGGTAATGTAGCATTAGGAAATGCACTATTTGAAATAATTGAACCGAATATCCGAGCGAAAAAAATGAGGTATGCTTTTCTGCATACCATCCTTTCTTGGAGTAATACTCTAAAATAGACCTCAAAACAAAATTTACCGAGACGTTTGACCTCTGGAGAGTATCAAAAGTATCAAATTTTTATTTGACTTTGCATAAGTTTCAAATTTGGACTGAGACTTTGCACAACACTATATTACTTACTAAGCAATGTTGAAATTGATGTCAACAAAATTGGCCGAGATGTTTTACCTCTAGGGGTGATCAACATTATCATATTGTTGTCACGCTAAGCTTTGCTGACCACTGTAGGTCAAAGATCTCGGCGTTTTTTTTTTGTTTGAGGTCTATGGAAAAATTATTCATTAGGTCAAGCTCTACCAATGTGCAAAGTATGATATGAATCTAACTGGACCACTTCACGGCTTTCCCTTCCCTTTGTGCCTAGTCCTTTCATCGAAATTTTGAAATTATTAAAAGAAAAAAACTTTTTGTTCTCCTCGAAGTCATTTTTAAGTCTTACGGTTCCAGATTTGCGAAATCCAATTATTCCTTCCATCTGTGACTTGTATCCCAAGAAAACTGGGAAAATATGTCGTAAGAAGGGATAGGCTAGAACGATTCCTGTTCCAAGTGTACCATTTTTGAAAAAATCACTTTCATGCTGGAGTAAATCTTGCAGTTCTTTATCATTATATTCGAATCGTTTCCCCATTACCATTGTTGCCATGACATTGGAAAAACTTTTGTGGAAGTAATCTGCTGTGAAATGAATCTTTCTTTGAGGATCTGATTCTGATTCAAGTTGCATGTGGTTGAGAAGTTCAGATATTTCTTCCATTAAAAGATTTTTCATTGCTTCACGGTCTCCATAGCCATGTTGCCGAAGGGCGTTACGACAGAATGTTCGCATGTCACTCCAAGCTGAACCGCTCGAAAATCCTAAACCTATAAGGAACTCTTCATGTATTCACTCTTACTCATATAACTTTTGTATAACCATGCCTGTTCAGAATTTACTTGGTATATTTTCATATCTCAAATTCCTTAGATTTCCCAGATAGATTTTTTCCAAAATATCATTCATTCCTACGTAAATGGATACATATCGGATATCACTAATCAGTACTTTTAGTAAATTTACCATATTTATGATTAAACTAGACTGATACTCGCTCCTTTCGTATGGGTTAGCGATATGAGAATAAAGTTTGCGCATTTTCTAGTATTGGCAACATCTATGAGGGCTCCAATTGACTCTAAGTACCATGGG
The DNA here is from genome assembly GCA_002738285.1 of Holacanthella duospinosa. Taxonomy (NCBI): domain Eukaryota; kingdom Metazoa; phylum Arthropoda; class Collembola; order Poduromorpha; family Neanuridae; genus Holacanthella; species Holacanthella duospinosa. The sequence continues at coordinate 179,325 of NIPM01000266.1, read as the reverse complement.
TAATTTTGTTAGGCTAAGTAAATACTTATTCTGAAGGCCCATGGAGTCTAACAAAATTTCCCTAAAGTGATAGAAAGCAACCAAACTTATTTTTCGTAATATTTTTTTTACCAAAATTTTTTTGAAAATTTCTATCCCACAAAGTGCCAGTACATTCCCTGCCGAGTGCTTCTTCCTTACTCAAGACTTCTTTCACAACTTCAAACGATGACAGCAAAACTTGAAAATGAAATAAAAAATAGTTATAAGAACAATAATTATTAATTTTGTATAATTTTGTTGTTAATACTTCTGGTTTGAAATATAAGTTTAGGTTCATAATTTGTCGATTACCTGTATCCATTAAACCCAATTTTAAACTCATAACGTTCCCATACTTCTTAGCAAGATTGTTGAAAGCGACGTGACCGGTAGAACTCTCTCTTGTTATTTGAATTAAAGCCCCAAAAGGGGGGATTTTGATTGGACCTAAGGAAATTAAAAGCTTAATTGAAAATAAAATTTTTTATAGATTCGTATTAACTTATGAGATTGGGTTAGATCAAAATTACGTTTTTCTGTTACCATTTGTTACAATAGACAACCAAAACGTTGCTACAGTGTAAACTACTTATTAGTCTATATTTTAACATTGAAATTGGCGCATATAAGACGGCATTTTTATTTCTTCAAATATTTTGAATTTGGGTAAAGTGCTATTAGGCGACGCAATGAATAAAAAAATCTTATGCATGTAATATACCTGGTGGCCTCTTGTGTCCTATAAAATTCTCGATGTAGAAAATTACAAAGTATACGCAAATCAAGGCAATCAAAATTTCCAGATACATGACAATTTTTAATACAGAAGAATACAATGATACACAATGTGTATTTCAGTACAACTGACACTAATACACTCAAGCTAACAATTAACTTATTTGCAGTTACTTTTAGTGCAATGACACCGATTTAAAAGAAATCCTTGAAGTTCATAATACGATGAGTTAATGACTCATTTATACTCTTAATTTGTTCTAATTTGAAATTGGAATTTATCTAATTATCCGGTCTATTGTGACATTAAAAGGTCATCCCCAATGACAGAAAAAACATTAGGTACTTAATTACTTTGACTGATGTATTTAGTTCAAACATTTACAATTTGTAAATTTTTAGAAATTATTACTAAAAATACCGGATCTTTCAATAAGTAAGAAACCAAGCAACTCCAAACATTCAAATTCAACCAATGAGAAATGACTATTAAAATTTTACTTGAATCTGATTGGCTGAATTTGAATTTCCTTGAGGAATGTTTAATGGAAGACTCAACAAAAAGAAAAAGAAAATAAAGGTCATTCATTATTCAGTTTTAACTCCAATGGATTTTGATGTCATAAGAATAAGAAGTATCGTCGTAGTGAAAACGGTTAACCACATTGGACCAAGGCTAGTAGTACCGTTACAACCATCAGTGTTGCAGCAAATGTAGCATGATCCTTTGCTCAGTTGTTCATCACTGCAAGTTTTTTCACAATTGTCAGGTTCCGGTGTCACTTTTCTGTACTCACAGAAGCGAACAACTTGGGAGAAACTGTCTGAAATCGAAACGATAATTTTAATTTTTAGAAGTAAGCACGCAATGACTTATTAGCAAGAACGCCGTTTCTATGCATTTGTATAATCGCAGCGAAGCAATACTAATTGGTGATACTTAGGATCCTCACGAACTATGAAAAATGGAGCCGATTAACGCAATGTTAGTTTACATAATAACGCCTAATCACAACTGAAGCGCATAATTTATTTAGCGTTTCACTTTTAGTTTTTACCACATTTTATACCATTATAAGAGCAAATTGTTGTTCGAATACCAACAATTAGACTATTTTTATTTATCGAACGCATTTAAAAAATTTTAATTCGAAAATTTTGCTAAATTTCCCAATATCTGAGTGTGTTTCTATGTCGGAAAAACAAATTGTTTAAATTCATGGCTCTAATTCAACTAATATTCGATATTGGGACGTCCGTCGTGCTCATGTATATGGACGCGAATCCTTATAAAGGTTTTGATGCTCATCAGAAAGCCAATATAACCTTATAAATCACCGCGCATAATATCGGATAATTTTTTTGTAAATGCGGCATAAGTTTTTAAAATTTCGTGCATAAAAATGGCGTCGTTGCGTATTAGATAAAGTATCTTACCTTTTTGATTCTTCAGCCACTCTTTTGAATTCTTGTGAAGCACTTCTTTCATACACTTCAATTCATATCCTGGTTTCTTCTCTGCGCCAAACTCCCACTCTGTATCTTTTGGATTCACTTGGTCATCGTCATGATTAAAGTGATGGTGGAGCCACTCTTTATTCATCCATTTCCCGTTGAGCTCTCTCATTAACTGTGGAGTGCACTCTGTTGTAGTAAAATTGGAATAAGCCTTGGGATTTCGACAGAGAGCTTCATTCGCCTGAGGTGTTGGATCCGCACTGTTGCAAATATAGCACTTTATTGCCTTCTCACCTATTCAAGATACAAAAATTTGGTTCAGTAATAATTGATATATGATATTCAAAATAATACAACATCACCATAAATTTCCAGAATCAGCGTTGATATTAGGAACGCATAAGCCCAGTTCAACCCCATCATTCAACTGTTCTATTCGTCAGCCTTGAATTCTTCTATCTGAAATTAAATAATTAACGATGAAGACTATGCATATTTTGGTTAATTCAGCTCTTACCGAAATGAAATGACCAATTTTGTGAATGACTCTACGTTTATGAGATAATTCATGCAGATACAATGAGTTTGGTACCCATAAACAAGTTTCTCATCAAACGGAAGTTATGGCTTCAGCCTTGGAATATATTAACCTCAAAAATGACGCTAGTTGATATTTACGAATATAAGAAAAAAAACATACATTGTAGAAGGATTAATTTTGTATTATTCTACAAGGAAAACACTGCTTGACTACGATATTGCGTGTTCTGATAAAATGAAACCACAAGTTTCATCGACAAATCACATAATAATAAATAATGTTTTTTGTAAAGATTATCACATTGCAAAATTTTCTCAAAATTTTGTCTAAGAAAAAATTGCTTTTGCTTGAATTTTGTTTGGAGGAAATTTAATTGATGGCTTAAGTATTTAGCTCGATTAACCTTGTTATAACTTGGTAAAGTTTATTTTAAAAGACGAATTACCAAATTTCAGACTCGAAATGTAAAAGAACATGAGGAATGATTGAGGCGTCGTTCCAATAATTAATTATAAAGATGGATTAACAATATGGTCAACGATAATTAATGGAAATTGGAATGACTGAATACAAAGTGTGGAAATGTCGTTGAGTAGAAGAAACCCCTAGGGATCATCTAAGAAAATGCAAGTACCCTGCGCTTGCGCACCATAATACTTTCGACATATTCACTCCCGTTCCTGTTTCTTCCTATCACAAGTGTGTAAATTCCTAATCCTAAAAATTTAACAACGACAGCGACACGAACCGTCCAGTTTGTAACAATGTCTTCCTCCCATACTGCGTATTTTGAGTGAGATACTTCCACGAGGGCTAAAATTCCGAGTAGAAAATTTGGGCTAGGCGAAGTGTGTATAGAGTTAATACAAAAAGATTTTTTGGGATGGTTAGGCAAGAGATGGAACACTACCGATAAATATTATCAAGGCAAAGTGAGGTAATGACAGAACCTCAGAAAATGACATTGATGAAGGACAGGGAATGGAGAAGGTGGAGATTAGATAGGGAGTTTAAGGAGAGCCATCGTCAGCACCAATCGTCTTCGTCGTCTGAAAGGTGGGGGGCTCGGGGTGTTGAGGGTGGTCCCATGTCCGCGTATTCGTCACGTGGCGGTGGTGGTGGTGGTGTTGGATGGGCTTCCGGCAGTGGGGTTTGACCTTGACCTGGGTGGTGGTACCCATTTGGCACTTGGCGCGGTTGTGCCGGAGAAATTGGCAACATCCGACTTCCACGACCTAAAACCCAATCAAGAAACCTTTCATTAAACACACAACTGATCGATTATATCCTAAACTACTGTATCTTCACATGTAAGGCAAATAAATTTTCTGAATACTATTAATCCTAGAGCAAACAGTTAAAAATTCAGAGAAATTTTTAGTAAATTACATGTGAGAATACCGTATTGTAGAATCGATGGGACTAATAGTGATAGTAAGGCAAGACGTGAGGCGAAGCTGTAGCGAAAAGCTATTTAGTGAAAGGTGTTCCCTACCTAAGGCAACTGCTTGCTCAATACTGAGTTGTGAATGAGGTTCTCTCCTGAAGCGAACCGCTTCTGAGGTTTGCCTCCAGGGCTCGAGAGGGAGCTCTCGGCGGCTTCTGCTCAGAACCATTCGACTCCCTGAGCGTGTCGGCGAGAGGTTCAGTCGTGGAAAATTGATTCCTTCTGATGATCCTACCATAACCACATATACTTCAGTAGCTCCTCCTACTCTCACTCTCTCTCTGTCTGCTTTACTTTTTAAAATAATTACTTTCCCTCGACTTGAATTTACAGTTACGGAAAGTTTAAAAGGCAAAGAAGCTAGGATTCTGTAAACTGTCAAGAGACTTACCCGAATCCATTTGATTGAAACTACGGACACTGGGTGGTAGGCGTAGGGCGGAAGGATGTGAAGGTGTTTGTGGTAATCTCCGACCGCCTATAAATAAAAACGAAAAATTCAAATTCTCAGCTTCAAATTACTTGTTTACAACTTGCTTCTTACCTGATCTCCTACCAGGTAGCATCGGATAACTTCCGTTTTTTTGATAAGGCCTTGAATATGGTGGACTAGGTGACCGTTCCAAACTATTACCAGCTCGTTTTAGCATTCTAACCAGAAACAACAGTGTATTGCTAAATATGATGTAATTCGTTGGTTTATTTTAGCTCTGCTTACCTGGGCGGGAGGAAACCTCCAGTACGTTCAGGGCTTTCGGGACTAAGTGCACTATCGTGATACCCTCCGCCGTATCGAACGGGGGAAAGTGAGAATTCGTCTCCTCTAATTTTCTGTCTAGCTCTGCCCCTTCTCGATGTTTTCTCTCGTACAATTTCTACCATATCTGACACAGCCTCACTAAATCCGATATCATGCTGGTTGAAATGGTGTTGAGTCCCGCGACGTCTTGTTGGAGAAGGTGAGCGGGATCTCACACGTCGGTTATGCTCATTTGGATGTGGGTGGAGGTAATGTAAGTCTACAAATTCAAAATTAATACCAAAAATGTTCATGATTCAAAATTATTACTACCTCGTCCAGAAGCTGATTGATTCCAATTGTCTTCCTCCTGCTCATCAAAATCTTGGAAAGACTCAAGATCATGATCACGCATGCACTTTTCCATTGGACTAATACTTCCCTCTTTTGGTTCCTGCACCAAATCATTCAGCTCAATTACCTAAATCAAAAAATTCAGTATTATAAATTTAAATTGAAGTTATTTTTTTTATAAAATTGCAGTTGGCTAAACAACTTCCTTTAGCGCATGCGCTAGCTCTATACCACTAACTAATAAATTCTAACTCCATTATGTATGGTAGCGTAACAATGTTAAATGTTATGGTTAGACTTTCTAATAATCTAATTTAATTAATAACTAATTGACTAAAGAATTAATACACTGACTAGAAAAGTTTTGCCTACAACTTCTAACAAGTTCTCCATATTATTCCTTGATGTGGTACATAGTTAAGTGATAAATTCACATAGTAGTTATTAGGGATAATCTAATTGATTAACGAGACTAAACACGATCACATCTATTGGTTAGGTTGGAAGTGTAAGTGAATTCACATGATTTTTATAAGTAATTCAAACCCCATTTTTATGCGGCCAAATTGTCCTGTGCCGTGCAGATCGCTTCTTTCGATTTCTCTTCCGACTTCGAAAACTCCCACCTCTTTCCTGAATAAACTCCTTCAACTCTGCTTCCGTTATTTTTTCTTCTTCTAAATTTTCTTCATCGTGTCCTGGATTTACATGATATTTCGTAGGTCCTCCCATTGTCGAAGTCATTCCCATTATACATTGAAGAAACCCGCCAGTTGAAGAGTTCTAAATTTTGAGCTTATAAAGGTACATTTCTATTCTGTTTCAATTTCATATCCCCATCAACAAAAACTGACAACTATTAATCAAAATTTATCAATTCCCCTCTACTCCAAAAGCTGAGGTTTTGAATTTGTATTAAATATTTAGAAACGTGTTGCACATTTATATAATTTCAGACTCACCGGCAACCCTGGTGCCTGAACTTTGCCAAATCGTGTCGCCTTCCAATTTTCCAAAATGAGTAATCCTGCATATACTTTTCCCACTGTAAGTTTTCCAGGACCCAGTTCCGTATTCTGAGGAACCAATAAAAAGAGTTTCTTCTTGGCCTGGAGTGGCCAAATGTGCCTGAGGGTATCTCTGAGCTCCTTATCCGCTGAATCCATTTCATCAGGTGGTCTCATTTTGATACTCAAATTCTCCCTTATGAGTGCGAAGAGGGTCGTTGTGAATTGGACATGACCTTTATCATCTATCGGCATGTTCATCCGAATAAGTTTTTTGTAGGCGAGACGGTAAGGACATTTGTTTCCAAAACCTAGTGGTGGGTCCATGTTTCGCAGCATGTCATACATCTCCGTGTAATGAATAAAACCACTGCAAAACAAAAAACGCAATGAGACATATTTAGGTTGGAATGAACATTCAAAAAATTTAAGTAAAAAACTTACGTAGCACTAGGATCATATTCTGCCCAAATTCTAATATATTCATCCAAATGATGAGCTCCGAGAATCGAGGAGTCACGTGTTAAGTAATCAAAATTATCCATGATAACAGCAACAAACAGATTCAACATCTGCAACCAAAGCCAACGAGAGTAATTAATTAATTAATTAATTACCCATTATTTTAAATTTAGACTGTATCAACTTACAAGAAAAGAACAGAAGAAAATGAAAGAAACGAAGTAGACATAGGCCACATTAGACCCACATTCCTTCTCTACAGGGTTCCCATCTTTGTTTTTTAGTGCCTCTTCATCACAGGGACTGTCCTTGACACATGACAACATGATTGAAGGCCAAGACTCTCCCGTTGCACACCTGCGCATGACGAAATTTTCGTTAACACTTCCTACACCGTTTCAGCTTGCAATCATGCTTACAGCTTAGAAAGCAAAATCAAAGAATCAAATTTTACAAGAGAAAAAGCCATGCAGAAAGACGAGAGATAAGAAGCAATAAAGAGGTCAGAATGGATTCTCCACGAGGAATGGCCTTGCCGTTGGTTTGCCTCGAGCCTAGGGTACTCAGTATTAAAAAATCTCAATGGCGGGAAAATATTTATTTTTTATATATTATTTTTTGAAGCGCTCGAGCTTTCAGTAAATATTAAACTTAAGTTAAGCTTGGGATTTGGCATTTAGCGATTGTCTTATTTGAATTCGACTAGAATAAATATGAAAGCAATTAATTTGATTCAATTTTTATGATTTAATTTTCCCGCCACAAGGATGAGAAGAAAATGGCATAATAAATAGAGGGAAAACATTGATTATTCTGACGATTTTCTTTTAACTGACCGGAACAGGAGCATGAGAGCCTGAAGAAAGTTTCGAAAGTTGTTATGTCGATTGATTGAAGTTCTAGGGTTCAATTCTATGTTACCAAAAACCTACGGGTAAGAAAAAATAATACCAAAAATATGGTAATATTTAGTCAGGTTTGTATTTTCCCACCTTTCGGCAATTAGCATCATTTGATGAGCAGAGCCCTCTCTACCTCTTTTACACAACTACGCCTAAACCAGTAGTGGCGGCATTTTCTGTTTTTGCAAGCATTTTACCACCTACAGCTTCAACTAAATCGCCACAGTACAGTACAAACTAATAGTTAGTGTTAGTGTCAAAGTTTCAACGGGCTACACAGCAACAGGCTTCCAAGTTCGACTTAAACAAATCCTACGGTTTGATGGCGGGCTATGCTAAACGCTTCTACTACAACTAGGTTAATGGGGTTAGTTAGTACTGAAAACAAAAAAAAAGAAGAAGATACACAAGGTTAAATACTCCCTAGCCTACAAAATGTCAGCGACAGCCTTGTTTCGACTCATTACACTTTGACCTAGCTACACTACAAAAGAAGGGATATGTACGTCACCGAAAGAGGAGAAGGAGTGCAGCAAAGAATGACTGGAAATTGTTATGACGGTTGATGCTTTTGTCCGGATCAAATTTCAAGTTCCCAAACACCTAAACTTCATATAAAGAATTGAAACTGTACAATGTCCAGAGTCGATAGATGGCGCTTGCGCTTGTAGATAATTTTTACTAAAATCCCTACAATCATTGCGTCTGTGCTATATAATTTATTTCGTATGAATGACTGACCTGCATTCCGATGATGGCATAGATAAAGAAGAGCATAGCGATGAGGAGACAAACGTATGGCAAGGCTTTAAACGATTGAACGAACGTCCAGAGAAGAATTCGTATTGTGTAGCCTTGACGGAGGAGCTTGATGAGACGAGCTGCTCGAAATAATCGAAGAAACGCCAAATTCACAAAGTTCAACTGTTAAAAAGAACAATTATAATTTTAAAATATTAAAAAACAAACTTAAATACACCTTACACCTTCCAGGAGCAAGGTCGTGGAAAGTATTACTTTCTTATGAGCCTGCGCAAGGAGATCTGTTAGGGAAACTACAAAACTTTTTACATTTTGTCATTACTAATGTAAACTTACATCGAGTTCAACAGCAAGAGCGTCAATAATACTTCCAATCACAGTAATAAAGTCAAAAATATTCCAAGGATCCTTGAAGAAATTCTAAAGAGAAGAAAATTCGTTAGTGGCGTCCTCTCCATTTTCTTTTCTGACAGTCAACCAAGGAGAGCAACAGAAGAGAAGAAGTGAAAAATAGCATTAGGTTCGATTCTCACTGACTCCGAGACAAAACAACGCACGGGATTGGAGAGAAATAAGGCTTTTTCATTGGTTGGTTCTTGGGTAGATGGAGATGGAAGCAAAAAGAGGGAGGAAGCAAAGATAGAAAAATATGGAAAACTAAAGTGAAACGTGAGAAACGTGAATATCAAATTACCCCAATCCCAAAGGCTCCGAATTTTAGAACACACTCAATTGTAAAGAGAAAGGTAAGGACTAAGTTCACCATCATCAGTGCGTCCTCGTACTCGATCGGATTGCGGTGGTACTGATAAATAATACACAACAGAAAATCTTCGAGAAACGAAATCAAACACCTCTGCTTTGAATCTACCGCTAAAAATATCCTCGATCGATTCAAATGTCTCACTTATTCCCATGCCGTGCGTTTATGAATGATTCATGCACAAATTTATGCGTGCGAGATCCAGCAACATGCTATAATAATAATAATTTATGCTCTCAAGTATATACTTTTGAAATAATCATGTACTATGAATTATGACCACTAATTATTTCAAATATATATACCATCTTTTATAACATTATTTCTGAAATATTTAATTTTTCAGTAATAACAGTTACAAGAAGTGTATCTCGCCATTTTCTCATTTCAGGCCATGCGGAACCAATCACATGCGAGTCTATGCTCAAATGGGCGGCGGTATTCTAAATCTATGCACAGGACTCCTAACGCGCAGTTTCTTACCTCCTCATTGGTGGAACTATCCTCAGTTCAGATCATGGAGAACCAATGAAAGAAAAGCAACAGCAGAGGTCAGGAGGAGACAAAGAAAGGCTCATTGGTTTACTTACCTCTCACCAGAGAGTATTCCCAGATATGTAAAAACCAGAAGTTTGACTACACACCACACTGCAACAACATTCTCATGGGTAAAACATAAGAAAAAAAAATACGTTGAAGCGGGGAAGTGGTGAGATAGGAATGGGCGTCGTTGTTATTTCGGAGTCAGTTCATTAAAAAAATCAGCCTGGCGGGAAAACAAGAATTTAGTAACCTATTTTGTTTCTGTTTAGAAAAATATGATAATCTAATTTAATAATGAAGCAAGCCTGCCAAAAAAAAAGGTTAAACAAGAACCAAATATTACGAAAAACAGTACTGGGCAGAAACATAGTTTTGCCCAGTTTGGCCCAACTGATTTTTGGGCGTTGTGTGGTAAAAGAAAAGGAAAGGATGAAGGTCATTGACCTCCTTTTGGGTTTTTTTTTTGGTAATGAAACTTCACTGAAAAAAAATATATGTAGTGATGGAGGACGATAAGAGGCGAATGATAAAAAATAGATGGAGTTGTGTGAGAAGAAGACAGAAGTACCTTGACTCCGAAAGAGATGATTTTGAGAGTACACTCGATGAAGAAGAGTGCAGTGAAGGCAGTGTTCATGTAATGGAGAATCTTCATGTAAATCTTGTTCTGCTGATGAAACTATCAATTCACAGCCACAACAACAACATACAAAAATCTAAGCTTCCAATTTCATCTTCCTTAACGTAATTCCTTAGGACTTGAGATGGAGGGGTCTAGACTACGAAGGTCGATCTAATTTCTACGTCCTTATTGGTTCATTCCTCCACACAAATCAACCAGTCACGAAATAAAGAGAAATTACTAAACTACTACATTATAATTGTTATCAGATTGTGAAATTAAAGTTAAACAAAGTGAATAGAAACTTCAGATGCCAAAAAATAACAAAATATCAAAGCTAAGGAAAATTATTATTCGAAAGGTTTGAAAAATTAATAATAAAAATTCTAAACATCTAAATTTGACTAAATAAGTAGTCACAAACAGAAAGCAAGAGCAATAATGCAGAAATTTTAGACTAATTGTTGCATTCAATTTTGATAATCCTAACCCACAACAGTGCACAAGAATACCAACCCAAGTGAGCAAGCGTCCAACAAGTTTCCAAAATACATAAAATGAATATACAGATTCTGAAAATTTACTTCTCAATAATACTTTATGATTTTATGTATTTCGAAAACCTGTTCATTTTTTACTTTACTACCAAGACATGCAGCATAGTCATTTAAAATTAGTGATTAAAATTCCAATTCTCGACACATGCATAAATAAATATTAATCCCGAATCGCCGCANTTCTTCTCAATAATACTTTATGATTTTATGTATTTCGAAAACCTGTTCATTTTTTACTTTACTACCAAGACATGCAGCATTGTCATTTAAAATTAGTGATTAAAATTCCAATTCTCGACACATGCATAAATAAATATTAATCCCGAATCGCCGCAATTTACTCAATAATGATTAGTTTGAGGTAAATTTTCAATATTTTCATACTTGAAACTATTTATACGTTATTCAAAAAAGTTATGAATTTTGTAAGTGATCAAGGTGCACTACTCTAATGTTCAAAATTTAAAAATCAAAGTGCACTATTCTAATGTGCGAAATTGCAGTGCTCATGCATCTCAATTATTGGCAATCATGCAATTTCACGCTTGCGCTCAAGTCACTGCCATACCATTCGGATTTTCTATTTCTAATGTTTTCGGTTAGTTTAGGTAATGATGAGGAGGAAGGAAGGTGGGAACTTCAATAGTAATAAAATATCTAATTAATAGCTTTGTACATACCTTCATCATTAGTAACAATGTATTGAGGACGATGAGAAGCATAATAAAAAATTCGAAAGGTGTGGATGCAACCATTCGCCAAATTTTATATTTTAAAGACTCCCGATCCTTTGGCATATACCGTTCCAACGGGCGAGCACCAATTGCAAAGTCTATACATGATTTCTGGAAGAAAATTAAAATTCAAACATAAATACTTTTTAGTGTCATCATTTTATTGATGATCCTAAGCTAACATTAAGTTGTATGAAAAGTTAACGTATGGACCTGATTTTTATCGATTTCTCCATCTTGGAGTTCAGCCTCTCCCTGTTCTTGGAAGGTAATAATAATAAGAGCGACGAAAATGTTGACAAAGAAGAAAGGGAAGACAATAAAGTAGACGACATAGAAAATTGACATCTCAATTCGATAATGTGGCTTCGGACCTTCATCTTCTTTTGTGGCCGCCATTGAATTTTGTAAAATCCTGCAAAACAATTAGAATCAAACACTTTGCCAAAAGAAAATTTTGTTTCGATCAATGTCCAGCTATTTCCTTACCCTGGCCAGCCCTCTCCCGTTTGCACTGCAAAGAGTGTAAGCATGGCTATTGCAACATTATCATAATGAAAATCCTGTAGGTCCCATTCGCGTTTGTGCACAACAGGAGGTCCTGACTCGGGAAATTCAAAATACTCTCCTTGACAAGCCGCTTTTGTTTCTCGACTGTAGTCATTGCAGTATTGAAATCGACCATTGAACAACTGAACAGCGATGACAGCAAAAATGAACTAAACAGCCATAATTTATCAAAATCTGTCTTAATCTGGAAATATTTCAATTTCCAGATCGTTCCTTACCTGAAACAACATGTAAACAATAAGAATATTGAAGACATTTTTGAGCGAGTTGACGACGCAGTCGAAGACAGCCTTGAGTTTCGGAACACGCTTAATGGTCTTGAGGGGTCGAAGGACCCTAAGCACTCGGAGGGACTTGATCGTGTTGAGTTTGCTTGTGATGTCCGCTGTAGGGCCTGAGGCTGGAGGAGCTCCTTCTTGATCTCCACTCAGCCCACTAAACCCGGTTCTGAGATCAACCAATCATAATTATAAATAAACTAATTAAAGAAGAACTACTGTAAAGAGAACTACTCAAATTTAAGAAAGCAGAGAAAAATCGTTCTAATTGATACTATAATCTAGACTAAGAGACTCACTGCGAGAAGGCGACGAGAGCACAAAGGACGACTACAGCATCAAGTATATTCCAAAGGTCACGACAGTAGGATCCAGGATGAAAAACTATCCCTAAGTCTACTACCTACAGGAAGTTAACATAAAAATACAAAATCAAAATCAAACTAATAATCTATATAATGTAGACTATTTTAATTTACCATAATGTTAAATTTAAATAACGACTTCCTAATAACGACTCTCGTATTGCATCTAGCAAACTACATTAATTTACAACTAAATAATTCCTTCTTCATTGAATTTGCAAGAATGATTTAAGTTGAGAAACTTAAAATTTTTTAATTACTTTTGTTCAAAAAGAATAGATGAAAAAGCACAGACGACGACAACAGAGTCCATGATGTTCCAAAAATCTCGTAGGTAGGACCCAGGATGGAGAACCACGCCCAAGTCCACGATCTTCCTCAACATTATTTCATATTCTCAATATTAACCAAAGGCATTGATCAACTATTACTTCTCAGAACCTTTTCCTCTCTTACTTTATCGCGCGTTTGTCTACACAAGTGAAGAACCTATCTGAAGGTAACTGACCTTAAGTATCATTTCAATAGTGAAGACTCCGGTGAAGGCCAAATCCAAGTAATTGAGGAACTTATTCTTCTCAGAGTAATCACGCACAGGATCTTCAGCAGCTAAGGCAATGCTGCTCATAGAAATTACTAGCATGATGAAGAGATCGAAGTATCGTAAGTTCACCACCCAGTGTGCAAATCTCCGAATACTGAAATTAATCATAAAAACCGTTACCAGATATTTAGAAAACCTGTCTATTGCTTACCATTGTTATTTGGAAATTAGAATATTTTTAATTAAATCAAATTTGGTAGGATTTAATTTTGCGATTGGCAAATTTTTTAATATCAATAGGTTACATCTACCTGAACAAGATAAATAAACCCCGAGGTCTATTAAAATTGCATGTGTGAATTGAAACTTACGCATTGGTAGGTGAGAAAACAAACATGGATGAGTACGGAAGCATGGGCCTTGGGCCTGAAGGTTCCTCCTCTTCGTCATCTGTATTTTCTTTTTTCGAATCCCGACCTTCGACTGAGTCGCTTTGTCCAAGGGCACCGCCCTGCTCTTTTGCCAGTTCCTGCTGCTGCTTTTCACGATCTTCTTCTTGCTGTTCTTCTTCTGCCGCCGTGAGTTCCTGTGCATTGGCTAAGTTGTCGACGGCAATGGCCAAGAAGACGTTGAGGAGTGTGTAGTTACCAAAGAGAACAAGTACGATGAAGTAGAGGCTGTAGATCATACCTGTCTGATAGCCTCCCTGACTCTGAATCCCATGGTACATTAGCTCATTCCAATCTTCTCCTGTCAGAATCTGAAGAAAGTTGAAATATGTTAAAAAATTTCCAAAATTTCCATATAAATTGTATGCAATATGTTTTTTGTACCTGAAAGACTGTAAGTAGTGCAATAGGAAAGGAATCAAAATTATTGAGAGGGGTCCCAGCGCCAGGTGTGACTTCGTTGAATTGCCCACCGAAGAGCTGCATGCCGAGTAGAGCGAAGATGAGGATGAACAAGAAGAGAAGAAAGAGTAGAGAGATGATAGAGCGCATGGAGGAAAGGAGTGAGATGACGAGATTGCGCAGCGACGACCAGTACTTTGTCACCTTGAAAATTCGTAAGAGACGAAGAGCTCGAAGCACAGAGAGACCGAAGGAGGAGTCGGGATTGAAGTGTGACCAGATCACCTCGAAAATGGACCCAGAGATAACAACCGAATCGAAACGGTTGAATGAGGACTCGAAATAAATTCGCTAGAAACATCAAAATTCTTTTAATTTTTGAGAATTCTCTAAAATAATCCTATATTGAAAGCTTACTGGACCCAAGGCATAGACTTTGATCAACATTTCGAAAATGAAGAGACCTAGGAATCCATACTCTGCCCAATCTAAAATAAAACGGCACTTGTTAGCTACAAAATTCCACAAAAAAAAACAATGAAAATTTTTGTGGTATTATTTACAATTAAAATCTGTAAGCCAAGGGGGTTGTCCGTAGAATTCCGCGGCGACGCAGGCAGTATTTAAAAAGACAAGGACTATGACGAACCAGTAGAACCATTGTGTTTTCACTGTATGACGAATAAAAAAGCGAACTCTTTTTTCGGCTCGCCAAAAACGACGACAAGCTCCTTGGTTCCGGACTTTGGACTTGAGATAGGCTGCTCGGGGAAAACCTTCGAAACAGCAACAGAATAACATGAGCTAGAAACAAGGCGGCTACTCCAATTGGCTGTTTCCTACGAAATAACCAATCACACCAAACAACTCTACTCGCACCTACACCTAGCCACACGACTACGCAACTTCTAATATTTCTATCAATAGTAGTACTACAAGTAATCAGAGTAAAACAGGGCAGCTTTAACTTTAGTTTCTTTATCAAGAAAAGAAAATTTCCCATTAAAATAAAACTCAATTTGTATCACCCAATCAAATTTAAGTTTGTCATATTTTGCGGGAATTTCGCTTTTCTCATCCAATCGTTTAAAATTGCTTAAATTCAAATTCTAGTAATATCAAATATGTAATTTTGACTACTTTCTACCAGTCGGAGCTGAGTCTCACAGATGCCCCAAATAGTAAAAAGTGCACCAATATCACCGTAGAATTTGAAGAATTGAGCAATGGCGACCTTACGGATCATACAAATCTAAATTGCCTCTAATTTTACCCTGACAGTTCCTAAAACAAAAATATCAATCCAGCGATGATTTCTATAGTTTCCTGTCCTTTAACTCTACCGTTGACCTTAAAAGATCAAATTACTCTTCTACTTTTAATTATTGGTACTCCGTCTAAAGTCTATTTGCAGAAAGCTAAGGCTAGAAACGAAAGTTGAGAACCCTGAACAGGAAAGCAGGACGAGCAGATTCACCTTTTGATTTCTTCTTCAGTGGAACTAGAAGAGAGTGAGAGGTCAACAAGAGAGAGCCTATCAGTTACATATTTCTCATTAAATTACTGTTCGCCTACTATAGATAATTTAGTAACCTGTATTCAGAGTGAAATGTCAAGGTTAAACGGACTTACGATCATCGACGTCGTCCGTTTCATCCTCTTCCTCTGTATCTGTACTTCGACTCTTTCCCAGGGCTTTTAGTTTCTTACGCTTCGCGGCAGCACGCCTGCGTGCCTCCATGATCCGCATTTTCTCCTCTTCGGACGTCCGCTCTTCTGCCAAAATTACTTCCTCTGCTTTACAAATCCATTCTACATAGCCATTAAGTTCTCGCTCCAACTGTTGTTGACGACGGAGTTTCAAAAATGCTTGGCGATTCTCCACGCGTTCTCTTTCTTTTGCAAATTCACTAAAAAAAATAAAGATGAAAAAATAAACAGAATACAATGTCATAAAGATGAAGTGACTTACCCAGAGAGAACACCAAGAACGAGGTTGAGCATGAAGAAAGATCCGAGCACAATGAGAGGCACAAAGTAGATCCAGTTGAACGTACTCCCCATGGCATCGTTGGTCTGTGAAATTAAAAATTTATATAAACTTTACTGCCCTATCACTATTTCCAGTATGATGATTAGAATTTTTTTTTTGCTATAAAAATATTTAGCCGCCAATATTTCTAAAAATATGGGAGCTTATAAGTTACCCAGTAAAGGATATTAGTCCATCCCTCCATAGTAATACATTGGAAGACAGTGAGCATGGCAAAACCAATGTTGTCAAAGGACGTGATTCCGCTGTTGGGACCGATCCACTTGTCCATACACATGGATTCGTTGCCGTTGCAGATGTAGGCACCTGACTTTTGGTCGTTCTCATTGTCTGAGTAGCAAGGAGCTGCCGCTTCTCCTTCCTCCACTACCTCTTCTGTTAAAAAATTCAAAACTTAATAACTATTACTCCATTATTCCTAATGTGAGCCTTACCAAGATCTTCAAGACTGTAGCAAGTCCGATGGAGAACTCCACAGTAAAACTCAAGCCCAATGATTGCAAAAATTACAATGGCAAAGAGTACGAGGAGACCGATTTGAAGGAGCGGTGCCATTGCTTTTATTATCGACTTCAGAACCACCTGCAGACCTATTTAAGACTTTAGATTAGCACATATTTTTTACTTATCTAATGACCTAATAGGTTAAGTTACAGTCACTTAAACTCCCTCACTGGCTTTGAATTATTTATAAAAATAATACTTTACAGGTCATGCAGTTTGATTTAACTAAAATAAAAATAAAAATTATTGGGGCTTCATTTTTTGACTTTTTGGTATTTCGTAGGTAATACTGGAATATATCGTTAAAATTTTGTTACCAAGCACAAGGGCATTTCAAGGAATTACTAGCTGGGAAGTGCTAAATTTCTAATCTACTAATTTTCAAAAATACTACTAGATGAGTTAGTTTCGTAATTAACTAATTCAATCTTGGTAACTTTCAAGTTACGAACAACTCTAACTCAATTAAAACTTTCCGGACAAAGTTAGTAAACTAACTCGATTCAACTAACTAATTTTGCGACGACGCTTAGGCATCTATGAGAAGGCTTTTAGACAAAAAAAATCGTTTCGAGTACTGAAATTATGTATCTTGCTAAAAAAAAATTAAGATGATGCCAAATTTGGTTAAACGTCGTCGTCATACTAATATTTGAGCTAAATTACTCAACAAATACTAAAACTAATCTTATTAAATACTAAATCTAGATTTACTAAAATAAAACTACATTAGCTAATAGATAAAGGTGTGTTACTGGGAATTCCGGAGACAAGTTTGAGAGGTCGGAGGACTCGGATGGCCCGCAAATTCCGAAGATTTGTCTGAGCAAAAAGCGCGATGATCCTAAAAGTTTCATCAATAATGTCATGATCAGTAATATTTTCAGAATCAAATTAAAATTAAGCGCTAATTAATATTTGGACCTAAGATTAAAAATTATTTGTTAATTCAAAGTTCCTCAATTTTCTCGAAATACTTGAAGAAGCTTTGCCCAATGGCTACTAATCGGAAGCATGGGAAGAGGAGATATGGAATCATCAATTTACTCCCGCCATCAGGCATATCTAGTAAAAAAAAGTTCCCTGTAACTTTGAGCTCTTAGAATTGGAAAGATGGAATAGTAAATTGAATTTCTTTGGTTTGATGTATGCCTTGGTATGAAAATGGACGTGATTAATAGGGAAAGAACTNCCTTGGTATGAAAATGGACGTGATTAATAGGGAAAGAACTATGTCTCATGGTATTTTGAGTTGATTATAGGTTCTGACTTTCAGAGTGACTCACTGGGAATTCTGGAAACGAGTTTGAGCGGTCGGAGAACACGGAAGGATCGTAGAATCCGCAAATCAAAATCCAGTTTGGCTTCGATGAAAATTGTCATCGACCTACCATGGCAGAGATTTGACAGGCATATGTTAAAGACATGAGACTTTGAGACAAGGCAAAGACTCTAATGCTAATAGACTAACTTGTCTCTTATTACTCCTACATGTTATCTATTTTATATTCCGAAAATTCACTTCAAACTATGTCAAAACTAAAGGAAGTGACGCTAATCAGCTCATCACTGTCATCCCATCACACTTTATTCAAAATTTTCGAGATTTTGGATCTTTAGTTTGTTGGTATCTGAAGAAGATGAGCAAGCGGAAATCCGATTTCACCATTACTCCCTCCATTATGTTTTTAATTAAGTTCGTGTCTCACTCCGACAGTGTTCTGTTTTGTGAGTGGTGGTGGTGGTGACGGCTCGAAAGTTCGAATAATGGGAAAATGGGATGGTATGTGATGTCTGTTAAGTAACAACTAGTAGAGATAAGACGGGTGAATCTAAACTTTCAGTCACTCGCGCAGAAAGTCTAATCACTACTTTTTAATTTTCTTTCATATCGGCAACTAATTTATGTCATCCGAAACTAAAAGAGTTACTAGATTGTTTTAAATGATTAATTAATTCTGACGACCGCGCAAAGCTAAAAAATTATAAAAATTCTGTCGTACCCAGTGACAACAACAACAAAGTCCATCATATTCCAGACGTTTCTAAGATAAGAACCCGGGTGAAGGACAAATCCCATGGCGAGTATTTTGAGCGAGGCTTCTACACAAAAAATTGCTAAAAATATATTCTCCGTACTTTCCTGTTAAAACCAAAATCGAATAGTTTTAGAAGAGAACATAAAAAAAAATAATTTTTTTTGATTCAAATTTTTGAAACAAATTATCTGAATTAAAACATTACCAAATTAAGAGTGAGAACTGTTTTGTCCGTGTAGGGCAGATGCTCCTCGAGTGCGAGGACAATACAGTTGGCAATAATGGTGAGTAGGACAGCATATTCAAAAGGAGGCCACTCTATGATGAACCGCGTGAACCGCCTCACTGTATTTTCCTCCGAGAGTATGAAGAGGGAGGTGGGGCCTGATTGTCCAGGGCCAGACCCCCCACCAGTATTTGAACTCATACCTCCACCTTTTCGAGAACCCATGAGGGGGAGGCCGAAGGGACGAGGACTTCCCCACTCGCTACTCCCACCGAACCTACTCCCAACTTTGCTACCCGAACGATTCTCTGCTGCCGCTGCCTCTGCAGCTGCCAACCTAAAACAGTATCACAACAGTTAATCTAACGGCCGTCTTACGAACGGACACAACATTATCACATTTACAATACACCCAAAAAATATGTTTTTTCATCACCAACACCGTTGGAAACTCATAACTCTTATTCCACAATTAATTCTCCCCAACAGAAAACAATTTTGAAGCGTTGTTGGTAGGAAATCTCTCACTCAATCCATACCCTCTGCTCCAAACAAAACGCTTAATTAATTAGAATTAATGAATTAGAATTAATTAATTAGAATTAAATAACTTAACATTTAATTTTATACAACCTTACCATTATTATCGTATTACCGTTAGCACAATTAAAACTCCACAATACGATATTCAAAATAGTCTTATCGTCCTCAACAACCTTCATTTTACATTTTGAACAAACCTGACTTAAATTTTACGTTTTACTTTTTTGGTCATAAACTTTTCGCAAATGGGCAAAAATTTGATAAAAAATTTGGTGAACTCTAAATTGCATAAATTAACTTAATTAAAAAAAATTTTTTTGATCGCGTTTAATTAATCACTAATTTACTGGTTTTGATATCATATTTTGACATCAAAATCCTATAGAATTTGTAGAAATTATAATTAAAAAAATATTAAACTTTCCCATTTTACGAAAGAAAGCAGCTTAGAGGAATTTAAATATTAGGTTTAGGTCTGGACCGACCTAATTTTTCTCGACTTTCACACTCTCGGTTTGAGTCTGAGTTTGTTGTAACTTAAGAGGCTAAAATATTAAGTCCAGACCAACATTTGGCTTGATTGGTTGGATGCTTAGATTAACCACCAGTAAAATTTAAGAAAACTAGTTACGATTTTAATACTTTAGATGACCACTGTTTCCTAAACTTCCGGTTTCATAAAAATGATATGCTAAAATTATGAGAATGTTTAAATGTAAATTAGCATCCACAGAAAATGGATTAACTGACTGTTCCTACCTAAACAGCCAGATCGTACTTTCGATTTTTTTCGAAATTCAACCTTTTTTAGACCCAATACTTAATTAATTACTAAAAACATTACGTAATTTACAATTAAAACTAAAACAAATGAAACGAAAACTTAAATATTGCTTATAAACTGAAGAAAAACAAAAAAACAAAACTCTAGGTTTGGACTTAATCTCAGACCTAAAGTGAGAGGGAATTAGGTCTGGAATTAAGTTTTTGAAAGACGGACCAAGTCTTGAGGAAGGAGAAAGTCCTTCTACGTCACATATTTGTGGCGCGAATCTCATAATTAGGTCTGGTACAGACCTAAACTTAATATTTAAATTCCTCTCATGAGAAGAATGATCGCAGGAGTTAATTAGACTAAATAAATTTAAAGTAGTTAATTAATTTTTAGCATACTAAAAATTAAAAAAATTTTTGTTAGTAATAAATAAACTAACTTCTAAATCCAAATTTCACCACAAACCTGCCCAACCATCTTCACAAGGATCTTATTATGACTCACAGACTGGAATACTGATGGTGGTTATAACAATCCCGTACAGTTCGTCCGGAAACAAAAAATATTTTTTCACCAAATTGAAATTTCCTCTCAAATCTAACTGTTTTTTTGATTACTACTCAAAAATAATTTTTCAACTTGAACAAAAATTATAAAAGTGATTTAAAATTTGTAATGTGAGGAGGTGGAGAAAGGAATAAGTAAAATTGCTTGAATCAATTTGAAGCCACCTAGTTTCCTATGAGAGAAAGTTTATGTAAAAGTGAAAAATTGGGTTGGTTGAGATGATCCAAAACGTGGAGAGTGCACTAGGGACTGACAAGTCTAAAAAATAAATGAGCCAAGGACGGAAACAAAGCAAATGCATAATAAATCAGGTGAGTTCCCATCTATTCTTATATCGATTTTTTCATTTTCCCACGGATATAAAAAACTACCTCATAAAACGAATAATCCAATGTGCAAATTAACAACTCAAGAACTCAAAACTTTATAAAGAAATTTACCAAATTGACATTTTACTTTATCTAAACCCAACTCCAACCTTACAACCTTCCTTATCTAATTATTACTTTCCAATGATTTATAAACTAATATTAAATTCCTTATTGACAAGAAACAACCCTATTGAATGATATTTGTGATAAATACACACAAGAATCGATTAAATTGAAAAAGCTAAACCCATTATTTTCAATTCAATCATTTCCTAAACGATTCAAAGTACCCATCATTAAATTCACTAAATATAATTCAAATTCAAATTACAATTACAATCTATCTCCAAAAGACAAATTTTGATAAAAATTAGACCAATTTTGAAAATGAGCATTTCCATAGATTACCACTACTCTTATATTTCTTTTGTTATCCAACTGTTTCCATGTGTTTGTCCTGTAAGTGTATGTTAGAATGACATGTCACACTTGATTTGTTTATCTAAAAAACCAATCAAACTAATAGCTTTGTTTTCTCAGAACCTCTTGACAAGGGCACACGCCTTACAATTTCCTTTGATTGACACTTCTAACACCAATGAATTATTCATGATAAAGATCCTTATAATTTACAATTGATAAGGTAAAAAATCTATAAAAAAAAAATTAATAATACTCAAGGGAAGTGAAAGTTACATTATGAAAAGTATTAAAAAAAAAAATTGTTAGAATCTTCTTTTTTCTAGGTTTGTGAAAAGTTTATTATAAAGATAGATGTATGATTGAACTTGTAGGACTTTTAGAACTTACGGTAACCAGCGTAGGTGTAAACTAAAAGTGAGAGTTATGAGTATAAGGATTATTTTTGTGATGTAATTTTCTGAACAATGGGTTTGTTTATAAGGAAATGAGTTCATTAGGAAGGGTTTTATGACTTTGAGTCATAAAGTTTGAGTTTGAATCAAGAGAAAGTTGACATAAGAATGAGTTTAGAGTGAGTGATAATGATTGAGATGAAGTATAGTGGAAGGTGATATTTGAAAATGAAGAGAGATAGATTGGTAATTGATTACCGTGAGTAAGATCCGTATTTTTAGAGTATCCGGAATAGTTCCATATCTTGGAGAGAGTGAGTCTGATTGTCTTGACAACAATGTGTGTTCTGTTTCTCTTTGTTATGATCTGACTGGGTCAAGAGACGGAGTCTGGGAAAGTGGGACTCCGCACCCTTTCCCAACAGAGCTCCTTCGGACCCAATCGAAAGACGATAGAACC
Source organism: Holacanthella duospinosa (assembly GCA_002738285.1). NCBI lineage: Eukaryota > Metazoa > Arthropoda > Collembola > Poduromorpha > Neanuridae > Holacanthella > Holacanthella duospinosa. Next base: position 156,717 of record NIPM01000266.1, on the reverse strand, counting down.
CACTGCGGCAGAAACCGAGGAACTCTCTATCCTCCGCCCTACCACACACCTCCTCTGCGCCGTTCAATACAGAAAGAAATCGATGGAATTTCACACCAGACCAAACCAAGACAATGGCACCACACTCACAGTCAGTCAGTCAGTCCAGACATCAACTATACCACTAGGCTTTACAATTATAGGATTTGGTTCAGAGAAAACATACTCTACTTTCACCCACACTCATCTCATTTCATCACAACTTCAAACGGACGGGTTGAGGTTGAAAGAAATGTTTTTCAAAATTTTTTATGGGATCGGATTTTCGAGACCAGATTTTTTTGGGTTAAATTTTTAGGACAGAATTTTTACATCACTCACCTCATTCTATCGTGTAATTTCATTCACTAATGAAAAGAACAGATTTCAAAATGCAAAATACAAAAAAAAAAGAATTTCTGGACTTGGATTTTTAGGGTATTGGGATTTTGACACAAGAATTTCAAACGCACTTTACAGTATTTACAGTGGTACATAAATTTTTAAGATTTTTGGAATTTACTTTTGTCACATGCTATTTACTGAGGAATGCAATGGCCTTAAGAATTTGTAAAAATTTATGTTGGGGAAAATTTTTTTTCTGGGGGAAGTTTTAACAGTTTTGGAAAGACTATTCAAAAGTAGTGTTTGATGTCGAAAAAATCAAGTCTCTACGATTATTGGATGTGAAGTTATGATTTTTTTTTGAAAATTGAAAGTTGAAAGTTTTTGGATATTCTTTTGAGACATTATTTTAAGAGATAAGTGTTTCAAAAGAATATTCAAAAATTATGTAATTTTCAAAAAATCATAACTTCTTATCTAATGATCGTAGAGACTTTATTTTTTCAACGTCAAACATTACTTTTCAATGGTGTTTTTGAAACTGTGAAGACTTTCCCTTGAAAAACAAAAAATTTTTTTTTTAACAAATTAGGATTTCGGGGGTGGATTTTCATGAAACACAATTTGGAAGCCATATTGCTTGAAAAATAGAGAAAGTGGGTGATTTAGGTTAGTTGTATGAAATATAGGTATATTTTTGAGTAGTTGTGTGAAAAGGGATGGTGAAGTGAAAGTAAAGGGAAAAGAAATGAATAAAATTTGTATAAAATTTTGAGTCATGGTGTCACATTCTAACGACGACTGAGAGTATAAAATCCAAAGGTCGGAGATTTAACTTTCTCCACTTTCTCTCAACAGAGAGTACTCAATGTCTCTATCTAAATCCTAAACTTTACATCCAAAAATAAGGTCAGAAAAACAGAGATTTTCTATCCACTTTCTCCTCTTCATCACCTAACTTTCTTATACTTTCTCCTACCCTTTTTTTTTTTTTTTTTTTTTTTTGAAAATCCATTTTGTTGTAACTACACAGTGATACGTTTACTTTTTACAACGCTCAATTTCCTACTTTTATCTACACATTTCTCTTGGATTTTATTTCCAACGACCTGAATTGAAGAAATTTTTATTCCACTCTCATATGGGTAATAGAGGCTCAATGGAGCAATTCAATGTAATAGTCATGCATCGGGAAATAATAACATCTACTTTCTTTCCAAATGCAAAAACAAAAACAAATTTTTTTTTTTTTTTGAATAATTTTGTCACATGGGATCATGGATTCCTAAGGCATTTTCCTTTCAGACTTTCTCCACAACTTCAAAAGACCTTGAACAAAAGACTTTAAAACTAAAAATTGATTTGTTGAAAAGGTACTAAAAAATTCAAATTTTGAAAATAGACTACCAGAATAAATGTTTTCTATTTCCCAACTCTTGCCTCATTAGAAAGTTTTATGTAATAAAAAGTAAAAAAAAAAAAATTTTTTTGAACTTTTTCTAACTTAAGAGAAAAAATAATGAAGGGAGAAAGCCACAAGTTGAAGAAAGACTGAATGAATAGTTAGGCGAGTTGATTAATACTATAGAAGCTTACAAAACTAAAATGTCTTCCATCAATTTAAATTCAAATAATCCCGCCAAACTTTTTTTTTCTATTTACTTTCACTAGTGAAATTGAAAAATGAATCAAATTCTAAACTTTTCTTTTATACGTACTACATAGTATTTAATATAACATAATAAAATAACCTTAGTAACTTACCGACGGTAACCTTATCGACCTTACCTATCTAAATTAGGTAACAAAATACTCTAGATTCGTCATCATTATATCAAAATGAGAAAATTTAGTTTTGATATTAAAACCCTTAATTTGTCAATGGTATGTAATATCATGATGAGGATGAAAAGTTATATCTAAATCTCTTCTCATCAAAATTATTTTACTCTGTGTAAAAGATTTCAGTAAATTTAAAAAATTTTACTAATAAAAGAGTAAATATTTTGTGAAAATTTAAAATGTGTAAAAGAAAGTGTAGAAGGTTTGGTATTGAATTTGAAAGATGTGGTTGTTGTTGTAAATGCTTGAGGAGGAAGTGAAAGTGGACTGAGGAATAAATGGTTTATGATGATGAGTATCCTGAAGGAGAAAAGTGAAAGTGAAAGTTTTTTCTATTTTATTATTTGAAAATATACACTACCAACGAACGTCTTCCATAGAAACTCAACCAATAAACTAATCAAAACGTACTCAAATTCCATTACGACCTTACTTGTGTCTTGTGTCTATGCTTTTCCCATCAAAATACATTATCTCAACCAACCAATCACTTTTATACCACCACAACCAACCGCCAGAGATACATACAATGCTACTCAAATTATTAGAACTGACTCAAGGCGACTAGAGAAAACCATTTGAGTCCATCATGAATTTACCATGGGAGAATGAAAATATAATAGTTTTTTAGTATTTATTACTATAGGATCACTTCTTTATTTTATTTTTCAGTAGAGAATATCATAATTTTGAAAATTTATGAAAATAAGTGAAATTTTTTTTACTATTTTCGTTTAAGAAAGTATTATATTTATGATGTATGTATGTTGCTGTTGGTAGGTAGGGAATTTTGGTTTCTTGAAACTGTCGGCGCAAACCCATAACGGGGAAATGAAAAATACTTTTCTTATTTATTTTATGTCTATGATTCATTTATTTTTTTCATTTATATTTATTTATGTAAAATGATACATAATCTATATTTTATGTCTTCCGCTTATACATAATAAAAAAATAAAATTTTTAATACCTTATTAATTTTTTTTTCCGCAGACAAATTTAGGTCTGAGTATCAAAGTTTCTAAGAGTAGTTAATATGAGACAAGCTATCACAAGGGTATCCTGTAACTCATGTATTTTTTATTTTTCAAAATTAATTTTTCAATTTTTCTTTTTTTTTTTTTTTTTTTGAAAAATGAATAAATCAAAGTTGAGGAAGATGATTAAATTTTCTGTCAAAATTCCTTACAACTGAACGAAAATGGTTTTCTGTGTTGTGGCATGTTGTGGGAATAATCTTGGTTGCCAGGCGTCAATCAGAATTCAAAAATTTTATTTTGGAAAACAAAAATTTAGTTACTGACTAATCTTGGTAATAATAATAATTATTGTTTTAGATTCTGTGAAAATACTTTGTACAAAACTACAGAAATTTGTCATTTGTAGATTTATAATTTAGTACTTATGATTTGTATGAATAAAGTGCAGACTACAATACCATATTTTAGTTGAAAAAGCAAACTTTTCAAATTCATAAACGCTTTCTTATCTATCTCAACAGACAGATGTTAGATGTAGGTGTAGGAGAGTATTGTAATGTATTTATTATTTATGTACGTCTGTAGATTGAAATTTTAGAATTTTATCAAAATATACATTTGGAGAGAAATTCTTGGTGAACATTAAGATTGTAAGATTATTAATTTCTACAAATCTATCAAAACTCATGAGNTAAACATTAAGATTGAAAGATTATTAATTTCTACAAATCTATCAAAACTCATGAGCAGTGAATTTATTAACCTTTGCTACATTGAGCTTCAATAATTCTACTTGCAAAAAAAAATTTTTTAATCTCAAAACTTTCATCTTTTGGCAAAAAGTTTAACCTGTGCTTGGCAGCTCCTGGAATTTTTTTTGTGCTTACTTTATTTTTAAGAGGGAATTTTTTAACAGAATTCTTTGGACATACTTTGAACGGATTTCTGGATAAATATTTCCACATACACCTTATCTCTGGAAATAGTTTTGGAAAATCCACATAAATGTGATAGATTCTATCTAAACTTAATCCCACCTTCGTCTTACCATCTTTTGTGATATTAAGCCATAGAAAACTTTCTATTTGCTCTTTTAATTCCCATCAGTAGCTTGATTCATCGTTTGAAATTAAAGACTAAAACCGAAAGAATCGATTTCTCCAGAGTAGAGCCTCAAGCATTTCCCTCGATGATTATGTCAGGNTATTATTTATGTACGTCTGTAGATTGAAATTTTAGAATTTTATCAAAATATACATTTGGAGAGAAATTCTTGGTGAACATTAAGATTGTAAGATTATTAATTTCTACAAATCTATCAAAACTCATGAGCATCTGATGGCAGTGAATTTATTAACCTTTGCTACATTGAGCTTCAATAATTCTACTTGCAAAAAAAATTTTTTTAATCTCAAAACTTTCATCTTTTGGCAAAAATTTTAACCTGTGCTTGGCAGCTCCTGGAATTTTTTTTGTGCTTACTTTATTTTTAAGAGGGAATTTTTTAACAGAATTCTTTGGACATACTTTGAACGGATTTCTGGATAAATATTTCCACATACACCTTATCTCTGGAAATAGTTTTGGAAAATCCACATAAATGTGATAGATTCTATCTAAACTTAATCCCACCTTCGTCTTACCATCTTTTGTGATATTAAGCCATAGAAAACTTTCTATTTGCTCTTTTAATTCCCTTCAGTAGCTTGATTCATCGTTTGAAATTCTCGGTAAAGACTAAAACCGAAAGAATCGATTTCTCCAGAGTAGAGCCTCAAGCATTTCCCTCGATGATTATGTCAGGAGTCACATAATTCAATAAGTCAGACATGACCTTGTAAATTGAGAAGGGAACTACGAAAGTCGTTTTCTAGTCTCCTCAAAACATTATTGGCAAGTAAGGGAGTTAAATACAGTTTTTTCAAATTCCCCACCTAAAACTCAAGCAGCATCTTAATGGCTCTCAGAGGATCAGTTGAAAAAAAAATACATTCATTTTTAATGTATCGTATTCCCCCTTCTCGTTGAACTCCTTTCACCTAGAACGGGATAAATGGAGGGTTTTTTCGAAACAGGAGGTCAAATACGACTCATTGAGAATCTAAATGTGTTTCAAACTTTTTACTCTTACTTTTTCTCACTTTCAGCAGTTCTCGATGGGTTAGCTTATCTGAACGTAATCATTGGACTAACTTCTGTCCACTTTCTCAAAATCACTTAGCACTCAAAGATCCCCATGAGACAATCGAAATTTAGCCCATTGTCCTCATTGTTAAACTTTTGAAATAAAGAACGAAAGTGTTGGGAAAGTGGTACAAATTCATTGTACTAAAAGTTAAATGATTACTTTTCTTGCCTCAAATTCATAAAAAATGAGATTAAGTATAACGCACATGCGTAAAAAAAATTTGGTAACTTACATGATATCACCAAGTTTGAGTTTGGTCTGGACCAAGGCACACATTTTGGCGTGATCCTGTGTAGTGGCTGTGCGTCTTCTTGCTCTTCGAATAACTCCACCGGTATAACCTTCATTTCCGTTGAGGCGAAAACTTGACATACGTCGCATGGTTGCTTCGGATATTAATGACATACGTTTATTCCGCTCGTGCGCAGAAGGTTCTTTATCTTCCTCCTCCTCTTCCTCCTTCAACGGACTCAATTCCACAACTTTATCCTCACTTTCACTCATTTTCACTACCACAACACAGGAGACACGCTCAAGGAACAACTACGCTTAACTCGGCTACGTTTTCGGTGAGCGTTTTTCATGATCCCATCCTCACTTGCGCCCTAGCAGCTCTGAAGAAACATATTATTTTTTTTTTAAATTGATATAGAATCACTGCTAGATGATATTCGGTGGTATTCTGAAAAAAAAAGAAAAAAAATCATATTTAAAGTAACCACTCTCATAAAATTTTAAGGTGCGTCTAAAGAGAGTGAACGCACTGTAGAGTTTAGAAAGTGAAATGGAAGTAAATTCAAAATTTGAGAGACTGAAGGCTGAAGGGGTATCCTATGAATAATGTTTAAAAAAATGAGTCTAAATTAAATACTAAGAGTTTATAATAAGAAAATTTCCAACTTTCACTTGAGTTTAGTAAAAAAAAAAGATGAGATCTTAACCGGAAATGAGATTGTCTAGGAGTAAATTGTTACTTTTTTTTTCTGTTTTCTCTGGTGATGAAAATGGATAAAGTAAGCAAGTTGTTTGGTTGTTGACTTTAGTATATATTTTATAAAGTCTCTTGTCTGGACTCATTACAAGATGTAAATGGAATGAGCCATGACTTGACAAACTAGGGAGAAAAAGGAACCACAGTCACTTTGAACCAATAGAAAACCACCGCACGTGTTTTCCCCATACTTTTCCCTCTACCTTTCACTCAAATCTTTTTTCAATAGAAACAAAACAAGTTAGTTGCTCACTTTTCCTTAGAATTTATCACAAAACAATAGAAACCAAAAATTTAGGTGGATTTTTGGTTTACCTCGACAGTGATGAAAGTTTTTGAAGCTTGGTGAAAGTTTTTCTTTTGTTTTCAACCTCAGTGGGTAGACATGCGGTATGATGTTAATGAAGTGGAAAAGGAAAAAATACTTTGATCACTTTATGGACAATTTCTAAACTTAGTTTATATCAAACTCCCTAACAACTCCAATAGAGAAAGTATTTGAGCCGATAGAAACAGGGTGTGTAGAGAAGTGATACAATTAACAAACCAATGACTGAAGACTAAATTCTCCCACCTTCAATTTAAACAGGGACACAAAAGAATGTCAGTCCTGATCAAGATTTTTCACTCTCAATTAACTTTGACATTTCTTCAACTCAAATTCTTGTTAATTCCTTTTCTCTCTTCAACTAAACTTTCTCCTCTCACTAATTATAATGCTCAAATTGTAGAAAATAACAAGACAAAAGTTCATTTCCTTTCTCTAATTACAGTATCAACAACATTTATACCACCTAGTTTTCACTAAATTTTCACTAAATCTAGTAAAAGTGAATAGAAAAATGAAATATTTGAAATTTTTTAAATTTGGTTAGCTAACTCTACCAGTGTCGTATTATACCTTCTGTGAACCTGTTTAAACTCACTTTTGCTCATAGTGAAAAAAAAACCGGTGAAGGCGTGTAAAGTATTATCATGACCACTCTGTAGTAATGTTCTTCTAGGCCGCAAGATAATTGGTATTAGTGAAAATGAAGCCAAGTGGTTTGTAAATACTGAAAATTCTTCATCAGCAAAATAATAATGATTTTCTTTTGTCATAAGCCAAAGCGGATTGTTTGAGTTTCTCGTTGAGAACTTTAGTCATTGAAGCGGGATGAGAGGAAGTGAAATTGAAAGAGTAAGGAGAAAGTCTACTATTTCGCACTTTTTGAACCACTTTTTCTACAACTTATCAAAAATATGGTTACTTCCAACCCATTGAATAAAGAAACTGGTAAAAAATTATGTAAAAATTATGTAAATTTTATTTTTCCATGCAACCATTATCTTATTTAAATCTTTCTCATGTTAAAAACAGATAAGAAAAAGTGAAAGTTAATAACGTTTTCATGTCTTAGACTTTGGGTAGTTAGAATCAAATTCCAAATTGCTTCAAACCTTCCCACCATTATCACCAACTACTGGACAGAACACAGAAGGTTCCTACTTTATATCTACTTATATAGACTTATCGTTAGTAAAATTTTGGGCAGTTGGTTCCTTCCCAGGCCAAAGCCTATTATAAAAACCTGAATAATGTTTCACAAATTAAAGGGGATGAGCTTTTTTGTTTAATTTTTGTTGATTTACATAAAGTGAGAATTAGGCGTCGTGAGCCGTGGTGAGAGGAAGTAGGAATCTTGCTTTTTGAGCCAGAAACCGTGGGATCCATTAGAGAAAGTGTTCATTCTCCTGAGACCACCTTTTCTTTCTCTCTTGACTCCTTCCCTAGGGGGGGGGGGNGGGGGGGGGGGGGTAAGTTTGTATGAATTTGAGCCAAGAAGTATACACAGGAGGTCAAAGGAGTCTCAGTGAAGACAAAAAACCTTCCTTTTTTTGATAGATGAAAATGAGAGGAGGGAGGGGGGTAAGTTAGTAGATTGAACATAAATAGTTGGAGAAAGTTGGAGTGTAGTGGAGGGAGAGCACGCAAACGGCTCGTTTCCAATTCTTGTGATAGATAACATGTACATATTTCTACATCAAGTCGAATCCGATCGCAAATAACGGAGAGAAAGTTACTCCTCCCCATTCAAGCAAAATCAAAGAAATATATGCAATTAACCATTCATGAGAAAAATCAACGAAAGGAAATTTCCCTCCTTTCTCCTGCCTTTTCATTTCCACCTCAAGAAAATCATGCCAAACCAATCAGTCTCAAGAGAAAGCCACAACTTTCACAAGGAAATCCTAGAGAAAGTGATACTTTTTAAGTGTGTAGGTTTCAACTTACTAACTTTCATTTTCATTCTATGAAAATTAAAAGCCGAAAACTTGGCGCGGCTTTTTTCGAAATGGGTTTTTGGTGCAGGGATTAAAGTATTGGGATTTCTGGTACGAATTTTTAGCTTTGAGTTTTTAAGGTTGAGTTTTTGGCTCTAAATTTTCAGGATCGAGTTTTCGTTTTTGAGGTTTAAGGATAGAATTTTCGACTCTGAGTATTCATAATCGAGTTTTAGTACTGAGCTTTCAAGATAGTTTTCGGCTTAGCTTTCAGGATTGAGTTTTCGACTCTCAGTTTTCAGGATCAAGTTTTTGACTATAATTTTTTAAGATCGAGTTTTTGGGTCTGAGTTTTACAAATCGAGTTTTCGGCTCAGAGTTTTAAGGTTTGAGTTCTCGGCTCAGAGTTTTAAGGTTCGAGTTCTCGGCTCAGAGTTTACAGGATTGAGTTATTGGTTCTAAGATTTTAGCATCAAATCTTTGACTCTGAGATTTCAGGATAGAATTTTCGGTGCAAGAGTTTCCACCCCTGGATTCCATATCTTGTTTTCGGTGTCGTATTTTTCCGCGCCATATCTTCATAAAACACTGTTTTTATGAAATTCAATATTTCTAAAATTAGAATCCTTGTCGCCTAACTTCTAGCCAGGTATGGTAATAATTATTTAAAATTAGCAAATGAAGTTGACAGATGTTACTTGCGCGAGAGTGGGGGATGGAAATGGGATGTACTTTGATTAGATTGTTCATTTCGTTAGTCTTCCCTGTGACAACAACCCAACTAAATCAAATCAAAGTGGAAAGAAAATGAAATTTGTTCCTTATGGACTTATATGAGAACTTTTTGAAGTGGAAAGTATTTGGTCCCTTGCTCATTTCCATATTATTACTACACTCTCTGCATCTGATGAGAAATTCACTTTCACCTGCTTTCTCCCATTCTCATTTTGTATCCGGTTCACTTAATTACTTCCACTTACAATCTCCCCTCGGCTACGTTATATCTGCCAAAAAACAAACCAGATCCTATGGACTCGAGCCAAATTAGACAAATAATGAAATGTTGGTGAAAGTGATTGAGATAGGAAACATTGACAACCAACTCTCGGACGAGTCAAACTTCGGACAACCTCTGATGTTTTAGGAAACTGATAGTGACAAGCTAAGTTTCCTGGAGAGAGTACTGCAGAGAGTGTATAAAATATCATAGATCCAATTAGACTAGAACTTTTAGTTGTTGTATCAGAGTCAACTGAATTACATAATCCTGTCAGTGTAGTCTCCAATGGAGACTTTCTCATTACATGAAAACTAAGCTGATTATTTCCCTTGTCTGCTTCCTTAGCTCTCTAACTTTATGTCAAACATTACATTGAATAAATGGAAACTAATAATAACTTGTCAGCTTCTTGTCATGAAATGTTAATACTTTGTGGTTTATACATTTATACCAAAGGTCGGCGTTAATCGCTGCCGGCACTAGAGCGGAAACGAAACAAAAAATAACTAAGCGAGTGAAAGCGGAGCTTTACGAATGGAATTTTTGGGAGTAAGAGCAGATGAGGAAAAACAATAAGGGAGCGAGAGCGGAGCGGGACAACAATAAATTTGGGAAAACTGAGAGTGAGTGCAGAGGGATGCATCGTGGAGCGAGAGAGAGCGATTACATCACATAGCGAACGCGAAGCGGAAGTTAAAACATCGACCTGCTTACCAGGTTTCCAAAGATTAGAAATAGTCAGTATTGGGAACTTCAAAAATGTCTTTTAGTTCACTTTGTACAACAGATTCAGGAATTGGATCGAACATATGCCAATGATACAACTGGCCAAGTAGAATGGTTGGAGCAACTACTGTCAGCTCATTAGTGATGAACTTTTATTCACCAAATCTTTTGGGGCGATAGGGAAGTGGTTGAAAATTTTGAGAGTGGAACGAATAAAACTTATTAGAGTGAGATTGATGAGGATAAATTTGAGAGCGAGAGCAAGAGCGGAGCTGAAGAAATGGAAGTTTTGGGGAGCGGAAGGAATCAGCTCTTTTTACAGGGAACGCGATTGGATCAAAGCAGCTATATTTTGATGGTGCCGAAGCGAGAGCGAAGAGAAACGGTAATACTGTTTAAGAGCGAGAGTAGGATTAGAGCGAGTAGGTAATAGTTTTAGGGAGCGTGGGATAAACAGCTGACCTTTGATTGATAATTTTCATAAAAATATCTAATGAGACATTCTGACCTACGCAAATAACAATCTGTTCAATACGACCTAAAAAATACTGTTAGAGAAATAAAGCCAGGAAAATGTGCTCCGAAAAATATTGTCCCTAAAAAGCCAAAAAAATAGCTACCTGGTAAATTGTAAATTTGATCCTTCGAAAACAGATTATAGAAAGTGCAGCCTATAAAAATTTGGCGTATAGATGATACAGCATGAANTCGAAAGTGCAGCCTATAAAAATTTGGCGTATAGATGATACAGCATGAACCAACTTAATCCGGGCCTTCTTTCTTCGCCTTTCACCAAAAACGGCTTGGGGCAGGCGATACACAATTAGTACAGTATGTTCCACATTAAAGTTTACTGTGCTTTCTTCGCCTTTCCCCAAAAATGACCAAGGTGACTTAATAACGCATGTATAATCAAAAAGTGGAGCGAATTTAGCCAACATGCAACAAATCAACAACAGCTGAAAAGTTAGAAAGCGGGTTGGGCAATCAGTATATATTTCATGTAATCACTAGGTCAACCATTGATTGATTGATCATAGTAATAAGCAAATTGACCACGATTTAAATTAACCTCAAAACTTAATAAGATTTTGAAAATAACTCACCTAACGTTCGTTTTCATAAATTTCTGATAATGAATTTAATTTGTTCTGGANGTTTTCATAAATTTCTGATAATGAATTTAATTTGTTCTGGACTCTGACAATTAGTGTATTCATGAAATTCCTTATATTCAGAACTCAACACTGCAGTTTATGGGTAACAATAAGGTTACATAAAAGTGCAACCGCTTTAAAAATCAGTGCTCAGTTGCATGCATTTCAATTCAGGTTACAAACTTTATTCTTAGCCAAGGACAGTGATGGTCCATGACAAACTCTTAAACTGCAGTGGTGAGTTCTGAAGGAAAACTTACATTAATAACCTAATCTTCAGAGTCCAAAATTAATTAAACTCATTATCAGAAATTTATGAAAACGAACCTTCAGTGATTTATTTTCTAGATCTTATTAAGTTTTGGGGTTAAACCAAATCTTGGTAAATTTAATTATCACTATGGATAAATTAATCAATGGTTAACCTAGTGATTACATGAAATAAATACTGATTGCCCAACCCTCTCTTTTAACTACTCAGCTGTTGTCGATTTGTTGCATGTTGGCTAAGTTCGCTCCACTATTTGATTCTACGGGTGCATTAAGTCCCTTGGTCATTTTTAGGGAAAGGCAAAGAAAGCATNTAAGTTTTGGGGTTAAACCAAATCTTGGTAAATTTAATTATCACTATGGATAAATTAATCAATGGTTAACCTAGTGATTACATGAAATAAATACTGATTGCCCAACCCTCTCTTTTAACTACTCAGCTGTTGTCGATTTGTTGCATGTTGGCTAAGTTCGCTCCACTATTTGATTCTACGGGTGCATTAAGTCACCTTGGTCATTTTTAGGGAAAGGCAAAGAAAGCATAGTAAACATTAATGTGGCACATACTGTAAATAATGGAAGTGAAGTTAATTGTATTATATCACTATAAAATATCTGTTCCGATTAGATGCCCTTAATGCAAAGCAATGGAGGAAAGCAGAGAGACAGAGAGAGGGATTGGCATGTTCTCTGTTGAGTCAGGTGGAATAGATGCAAGGGATCGTACCCCATTCCTCTAGTTGGTAATTTCTCTCAATTACCCATCTTTCAGCATTACAGAATGGGGTTTGTTTAAAAAAATCAAAATCAGTTTTGATTAGACAAGTTATTGCAAAGCAGTGCAAAGGATGAAAGCAGAGAAGCAGAGAAAGGGGTCGACAGGTTCTCTGTTGAGTGAGGTGGAGTAGATGCAAAGGGACCATACCCCATCCCACTCATTCTCTCAACTCTCTGCTGCTCTTCTTAAATAATTAATTTTTGCAAAGGTGTGTTTTCTCAAACATATGCTAACTTCATTCCCTCCAACTTTTATATTTCGCGCTATTTATTTGCTCTCTCAATTTTGTTTTGGTGAAAGCGACTTTCTACGGCCCGGATTAAAGTGATTCGGCCTGTAAATTTTACCCCCAAATATTGATAAAACTTTAAGATTACTTGTGAATATGTCCTCCGTTTAGTAAAACATCTGTAATGCGACCTATCATGAAAATGAATTGTTCAAGGCCTTCGATTTTCACTGACTCCCAGGCAACTCTAATTGCATCTTGAAGTTCCACACGTTCTAGAATTGTTTCCCATTGGCATAAACACGTCTTGCAAGAAAACCCCACACTATCTCAATCGGATTCAAGTCCGAGGAATATGGTGGCCACGCCATGACATCGATGTCGCTGTCAACAAACCAATTGCGAATGATGAACGCGCGATGAATTGGAGCGTTATCTTGCAGAAAAGTGGCTCTGTTTTCACCAAATTTCTCAAAAAGCGGAAGCAAGTTCTTCTGAAGTAAGTTTAAAAAGCCAAATGAGTTTTGGCGGTGGAACAAAACAAATTTCAGGTTTGAATTCATTGGAGAAAGCATCCCATGTCTTGACTTTGCCACCACCTGTATATCGTTTAGAAAAAAGGATTTCTTCTTTCCTTCCATCATGCCAATAGCATGAAAACCCATCAGGACTATCTAAATTAAATTTTTTTGTCGCTAAATATCATTAGGTTCCATTCCGAGCCCCAACCGACTTTCTCTTTTGCCCAGTTAATTCTCTGCTCCTTATGCTGGGCGAGTAGTGAAATTGCTCATCTCATCCGTATTTGATTCATCTGAGGTGGTTTCATCTGTGCTTAGTGTGTCTGCTTCATCNAATTTCAGGTTTGAATTCATTGGAGAAAGCATCCCATGTCTTGACTTTGCCACCACCTGTATATCGTTTAGAAAGAAGGATTTCTTCTTTTCTTCCATCATGCCAATAGCATGAAAACCCATCAGGACTATCTAAATTAAACTTTTTTGTCGCTAAATATCATTAGGTTCCATTCCGAGCCCCAACCGACTTTCTCTTTTGCCCAGTTAATTCTCTGCTCCTTATGCTGGGCGAGCAGTGGAGGTTTCTTGATTTTCTTTTGGAATTTGATGTTTTCAGAAGACTTGAGACATCTCCAAATTGTTGTCCGAGAAGCCTCAAGTCCAAGATTGTGCTTGATTTGGAGCAGGAAACTGTTTTGTTGCATGCTTCCTTCAGAATTCGCCTTTTGCACCGATGTGATAAGCTCTTTTCATTTCCATGATACTTTTCCCCGTAGTGTTCTTGATCCTGAAGGTAATTTGTAAGACTTTTGCGTGACCTCCCAACTTCTCGAGCCATTTGGCTGATGGATAATGTGATAAATAAATATTGGGAATCGTAAACAAAAGATTTGTACTAAGACTTTATTTAAAAATGTACGAGCAACAACCAGAACGAAGGATAAATTCAGACCACACTGAATAGAAGAAAAGTTGGGCCTTTTATATGGATTCTTATCTGTAGAAGCTTATTGATTTAAACATAATTAAATATAGAATTGTAAATGTTCAGATAAGTAAACTGGAATAATCTAAGTGTAGATACAAGGGTGCATTCTAAGATTACACCATGAGTCATGGATCAAGAGGTCAAGGATGACTTATTCTAACAGATATCCCTTGACTCTTCAACAAATCTAATTTTGCTTTCTCAGAAGAAAGTAAATTTCGTTTTCGGCCCATTATGTGATACACAGCTGGTGAATTAAAAAATGTAGGAAATTATGCTATTGGAGTGGATCAATTGATGTTCAGATTGTGACTGCTCTGGGGAATTCAATTTCTTGATTGAACTTTCCTTATTTGAAACATCGGTCATTCTCTCTTGCTCGAGTTCTACATTTTGTGCGGGCTCCCCACCATGTTCAGGTTTCTTGCTAACCTTGGACTTATACTGNTGTGTTAAATTTGCTTATGTCCTTAGTTATAACAAACGCGTTAGCAGGCTGGTGTGACGTTTTATGACTTGAAGAAACTTTTCTCGGGGCTCTGCACTCAGCCTTCCAATGGCCCCTTTTCCCACAATTTAAGCAGTTTGTTCTTTTCTTTAATTTTTTTAGTTTCTCCTGTGATTTGACAAAACCTTCTGGGCCAGTGGAATGACCGGAGTGACCGTAGTGAACTGTGTTATGATATGTTGCCGATGGACTTACTTCTTTAGACACTTTGTTCTCCCGAAGTGATGACTCTAAGTCTTCCTTCTTAAGTCTGGATAACAGTGCTGGCATTGTCTGCTTTGTAACATCGACGCTGTCCCATGCTTTCTTCAGTGCATCATGCTTGTCAGGAAGACTTGAGATTATCTTGCTGATAATCATGTCTTGGTCCACGTTAACCCCCATTTCTGTTAGATCCCTTGAAAGCTGGGCCATTTCCATGTACGCTGACACAAGGGTTTGTCCAGATTGAATTTTATAAGTTAAAAATGCTGATAGGGTTTGTTGTTTGTTAGTCACTGAGTCATTGGAGTGGATGTTTCTTAAACATTCAAACATCTCCTTTGATGATTTACAAGCATAAACATGGGTCGTGTTCACTGAATCCAGAGTTGCTACGATCAAGGATTGTGCCTGGATGTCATTGTCGTCCAATATTTCACTGTTGGCTTTGGGTCTCTGCACTCATCCTTCGACAATAGGCCAGAGCTTCAAGGCTTTTAACAGTAGTGTAATTTGAATCCTCCATTGGGAATAATTACTTTCATTTAGCCTCACTACCTGAGCTGAATCTACTCTTCTTCCTGCTAAACTCATTTTCTTAAATAATTGTCCTATTGATTTCGACTAAACAATTGTGTAGATATCTTTTGTCTAAGTAACCAGGGCTCCTGCTACCATGTGATAAATAAATATTGGGAATCGTAAACAAAAGATTTGTACTAAGACTTTATTTAAAAATGTACGAGCAACAACCAGAACGAAGGATAAATTCAGACCACACTGAATAGAAGAAAAGTTGGGCCTTTTATATGGATTATTATCTGTAGAAGCTTATTGATTTAAACATAATTAAATATAGAATTGTGAATGTTCAGATAAGTAAACTGGAATAATCTAAGTGCAGATACAAGGGTGCATCTTGAGTCATGGATCAAGAGGTCAAGGATGACTTATTCTAACAGATATCCCTTGACTCTTCAACAAATCTAATTTTGCTTTCTCAGAAGAAAGTAAACGTTTTCGGCCCATTATGTGATACACAGCTGGTGAATTAAAAAATGTAGGAAATAATGCTATTGGAGTGGATCAATTGATGTTCAGATTGTGACTGCTCTGGAGAATTCAATTTCTTGATTGAACTTTCCTTATTTGAAACATCGGTCATTCTCTCTTGCTCGAGTTCTACATCTTGTGCGGGCTCCCCACCATGCTCAGGTTANACCATGTTCAGGTTTCTTGCTAACCTTGGACTTATACTGTTCCAGGTGCTGGTCAGTCCTCGATGCTTTGGCTTTCTTGTTCTCTCGGGATGCGTAAGATGTTCCGAATATTAGCTCCATCTTAACTTTCTTCTTTGTTTTGTTGTTTGGCTCCTGTGGTTGATCAGTTTCTTTNAGCTCCATCTTAACTTTCTTCTTTGTTTTGTTGTTTGGCTCCTTTGGTTGATCAGTTTCTTCGCTTTGGACAGTTGAAGTTTGTGAGTTAGCCGGAGTCTTCCCTGAGTAACTTGTCGAATGCTTTCGTTTCTTTACTTGGTTTTTATCTTCATGCTTGTCCGGAGGTTTGCTAACTTCTTCACTGACAGACTTAGGGTCTTGAATTCGATTGCATGAGTCTTCAGGGTTTCAATCTCCTTCTGNCTTTCGTTTCTTTACTTGGTTTTCATCTTCATGCTTGTCCGGAGGTTTTTCTAACTTCTTCACTGACAGACTTATGGTCTTGAATTCGATTGCATGAGTCTTCAAGGTTTCAATCTCCTTCTGTTGTTTAAGCTCCACTATCTTCTTCCATTCGTCACCTCGGTTATTTGCTTTCTTTAGTAGAATCTTTAGTTCATCTTTTGATGAAGCCATACTTTTGAGTTTTGCTTCTGAACTTTCATATTTCGACTGAAACTTTTTTAGTTTATCACCTGTAGTTTCCAGCAGTATCTTATTTTCTGTATCCTTCACCATCCAATGATTGAGTTTTGCTTGAAGCTCCTCTATGTTGTTTTGAATTAACGTGTTCTCCAACTCCAGTCGAGTCAAGAGCTTATCTTTCGTTACTTGCTGTATTTCGAGTCCCTCACACTTTTCCTGGATGAGTTTTAACTCTAACTTCACCTCGTTGAGAGATTCCAACTCTGGATCCAGCTGGGCCTCTATTCTGTACTTTTCAAGGTTCGAAATATTCTGTGAGAGCTCCTTCACTTCAGTTCTTAGCTCCTCAGATTCGTCTTTCATAGCCATAATCTCTTCTTCTTTTCCGTCCAATACAAATTTCAATTCTGAAATTGTCGTCTCTTGCATACTAACCTTATGCTGGTGGACTCTAAGAATTTCGTTCTCTTTTTGGAGCCTCTGGATTTCTAGCTTGTGGCTGCATAACATTTTCGTTAAGGCAGATCTGGACTGATCGGATCCATTGTCATCTATGCCAGAAATAGAACGAATATCCATTACATACATATTTTCACGGAATGTAGCACTCAGTGAATTTCCGTCATCTGGATCGAAGAATTTTGTAGCTGATTTGGTTCGGACAATACGAAAACCTTTCTGGGCCATTATTACTTCCAAAAACAAGTTTGTTGCACCAGGGATGTACAAGACATCGTCCATTGTGCAGGAAGTCCAGACTTTCTTGATTAGGGCCTGGATACGAATTCGCCCTACTCCAAGAGCTTCCACGTTTCGCGAGTCAGCAAGCTCAACTGTCTTTGGTTTATCATATTCGGCAAATTCCTCGAACCAATCTCATCTTCCAGTGAAGTTTAACTCCAATTCTTCTTTGCGAAGTCGAGCTAAAAGAGCTGGCATTGTTTGGGGACACTGTCCCATGCTTTCTTGAATGCTAGAAACTGCTCATCAGGAAGGGAGGAGACAATCTTGGTGACCACTGTGGTTTCATCTGTGACCACGCCATTTCATTTAGAGATCTCGCTAGATCCTCTATTTCTCTATAGGCCTCTAGAATGGAATGATTTGTGGTAATCTTATAGTTGTAAAATTTTACCAATGTATGTTGCTTATTCAGTGAACTTGCATCTGAATTAACATCTTTCAATCTGTCCCAAATCTCTTTTGCCGTACCGCAACTGTAGTGCTATGTAGCGCTAAATAATGCTATTGGAGTGGATCAATTGATGTTCAGATTGTGACTGTTTTATTAACAACAGAGTAAATTAGTATTGTATAGTTTTTCAAGATAGTGCCCTGGACTTTGTTACGCTATCTGTGAGTCACAGGCTAAGGTCCAAGGCCCTTAAACTTAAATCTAAGAATAGAGACTAAGATAGGAAACTTGAGGTTGTAATTTCTTCTCACAAAAAAAATTATTTATTAATACTTTAGTTAGTGTCAAATCATACTCAAAGTGTGTTTACTTACTTAATACAACATCCTTTAACAAAGATAACTTCAAAAACATGATTTGGTAGCGGCAAAAATAATGATTGAAGCAAGCAATTTGGATTTTAACCCAGCTTGATTTCACCACTGCTTTAGGCTTTTCCAGTGAATTGAAATGTTTCCCATTGGAGTAAACCTGTCTAGCCATGACTCCCAAACGCTCTCTATTAACATGCAGGTCCGGAGAATATAGTGGCCAAATAAGTATGATATATATTCTTCTTGATAGTTCTTGATAATGTTTGAAGTGTGACATCTTGTGCCGTCTTGCATGAAAATTCCATTGCCTTGTCCTAAAGCATCAAAATAAGGCATAAAAGATTCCCTCGAGTGTCCCTGATATTCATTTGAGTCCTATCGCAGTGTTGCAAAACGGAGTGGTATTCGTCCTTGGAAGTTAAATGCAGAGCATATCATAAGCGATCCGCCGCCGGAATGCCGTTTGGGAAAAATAAGTTCGTTCTTTCTTAAATCGTTCCAGTATGCCGAAAATCCATCTGGGCCATCCAAATTCCACGTTTTCTCATCGCTTCACATCATATTTTTTCATTTATCTGCACGGGATATGCTTTCTCTATCCCAGTCCAGGTTTGTGTAGAGCGTTAAGTGATGGTTTCTTAAGCCTTTTTCTGAACTTTAAGATTTTTGATAAATTTAAAACGTTTCGTATTGTCTGTGGAGTGACCTGGAGGTCCAAATTGTAATAGGTTTTGGCAGCTGTAATTGAATTATTGTTTCCCTGCGAATTCGACGTTTTGCTGCATTTGTGAGCTTCGGTTTTGGTTATCATTTCCTCTTCTTCACGGTATTTTCCATATGCTAAGGTAATTTCATACCGATTTCTCAAATTTTCCAATAATTTTACAGATTTTGACATTTGAAGTTTGATTCTGGACCAAAATACTTATTCGACCATTTTGAATACAAGGAGTGCTTTTTCCCGACCCATTCTTGTTAAATACAGGACCAACCACTTTAACCCTGGCCTTTGTCCGCCTTTCACCTAAAACGGCTTGGTGCAAGCGATACACAATTAGTAAATAATGGAAGTGAAGTTAATTGTATTATATCACTATAAAATATCTGTTCCGATTAGATGCCCTTAATGCAAAGCAATGGAGGAAAGCAGAGAGACAGAGAGAGGGATTGGCATGTTCTCTGTTGAGTCAGGTGGAATAGATGCAAGGGATCGTTCGTACCCCATTCCTCTAGTTGATCATCTCTCTCAATTACCCATCTTTTAGCATTACAGAATGGCGTTTGTTTACAAAAAAAATAAGTTTTGATTAGACAAGCTATTGCAAAGCAGTGCAAAGAATGAAAGCAGAGAAGCAGAGACNCATTCCTCTAGTTGATCATCTCTCTCAATTACCCATCTTTTAGCATTACAGAATGGCGTTTGTTTACAAAAAAAAATCAGTTTTGATTAGACAAGCTATTGCAAAGCAGTGCAAAGAATGAAAGCAGAGAAGCAGAGAGAGGGGTCGACAGGTTCTCTGTTGAGTGAGGTGGAGTAGATGCAAAGGGACCATTTCACTCATTCTCTCAACCCTCTGCTGCTGTTGTTAAATAATTAATTTTTGCAAAGGTGTGTTTTCTCAAACATACGCTAACTTCATTCCCTCCAACTTTTGGATTTCGCACTATTTATTAGCTCTCTCAATTTTTTTATGGTAAAAGCGACTTTCTACTGCCCGGATTAAAGTGGTTAGCCCTGAGTATGCAATTAAGTATGCAATTCCTCACGGTAAAATTAACATCAGTTTTGGCAAATGTTAGAGAAATAAAATAGAAAGTTTCAATTTTTTTGATTGAGTAGATTATGAGATTTACGTAAGAACATAAAAAAATTGCTGGATGAAAACGTAAAATAATAATAGCCGAGGTGGTGAAAACTGTGGAATTATTGATCACTACGACGATAAATTTTACCAAACTGGTTAGTTAACTACTAACATTAAGTTAGAACATAACTAAGTAAAGACATCTTTATTGGCGTCGTAAGTGTATTAAGCAATTATTCCTAAACATATTACTTCGGCTATTAATATTTTGCGTAGTATATTCTTAGTTGCTTTGCTCTTTTAGGACTTTAACTTATTTGTCACACCGAGTTAAAACAGTTCGAGGTTCTTGTTACAAAATGAAAATAATAGCTATATTTATGCTGGTCACATTTTCCAAACTTACATGTCTAGGTAGTACTTTTCCTGCTCGAATTTTAACCAATATGCAATTTTCCGGACCATATTTTTGTAAAACGCTTATACAACTTTATATAAAGGTGACTGAGAGTTGGAAACGGAAGCTGAAGCAAGAGAAAGGTGTTTTTCATAATTTGACCCGGGAAAGTTATCTGGAAATGGCTTCCTCTCTCTCGCTTCATCCTACCGATTTACTTTAAATTAAATTAATAAACTTTGCTCGAGATCCATCCGCCGTAGCTTTTCCTCTGAAATCATTAGCTTTGATCCATTGAGCGTTTCCCAATCAGACTCTCCTGCTCAACCAGTAGGGGATGAGAATGAAATCCATGGAAAGCTCCTAGTCTGACGGAGAGCTGCCCGTCGTCACCTCGTCGTCGTCGTAGTAATCGATGAGAGAAAGGAGCTTTGGAGAAAATAGAATTTCCCCAGGACTAGGAGAAAGTTGTCTACGTAAAGTCAGTACTGAATTCGTCAGGAACTAAATCTCTGGTTTCTCTCTTCCCAAGGATCTACCTGACTCCATTACTCACTCAAACACCTTTTCTATATGAATAATACATAGACTTCTACTGTGAGGACACACTTCACGTACCGCCATCCAAAAAGAAAATATAAAGTTTAAAAATAAAAAATAAAAAATGGCAAAAAAAACGTGTTTTCTTTCCGTACCTTAAAAGTGTGGGTAGACACCCCATCGTCACTTTTACAACACCTCAATCAAAGTTGGTAGATTTTGAGGATATAAATGTGTTAAAAAAAATCTGACACATAAATAATCTCTCACTGTCACCTTTAGCAGTATCAGAATTAAAATTCATCATTTTCTGACTTCAAAGTTCACCTTTGAGATGTAAATGTAGAGTGAGAAAAAGAGAAAGGAGGGGGTGTGTAATTGATAGAAAGACTTTCACTACTTTTGTCTCATCTGAGACCTGAAGCCAGAGAATGAGACAATGGAGTTGTCATGCTGTCTCTAGGATATATTTTCTTTTCATCACTCATGACTCATATGACTCATGAGACAAGAGAGAAAGTGTGAGAATGAACACAAACATTTCTATTTTTGTTTATAGGTGAAAGTTACGTGTGTCCCAATGTCAACTAAGAATCCCATTGGATTTAGAAGATCCATATGAGATGGTTCATACTTCACTCAACTCCTCACATGAACTTCTCACTTTCACCATTAAAAACCATAGGAATGATAATGGTAATGGAAGGGCATAAAATTAACCAATGTGTACTATGTAATGTACTCATTTTGATTATTTCTCTAGGTTTCAAGGGTCCTAGACCTTATTTCAAGTTTCATTATTCTCATTATTTCTTTTACTGTCACAAATTCTGTCAGATGGAAATTAGAAACTTTCTCTTTGAACAGGTAACCAAAACACCCAAGACGTACAGGGTGATTTGAGTAAAAAATTTATCAACCCTTTCACCACTTTTACTGAAATTAGTAAAAAAACAGAAAGCAATGAAATGAGCGAAAATGCACCGAAGTGACCAAAAGAGCAACGAAATGAGGGGAAAAACCAACACCGAAATGAGTGTCAACGACTGAAGCAATGATGCCAGTTTGAGTTGAGAAAACTAACCAACCATATTCAAAGCATTTTTCTTTTTTGATGTTTAAAGTTTGGCAAATCAAATTTTGTGACTCTAGCATTTTGATCCTTCTGCTCAGTAACCTTGACCAGTTTTGCAATAGTTCTTGGCAACGTCGCGTGGTGCTGTGGGAAACTTGGGCTAGTTCTTGAGTTTGAATGAAAGTGTAAAAACAAGGTATATGATAAGTTTAATCACACTGTAGATGAGTCAAGTGACAATCAATAATAATTGAAAAAAAAAATTTTTTTTTTGTCAGTTTGAAGTAAAAATTTGTCTGCTGGATAAAGACTGGTTAAAGTAGGGAATGCCCCAGACTTGAGAATTGTAAAAGTTTTTCGTTTGATTAAATGCGAATGGACTCAAAAGCATATGTCTGTCTTATATTCTAATCAGAAATCAACAAAATTCTGACTTCCATCTACTGAGTCTGATTTTCCAATTTCACAGTTCCATGGTTTCCTTTTCACCGTTTTGACTCTCAATCAAGATCACATCTCATGTTCATCAGATCCAGGTTCTGTCCCCATCATCTAACCACCCACCAATCAGAGAAAGAGACATGCAATCTGTCAGTCTCATTGGATCCCTTCCACCCCGTAAGAAATAGAAACCACTCTAAGGAGGACATCAATCAAATTGTAGAACGCAATGCGGGTATTTATTTGACACAATTTAGATATTTTTTTTCCACCTTTTTACCACCAGTTTTGTTAGAAACTGATAAACTATTATATAAATGTACATTTACAGAGTAGCTAATATTTTTTGCACCACAGAAACTCAGATTTTTACTTAAACATTTTTTTTATTCATGGTATGCCTTGCTTTTGGAATGAGTATGTACAGTGTTCCACAAAATACAAAGAACACCTTAACTTTACAACTCCCAATAGAAATAAGAGAATGTACAATACTAGACTGAATCAATTGAAAAACCGTTTAATCTTTAAGCTTATCGTAAATAGTAGATAAAAAAATTTTATAGCTGACATTCCCTGCTGGTATTCACCATTTTCCAACGACGTTATGGTTTCGTGGTTACGTTCTTCACTTTCATTCTACATTTTATTGCACAAGTCCAGAAGAATGTAGCATAAGTGAGTAAAAATTTTTTTGTAAACCTATGTAGGCAAAGATGGAAATATTTTGTGAAAATTTGAGACTCCTACCCTTGTTGTAAGTCGAAAAGTTAAGTTGCTTTAATGATTTTGTGGAGCGCTGTATGTATGAGAGCGTAATATAAGGAAGGTCCAGCAAAAGCACGACTAAAATTTTAACACAATTTTTTTTTTAATTTTTAATCCAAATTTTTTTTTTTGAAAATTTTGATTTAGCGCATTTTCTTTCCGATTAGCAATATAATATACATATAAGCTTATTGATTAGGACACTCCCGATCACACCGACCAGACCAACAAGTGGGTCTATTTTGGATACTTTATTAAAGACAGCTATGATTTCGACACATACAGGGTCATTAATATTCTTTTGCACCTTTTGTCTCTACTTGTAACTCCTACCAATTTACTTTGACGTTTGAAATAAAGCGGGACAAAGACTCGCAAAACAAAATTTCTTTTTAATTTCTTTTTAATTTCTTTTTTTAATTAAATGAGTGAAACGAGAGAAAGTTTGAAGGAACTTTTCAAAATAAATCCATCAATCTTTTATTTTTTATTTTCAATTTTTGTTGGCATTCGAGTCTTATTATTTATTTTATGTTTTTCTGCTTCATCAAGACCACCAAGAATAATTGAGTGTTATAGCTATAGGGTGTTATAATATGAGTGATTTTGGTTAAGTCAACTCGGTTGATTTATGTCACCTATGATTCCTCTAATAATATGTTGTAGAAACAAAATTTTTAAGTAAAGCCACGCCATGGCACAGAAAAATGACGTTATGTTAAAGTATGTCTTCTAGGGTGCAAAAAAAAAGATAAATAACTCTGTACATTGGGCCTATAAATGCTTGGCAAAGAGAAATTAACTTATTGTTCTAAAATTTCATTTCGACGTAATTACGTGTACAGTGAGCCTAAGAAAAAGTTGGCAAATTTCAGTGAATCATGAAGGCTTTTAGTGTCATTTTATGCGAGATGATCCAGATTTTCTACTTGGTTACGTGGAGTTGAAGGGTTAGAACAATAAGTTAGAATTTTCTTTTACCAACCTTTTCTAGACTTAAAAATTCTTGCTATCCAAAAATTTATCCATCATTTATATTCACTCTGTATACATTCTAAGAATATTATAGTTTCAAGAGTTTTTAGTACTCTTAAAAACTTGTAAAGTGAAAAAATCCAATTTTTTTTTAAATACGTTACAGGAAAATGATTGAACTTTGTACAACGGGAGATGCTATGCACAAGTTGAAAAACAAGGTTCACATAAAGATTGACCATGTTGTATTTATTGAAAAAAAAAATTTATATTTGAATATTTGCGTGAAAGCAAGCAAAAAAAAATTCTATTTTTTGTCATTCTTTCTAATTGACCAAAAGTTGGACCTTCATTATTGACTTTTAAATTTTACATTTACTACCTAACAATACTCAAAATTCTACTTGACAAACTTTTCTCTCAAGTATATTTCTGGTTATAGCTGAAAAAAAGAATCTCAAAGTACCCAAGAAAAAAAAATATTTATTTATTTATTTACTCACTTTTTTCTTTTTTGAACTGCACTCCAGNTTTCTAATTGACCAAAAGTTGGACCTTCATTATTGACTTTTAAATTTTACATTTACTACCTAACAATACTCAAATTTCTACTTGACAAACTTTTCTCTCAAGTATATTTCTGGTTATAGCTGAAAAAAAGAATTTCAAAGTACCCAAGAAAAAAAAATATTTATTTATTTATTTACTCACTTTTTTCTTTTTTGAACTGCACTCCAGNTTCTCTCAAGTATATTTCTGGTTATAGCTGAAAAAAAGAATCTCAAAGTACCCAAGAAAAAAAAATATTTATTTATTTATTTACTCACTTTTTTCTTTTTTGAACTGCACTCCAGGAGATGAGTTTTGGATTGTTGAGAATGAATAAGTTTCTGTCTTAGTTTTTGGTTTTTGTTTTGTGAAATTGAGTGGACTTTCACTTTTTCTCCGTATCGCACTTTCTCCTGCTGAGAGCAAAAAACCAACTGTTGCACCATGGCGTTTGGAGGAAGGACAAGGGAAAGTGGAGTCATGCTCCCTACCTTGGAAACAACAACTTCTTATAAACTTCTCAACTTTTTATCTACACAGGTTCCATTACATTCTTCACATGCCCAACAACTTCACAAACTTTATCCATTGTCAAAATAAAATAAAATAAAAAATATATCAAAAAAGTCTCAAAATCACTAAAAAAGATATAGATTATGGGTAAAATTTAACATATCCGCTTCTTCAATAGACAAAAAGATTTTTCAGGTAAAATTTGTCTATTATAGCTACTAGGGCAGTTGCTACTGAGANGCTTCTTCAATAGACAAAAAGATTTTTCAGGTAAAATTTGTCTATTATAGCTACTAGGGCAGTTGCTACTGAGATTTGATTTAATAAAAATGGAAAGAAGGGAAGTTGTCTATGATTCCATTGAGATAAGATTGGATTTCCCTGCTTTCTCCGTCTTGAGAAACTAATGGCATTAAAAGTCTCGGTTCTGATGGAAAAAGTAAAAGGAAGAAATCTAATTGGATGATCCTTGTTTCCATAGCATCCTTACCCACTTCTGATTCCCACGGTTACTACTTCCACTCATCTACCATCGATTTCTTATCACCAGAACAAGATAACTTATGACTTCCACTCTAAGAAAAGACAAACTCAATCTATGTAAAAAATTGGAAAAAGTTGTTACTTTGAAGAGAAAATTTAGTACAAAGTAGTGCTACTACGCAAGACAATCAATCATCTTTAGTAGAAAGGCAATCACCTTAATTCTTTACCATTTCAGAATTCAGAACCATTTATTTTATTAAAATATAGAGGGTAGGTAAAGAATTTTACCCCTGAGTTTTTAAATTGAAAGGTTTTTGTAGTGAAAACACTTAAGAAAGACGTGGCTAGAGTTATGAAGAAGATCCTTCAACTCCCAGGAGGTCAATGAGGGTTGAAGCCATTTTTTTTTTATTCTGGTCACTAATGGAAAAAAACTTAAATATATAGTTTTGGACTATATACTTTTTATAAATCACTCGAAGACGTGATGTGATGTTCTTGGCGCTATTTTTTTTATAATCTCATCTTGAAAAGCGTCTTGAAAAAGTTGAAGTGGACGATCAAGTGAAAATAATTTTTATATTGAACATTATTTGGATTAAAGTAATTTTCTCTCACTACTTGAGTCACCGAGTCACTTGCGTCAGGTAATCACCCTCTTCTTTTTACCAAAATTTACTTTTACGCTTATGCACTCAACCTGATAAGGTAGTTTGACTACTTTCTTCCCTCCAAAAAAAACTTATCTGTGAAATATTTTATCAGAGAAACTGGAAACAACATTTCTTGTATCAACGTACAACATGTCTACTTTGGAGTTTTCTCTCTCGTTCAAAACTTTTGTCTGAGACCCGTTCTTAAGGTTCAAAGTGTACATTGAGGTGAGTTGGTAGTAGTGAAAGTGAATGAAGAGAAAGTTGAATGAGAAGAAAGTTTTTTTTTGGGGGGGAAGAAAGGCGTGAAGGGCTGAGAGAGTCCCATGGTGATTCAATTCTATTCAATTGTCGCCTATTGTCATTCCTTCCTTTTTCAAAGATCCCGCCAAAAATTAGGAAATTTTGACAAAATTATTTTATCGTCAATACCCTTCCCCCATACTCCTTCCGAAACCTTATTCTCATCTCTCCGAGTTCTTACTCTGTTCCAGTAGTTTGTGTCATTTCAAAAAAATTTGAAATTACTTTGGCATTTAAAGTTAGTAAGGTTATGTTTTGAAAATATGATTAGCGTATGTATAAACATGGTGTTCTCAAGGAGCTCAGAAGTTTTTTTGGTATGCTTAATTTTTTTTTTTTTTCCTTCACCCGAATGACACAATGGAAGAATGTGTCATCGGGTCACCCTAGGCTAGTTAAATAAAAATCTAATTAATAATTATTTTAAATATTTCTAAAATTTCAAATATTTTAAATCAAATCAAAACTTGGACTGCAAAGTTTACATGACCTGACCCACTAAACTTGTCCGAGGTAACCTTCTGGAGGATAACTTTGAAAACTTCAGTGTTTCCTTTAGAGTTTGTGAAGGGATTTGGATTTTGCATGTTGTTGGGATAAAACCTTGCTATAGTCAGAGAGTGAGAAGTCAGGAGGGATCGTCATCTGCAGGTTCACATATTTCATATATTTATTCTTATTCTTGTTAAAGTATTAACGGGTGCAGCGGAAAAAAAGGGACTGATGTAAATTTCATATTTTGATCAAGTTCCTGCAAATATAANTGTCATTTCAAAAAAATTTGAAATTACTTTGGCATTTAAAGTTAGTAAGGTTATGTTTTGAAAATATGATTAGCATATGTATAAACATGGTGTTCTCAAGGAGCTCAGAAGTTTTTTTGGTATGCTTAATTTTTTTTTTTGCTTAACCCGAATGACACAATGGAAGAATGTGTCATCGGGTCACCCTAGGCTAGTTAAATAAAAATCTAATCAATAATTATTTTAAATATTTTTAAAATTTCAAATATTTTAAATCAAATCAAAACTCGGACTGCAAAGTTTACATGACCTGACCCACTAAACTTGTCCGACGTAACCTTCTGGAGGATAACTTTGAAAACTTCAGTGTTTCCTTTAGGGTTTGTGAAGGGATTTGGATTTTGCATGTTGTTGGGATAAAACCTTGCTATAGTCAGAGAGTGAGAAGTCAGGTGGGATCGTCATCTGCAGGTTCACATATTTCATATATTTATTCTTATTCTTGTTAAAGTATTATTAGGATATTATAGGTAGTAGGAGAGATAAGGTAAGAATCACTAGTGTCAGTGGAAGACAAGTAGAATATAGTTTTGAGATTATAGATATTCATTCCCTGTGAGACTCTTGCTTTGTTCACATCTTCATTGGTTTACTCTTAAATTAATAAAACATTATTATACAGGATGTCTGAAAAGTCAATAGAGCATGGAGAAAGCATTGCTTGGAAAACACATGAGAAAAAAACGCGTCATGTTGTTCTCTCAAATCAATCCTCTTTGCTCCATGCTCCATTGACTTTTCAGACACCCTGTATGCACTTCATTATAAAGTAAACCTACTTGTTCATCGTGAATTCTCAATAGCTACGCTTCATTGTTCTCCGCTTGAGGCCAGAATCGGCAACCTTTTAATTAAAGAAAGTATCTCTCTGAATGAGACATCCGTAAGTCGCTCTATATACTAGCCACGGGTTATTACTTAGGTTCCAACAGATCACTCCATTGCGAGGAGATCAACACCTTGGTAACCCCAAAACAATAGGGAATACCACAATAAACTAATATGTCCCCTCTATTCTACTAACCTTCCTGTTTGGGCTTAGACCACCAACGAATTTTATCAACGTTCATTCATTTGACTAATGAATGAACGTTGATAAAATTCGTTTAGTTTATTCATTTTTTATTTAAACAAATTGCCACTCTTCCGAGCCAAACGGGAAGATTAGAGTAGAGGGGACATTGTTAACCGCCAATTCACCTAGAGAATCTCCTCTCCTCCGGGATGGGAGCGGCACAACTAGACTTTNCCAAAAAAAAAGTGTTATTTGTTTAAAAAAAAAACCTCTCAGTTGCTAGCCCTGACATAACTAGTTTTGTTAGTTCACTACTCAAGTGTCGAAAACACAGTAGTTGAATGTAAATGTAAGTAAACTAATTGGAAGTCTGATTCGTTCTGTAGGATTGAAATTGAATTTAAAACATTTAGTCAGAAATCAGAGCAGACGGGAGCGAGCATTTGAAAACAAACTCCACCTGCGCAAGTTAAAGAGAAAGGCCGTCACATAAAGTGTTAAAGAACAGACGATAAGAGTTTCAATGAATCATCGTGCGCATTCCGTTCCTGCATTTGTTTAAAACGATGTTTTTTTTTAAACAGCCTTGTTTAAAACAGTTTAAAACACTGTTTTAAACAAGCGTGTTTTTTTTTTGTGCCAACCCTGCTAAAATCCAAGTAAAATCAAATTTTTTAGCGAAAACCTGGGTTTTGCTAACACTGGAAAATCTCGAACTCAAAATTTTTTAAACTTATACAACTGAGAAGAAGAAAAATTTTTTTTTTTGATCGCGATGAAATGAAGTAAGATAAAATGTCTTAAATTGTACCATTGATGGTGGTGCAAGAATCTCTTTTCACCCAATTACATCCGAAAGCANTAGATAAAATGTCTTAAATTGTACCATTGATGGTGGTGCAAGAATCTCTTTTCACCCAATTACATCCGAAAGCAACATCTATAGCAGTTCTCATCCAATTACTCAACCGCCAGTATTTCCAACGACTATCCTTGCCCCACTGCCCTCAGATTCCGCTTTTCTCATCAGTGAAATAAATTGTTTTCTTTTGTATTCTACTCCCCTTGTTTTCTCTTTAAAGATTTTTTCAGAGACTTGTTGCCTCTCAAAAAAAGAATCTTTTTCTGTTACTTTCTCTTATCATTGTGTGACAATTCTCATGTTCAAGATGACAATGACAAAACACTGTACTTTTATATACACCTTACATACAATACCCTTCCACCTGGCCAATTTAAATGATTTTCTTTAGTTCAACCAATGGAATGACACCGATTGAGAATAGACACAATTTGAATCGAAAGAGAAAACCCACGTGTTGTCTATTCAATTACCAAAAACAATCCCCTTTGTCTTAACCTCACTATTCTCTTCCAGTTTTGTACTTAATTAATTTTTTTTTNAATTACCAAAAACAATCCCCTTTGTCTTAACCTCACTATTCTCTTCCAGTTTTGTACTTAATTAATTTTTTTTTGATTAAATTTTAATTAAAAAAACACTCATACCAAAGGTTGGGAAAACTGTTCAATATGTTAGGTAATTTGTTCCATGTCAAAATATTCCCGATACCCTGAACTCTAAGGACCTTTAATTATTTTGTATTATAAATCAACGTCCCAATGGTAGGGTTTAGGGTTCGATCAATGGAGGGAAAAAAGTATTGGAATATCTGTCAGATTTTTATCTATAAAATTTCTTCAACGAATTTTTGAATATAATCTAAAATATAATCTTGTGGAGAAGGAGGGTTAACCATGAAGAGAAATAAATCTTTCGAACACACACTCTACCACTTTCTACATAAATCTTATGATTTTGGTTATGTATTTTC
Organism: Holacanthella duospinosa; assembly: GCA_002738285.1. Taxonomy (NCBI): domain Eukaryota; kingdom Metazoa; phylum Arthropoda; class Collembola; order Poduromorpha; family Neanuridae; genus Holacanthella; species Holacanthella duospinosa. The sequence goes on along the minus strand of NIPM01000266.1, from coordinate 126,184 downwards.
AAAATATCAGTCTCAGTCTCTATCCTTTTCATTTTACTCTAACATCTTCGAATGAAGAAGATGGTGAAAGTCCTTAGTAAGAATTTTCTTCACTTTCACTAAAGGAACAGTCGGTCAAATAAGACATGTGAGAAAGGATTTACACAATTTTCTTCTTCATTCTAAACCAACTTTGAGGCAAAAAAAAAAGTGCTTCTTAGGTTGAATCCTTAATAAGACGTATACTTTTATGTCAAAAAATAGATTTCGATTTTTTCAACTTTACAATGACATTTCCACATTTCCATTAGAATCATCTTCGTCTGACAGGTCCAGGAAGGAAATTATTCTATTTCTCAAAATTATTCTTTCGATGAGTTTTGAACTATTTTTTTTTACTTTTATCAAAACATACTACAAAATAAAATAAAACTTTTTTTTAAACCAACCCATTGAATCTGGTGAGAGTTAATTAAACGTAAGAAGTAAAAATTAATTACAATGTAAAAGAAAAAAAGTTTAAAAAAATTTACAATAGGGATATTTTAGAAAGTTAAAAAAAAAAGTTGAGAAAATCATCAGTCATTGTAAGAAAAATCGTAAAAGCTACCAAAGAAACCATTGTTTTTTTTTTTGTTTTTTTTTTAGAAATCCGGTCATGAGTTGAAGTGAATGGAGGGAAAGTTATAAAAAATTTCTAGTAGATCTCAGATGATTTCTGTTTTAGTTTCCTATGTGAGTCGAATAATTCTATCGTTTATTTGTAAAGATGTGGGTTTGAATTGTAAGAAGAAAAAAAAGCTTTTTTCTTGTTTTCTCTTTGTTGACAGACAGAAGAGGAGATGGAAGAATTGGAGGACTTAGAGGATGGCATGAAGGGAGAAAGTAAGGGCTTGAGTTTGAAAAAAAAAACTACATTGACTTTCACTACTTTCACTTTCTATATAGCCAAAAAAAAAAAAACTCAATCTTCCTTCATAAAAGTGGATTTGAGTTCCTCTCTATTACTTAACCCCTGCTTTCTCTTTTCGATAAAATTGAAAGGTTGGAAATGAATTTCTTCCCGTTTTTAACGAAAAATAAAGAAAAAAGTAAGAATTTTTTTATTTTCCATTTCCTCCCTGTTACAATTGCATTAGAGGATAGAGGAGTTGTATTTACTCTAATAATAGCTCAAGGTAGTTATTTCTAATAAAAATTGATGCGGAAGTTTAAATTAGTTTCACTCTATTCATCCAAAGTATATCAGGAGAAAGGAAGTGAAAGTTTGAAAATTTGGTACTAAAGGTACCTTGATGCAATTTGAATTCAAATGGTAGTTGCTAAAATTAAAAAAAAAAAAAAAAAAAAAAAAAATTTTTAATTAACCCTACTAGTACTTACTATTCGAGGTAAGGTTTTGTGCACTTGTTTCATAATTTTTGACAGTTATATTTTATTATTGAATCATACCATTCTACGTCGTCATGAGATATTGCTACTAGAAATCTATTAGACCTTTACTTTTGAACACAGCAGGATTCAAAGTGTCCAAATTAAGCCTGGATTTTACAAAGTTACAACTAAAGTCTTCACTTTCATGTGTCAAATTTAATTTATGCTGTCACAGCTAATCCGTAGTTGGTCGAAAGAATAAAGTGAAAGTAAAAGTGCGTCAATGTTTTCAAAAATGTTGACTCAGCTCAGACTTTTGAATTTTAAGTCTATATTAGTTACTATACCCATTAGAAAGTCAAACTGTAAAATCAAAAAATTATTATTATTTTTTTTTTATTATTTTTTTTTTGGCAAAATTTCATCTGGAGAAAAAAAAATTTGAGAAAATAGGTATTTAAAAGTGGAGCCAAGTGAAAATTTACAATTAGTGTGTATTTAGGTTTTTAACCCTATGTCACAATTGTATCATAAGGTTATTCAAACATGTCAATTTTAGACACACTTATGATCGAGCTTTTAGAGACAAGTTAAATACTGAACCAATCAGAACCCTAAGATTAGAAATCAAATCACACGGCTTGCTTAAGGTAAAATTTAGTCACGTGCTATTCTTATAGATTTAACATGCTAGACATAACTTTATATTATTATTTTTTGTAGCTCTACGTGTGAGATTTTGATTATACGTGCATGTGATATGAAAAGGAAAAATTTAGACAAAAGACCTTGTGCTAGGTATAAGTGTTATAAAACTTGATATTTGCCGAATTAGCTCTCTTCCGAAACTTGTAAGACAGAAGACTAGGAGAGGAAATGATAATAATAAGAATATGCTTAATAGTACAGAGTGGTAAAAGTTTTTACAAACTGTACAAAGTCGGCTTTCTCTTTCGACCAATTTCTTAAGTCGTTCTAAGGTTGCTATTCTGTTTTTTATGGAAATTTACACAACCAAAATATAAACAAACTAGACAAAACATCAAAATACTGTCTTGGATTCACAACCTGATTACAGATATACTTAACTGCTTAGGTTCCGAGATTAGTTATGAGAAATACGAATATAAGTGTTAACAATTTAATATAATTCTAACTTACAATAGTTGCAACTATTCTATCTTCGATCAGATCGAGATCGACAAATATCGAGATCGGAAACTTTTTCTCGTTGGTAGGAAGATCGAAATCGACATCAGAAACTTTCTAAACTTTAGTCGAAAGATCGGAATCGAAATATCGAGATCGATATTTTGACGGGGTATTCGAGATCGAGAGCGACTAATTTGATGAGAGAATTTCTATTAGATAAAAACTATCCATGGAAAGCCAATATTCTCTAGCACAACGGCCTTTAACTTATTCGTTCAATTATGTTTTGTGTAACGGGTATATAGTTTTAATACGGATATATGTTGGTAGACAGAACAGTTGACTTAAACTGTCTCTCATAGAAGTTTTGGGTTTGTTAGTACGAGCGTGCCGATTAGACTGTCAATGTGTGAGCAATTTCAATCTCGATCGACATTAGCTTTAGCTGTGCTTCCAACCATCGATCGAAAACGAGATCGATCGATCTATCGACCTAAAAATAGGCGTGTCTTTCTTTCAACCAAAAGATCGAGATCGAGATCGGCCCTCAGTCCATCGTTCTAACTAAAAATCGGAATCGGCGCCAGTCGATCGTTCCACCAAACGGTAGAGATCGAGATCGACACTCATATTCAGTAGATCAGCCTAGTGAAAGATTGAGATGGGCACCCATCGATCTCACCATCAGAAGATCGAGATCGAGATAGATGGGTCAGTGTTCCAACTGTGGTCAACTTCGTAAAATTCTCGTAAGTTTCTCAGTTTTTTCTGATTTGCTCATCAGGGTATCAAATTTCAGCAGTGCAAGTTTGAAATCGGCGAAAGACTAAACACATGAATGTTGAAATTAAGCAAAGGTGATTAATTTATACGTGTTGAAAAAATTATAAAACACAAGAACTTAGCCACATGCTCTTTGCTGTAAAAAGTCTCCGTTAGCGTCATCGTTGGTGTTAGCCAACCGTTTTTTTGGTGAAAAATTATTATTCAAATCAAGTGATATTTTTTGGATTGTTTCAAATTCACACACCACAAACCCTGGTGCTATGATATGGGCAGCGGAAGAAACGGAAAGGCAAGGAAGGGTGTGGGTCCATTGCCCTGGATATAAAAATTATAGGGTGTAGTCCGACAAATCAACTCAATTCAAAATCTTGAATTTATTTGTTTTCACGCTTCTCGTTGCCTGTTCTTACTAATCTTGTTTGTCAGAACAGAAACATAGGCTAAAGTGAATTCGAAGAAAGTCAGTTTCTAAAAAATTTGGGCACCCTGGACTATGTAAGAGAGTGAAAAGAGTGAGAGAAATTTCGAAAGTGAAAGGCAAGGATTTTATCTCCTTTTGCCCCAATTCAACATTCACGTCCAGTAGATTTCCCGTAGACCTCGTTATCAGATTTACTCATTCTCTAATTAACCCTGGATTTTCATTATCTCACACCACGAGGTCCTAATTCTAAATAATTGGAATTGTCCAAGAGATTATAGCACAGAGCAACAAGCCTTTTCAACATAAACTCAAGCTCTCTAACTTTCCAAATTAATGCAACTTGAACTCTAAGGTATTATTACTCTATGAATAGCATGGGATAAAAATCCAGAAATTTGTAACAGAGGAGTAGCCATTTCAAAGTATAATTTAGTAACCTTTACAGTGCTGGATATATTTTTGAAACAAAGGCTTTTTCTTTCACTTTTTGCTCATGGTTTACACTGGAGAGTCTGGAGCCCTGTTCAGCTTTGTTTTACAGCAAATTAAAAAAAAAATTTCGACCCAAAAAAAAATTTTTTTTTCTTCGAAATCGTAAAAAAATGAATGATGAAAGAACATTGAAAAGCAGAGAAAGAATATTTTTCAATCCGCAGTTCATTAGGGTCAAAGGATCCATATTTACGATGAGTTATTGAAAGTCGAGTTTTTCGAACTTCGTATTGAAACTTTCAAGCTTGCTATAAATAGAGCGTCTCAGAATTAAGTCCGAAACAACAACAACCCGTATTTCAATAAATTTTAATTGTTGAGGATTGACTTTTTGACCCAAATGGCCTCTAATTAATAAAAATTTCTTTTTACTTTTAAATATTATATTCTCTCATAAAATATAATTTAAGTATCATTTGGAGCGGAAAAAAAATGCTAGCCAGTTGAAACATACAGTTCGTTTCAAACCTAAAAGTGCAGCTATTTCTTTTTCAGAATTCAAGGTTTTACTAAATTTTTATCTAAGTCATCAAATACTTATTCACTTTGAAGATAATCTATAGAATTTTAAGTCTCAAAAAGGAACTGTGATCAAACCTAAAGTTACAGATGTGATTTTAATTTTAAACAGAAGAAATTGAGAGAAAGACGTTCCAAAACTACACTGAAGCGCATAAACATAGGTACATGGTGGTAATGAGAAAGGATTCTATGAAAATACGGCGCAAGAAATTACGGCACACGAAAATACGGCGCGGAAAATACGGCGCGGAAATTACGGTGCCGAAATTATGGTCTCGAAAATACGGCACCGAAATTACGTCGCATAGAGAATACGGCGCATGAAACATGGATCATACAGATCTTTAGCTAACATGAAAAACACACAAAATCAGTATTGATATGTTAATACATATTACTTTCAAGGAATACCAAAGGATCCAATTCAAATTATCAAGGACGNTGTTAATACATATTACTTTCAAGGAATACCAAAGGATCCAATTCAAATTATCAAGGACGTCTCAGAAGCTGCCACTGATACAAACTTTACATTTTATTTATCACTTTTAATTTCAAATATTTTAAAACTTTTTCAGTAATTTTAACACTCATAATTTTATTTTATTTAAATTCACTTTTGCGCGTGATTTCATTGATAGGGCGATGGCCAACGTCAAATAAACTTATTGATTGATATCTTATTGCACTCCTCACTATTTCGCGAAGGTTGTGGTGTCCTGGGTCCTTCGGACCCGGTCCGCGGGGGGAAGATAACATACTCGTTACTTACGCAATAACATTATTCTAAACGTTTTTGCTATGTTTTTGAATGATATACATATACATATAACATATAACATCAACTCATCCGGTAGATAGGCAAGGAAGAAGCTCTCAACTTTGTGACATTTCAAAAATTCGTAACTTTTTTTCATTTCTGATGAAATATTTTTGCATAGTCGTGATCAGCGACAACATATTAGTTTTCTATGCTACGTATTTTCTAGGCGCTGTATTTTCCAAGCGCCGTATTTTCCATGCGCCGTATTTTTAAGGCACCGCAATTTCGGCACCGTATCTTCGGCACCGTAATTTTGGTGCCGTCTTTTCCGCACCGTATTTTCGTGCGCCGTATCTTTGTGGAATGATGAGAATGAGATTGTAAGTCGCATTCCTAAAAAATTTATACACGCTTTTTTGAGTTAAAACTTTCTCCATGTACCCATGTTTATGCGCNGAAGTCGCATTCCTAAAAAATTTATACACGCTTTTTTGAGTTAAAACTTTCTCCATGTACCCATGTTTATGCGCCTCAGTGTATAAGCGCACTCATTAGTTTTTCAGTTTCCTCAATTATTCCTCAAATAATTTAAATTGTTATACCATAGGGAAAACTTTTAACTTCAGTTTGAAAGAGGTCAGGTCGAAGCACATGCGCTAAATAAGCTATCAAATCTTAAAATTGAAGAGAAAATTGGACGAACGGAGTTCTGCATCAGAAATAACTTACAAAAAAAAATTTTTTTTTTTTGGCAAAAATCCAAAGCTGGCCGGAAATGTTTACTTTCTCCATGGGAGAAATGACAAATTCTCAAAAAAGCAAGCAAAGAACCCATCTCTTTAGGAAAAATTAAGTATAATTTATCCCTTAATGTATCAAAACAGACCGTTCATAAGCATCATGTGAGAACATTAAGTTTTTACNTTAAGTATAATTTATCCCTTAATGTATCAAAACAGACCGTTCATAAGCATCATGTGAGAACATTAAGTTTTTACGAAAAGGGGCAAGAAATATGCCAATATTCAAACACACAGACTCAACCGTCAATGTACAGTGTGTCAACTTATGTCAATTATTATGCACAATGTTAGAGAAACGTTGCTANTCAGACTCAACCGTCAATGTACAGTGTGTCAACTTATGTCAATTATTATGCACAATGTTAGAGAAACGTTGCTAAAAGTTAGCATAACTTTCTTAATACTCCAAAACTTAAGACACCTAACAACCTTGCAATTTAATCATCTAATTGATTAAAAACTATTTATAAATTTATTTAAAATTAGTCTAGTGAATGATTTGATTAATCATTTTACATATTCGATCCACAAAATTTTCTCCAGGTTATCTACACTGTAACGAAAAAAAAAAGTCTCGTAGTTTTAAGAGAGCTTAAAAAGCTTGGTGTTGGTTGTAAAGTCTTGATTGATGAGAATTAAAAAGTAATCGGATTATTATCACACTAGGGGTTTAAAACTAAAGTGAAACAATGTAAAATAAAAGTTTTTTTAGAAAAGAGGAAATTAAAATTTCTCATTATAAAATGAACATTTGTAAAGTTTTGAGGAAATATTTTTGTTTACACTGCCCTCGAGTTGTTTTCTAGAAATAGGAAAGAGAAAGTTTAGAATTAAATCTAGAAAGTAAAGTAAATTTTGATGATGTTGATCAGAGTCCACCAGGTCATTTATTCTTCTTCTCAAAATCTCTTCATTCCTAAGTAATTTATATCCCTAGGGAAAATGTATCTTGACTTTCTTTACATTACTAAAAATACTAACTTCCGGTCAATATAGACTCAAGCGAAACCAATCTTACTGATTTCTAATTAATCCTCTCCACTTTATTTCTAAACAATCTTTTCCTTCTAGATTTTCATTCTATCAACTATTCCTAACAAAATCCACCCCCACCCCCACCCTCNCCCCACAACTTCCACCTCCACCCCCCACAACTTCCACCGCCTACCTTTTACCACTGTAGATGATAAAAATTTATTCTTCAATTTGTTCTTAATTTCAAAATTTTAAATTTTCAATACAAAAAGACTTTATTTATGATTTTAATGATAATGTCAAATAATAAATTTTTGGTTATTTTTGAAAAGTTTCAAGTTGAGTGCTAACGGAAGTGAGAGGGATATTGTTATAAATTCCCGTTATCCATTTTCCTATCAAAATTTTCTCCTGTACACAAAATATAATTTAAAATTTAGAGTTTCTAATAACCTGGCAGTATTTCTGAAGAAGATCATGAACGTTTCCTACTATTCCTTGTCCCTTAATTGGATTAGTTTCCACATTTTGCTCAAGTGTTGAACCCCTAGGAACAAGATTTGAGTTTATAAGGTCGATGAAACAGACTGGTTCCTTTTTGTTGGTTTTGAGACTCAACCTACACGTTAACTAACACTAACTTACTATAGAGAGAAATGTAATAAAACTTTTCACCAGGATGGAGAAAGTAGAGGTTTCACAGAGACTCATTTAATTAGACTAATTGATTCAAACTTGATTAATGGAGACAGAAAAACCTAGACTGAGACCCTTAGTTTTGTCCTTGGAAAACTCCATTACAATCCCTACTCAACTTTCACTTCCAATTAACTCAGGAGAGAAAGACAATAGGAGAGGAAACAATAGGATACATAACTTTAAGTGGAAAATATAAATATATACAGGCTCTTTAAAATTTTTTTCCACTCTAGAAAGCAAGACGTCATTTTTTCACACTCTTTTGCTGGCAGCAGCATGGGGTGGAAGGAGCTTCGATGAAATTGGAAAAAGAGGGTGCAAAAAAAGATTAAACACTCTGTATATAAGTTCATTTTCACTAATTTACAATAACTTATTAGAAAACGTTCATATTCAATAATTCATTCCAATAGTTTAAAACTTGTGAGGGAAATTTATTTTGTTATCATGAGAGAAATTATCATCAAATCAGGAATGGAAATGTTAGGCGTTTTCGTATAATTATTTATGTAGTGAAAAAAAAAATTTTTTTTAATGTTGAAATTTTTTTTTTTTTTTTTTTTTTTTTTGAAAAATTGGTTAAATTTTGATTTTGGTGAAAACGAAAAGAAAGTAAAAGGAGAGTAAAAACGATCTCATCAGAAATGAAATGCTTGAGGAGCTTTCTCTTTCATGTCTAATCTGCCAGCACCTTAGTCTATTGCATGTNCTCATCAGAAATGAAATGCTTGAGGAGCTTTCTCTTTCATGTCTAATCTGCCAGCACCTTAGTCTATTGCATGTACATTGAAATCATCGCATGTTGACATGAATTCAAAATATATCCTTTTCTTTTCAAACAATTGTGGGGTTTTTTCTTCTGTCACTACGTACGAAAAAAAAAGTCTTGTAGCCTAAAACTGCATTTTTTTTTATAGATGAAGTGAAGGGATTGAAAGCAGCAGTGANCTCATCAGAAATGAAATGCTTGAGGAGCTTTCTCTTTCATGTCTAATCTGCCAGCACCTTAGTCTATTGCATGTTACATTGAAATCATCGCATGTTGACATGAATTCAAAATATATCCTTTTCTTTTCAAACAATTGTGGGTTTTTTTCTTCTGTCACTACGTACGAAAAAAAAAAGTCTTGTAGCCTAAAACTGCATTTTTTTTTATAGATGAAGTGAAGGGATTGAAAGCAGCAGTGAAGAAAAATAAGTGAAAATTTTAAGAATAGGAAGTGAAAGTCGAAGTGATTGGGTCGATCTGGGTGGTTTTAAGGAAGATGAAGGTATTTTTTTGTATGTCGGTGGAGATGAGACGTGANAAGAAAAATAAGTGAAAATTTTAAGAATAGGAAGTGAAAGTCGAAGTGATTGGGTCGATCTGGGTGGTTTTAAGGAAGATGAAGGTATTTTTTTGTATGTCGGTGGAGATGAGACGTGATGGTTGAATAGATACTCGACTTTCAGAACAATAACAATGGGATTTTCTCAAGAGGGAATGGAAATGGTGACATTTGTGGTTGAAGACACTGATTCAGGCTCTTTTCTCCAATAACAACAGGAAAGGATTGATTTCCTTTAGAGAGAAAGAGAGTCAAAGTGAAACTTGACTCTAAAAACTCATTCCCAGACACCGGAAAATTAAGGTCAAAAATATTTGTTGTAAAATTTGGATTTTGTAAAAAAANTAAAAACTCATTCCCAGACACCGGAAAATTAAGGTCAAAAATATTTGTTGTAAAATTTGGATTTTGTAAAAAAAATTTATTTTTTTATTTTTATTGTTTGAATTCTTAGTTTTTGATGCTCAGTCTTTATTTTTCGATGTCTAAAAGGGTTAGTTTCGAAAGTAAGTTTCAGAAGTAAAAAGTACAGAAATGATCAAATTTTTGAATCCATTCTTGAATCACTAATTTTTTTTTCAAAAATTAACCAACGTTAAGCTAAATACACCTGGCTGCATTTCAATAACATTAAGTCAAATATAGTGAAGTCAGCATACTTAACTTTATTTCCATTTCATCTTCACTCTCAANATTTTATTTTTTTATTTTTATTGTTTGAATTCTTAGTTTTTGATGCTCAATCTTTATTTTTCGATGTCTAAAGGGTTTGTTTCAAAAGTAAGTTTCAGAAGTAAAAAGTACAGAAATGATCAAATTTTTGAATCCATTCGTGAATCACTAATTTTTTTTTCAAAAATTAACCAACGTTAAGCTAAATACACCTGGCTGAATTTCAATAACATTAAGTCAAATATAGTGAAGTCAGCATACTTAACTTTATTTCCATTTCATCTTCACTCTCAATATCAGTTGAAAATTGAGTGAAATCTAATAAACAAACTTTTCTTGCTCATTTGAAAATCCACAAATTTGATTATCACTGTATATAATAGAAGGTTAGAAAGACACATGAGTAGTTTCTGGACAATTCAACTATAAAATTTTCAAAATTAATTTCCAAATTTTTATTAAAAATTTGGAAATTAATTTTGAAAATTTTATTTTTGAGTCTTTTCCCACCTATTGGTAAGCATATGTACTTAGAACTTTAAAAAAAAGCCACAATAAAAGTGGAGAAAGAAAGTACAAAACAAGATCAACTACTTTGTAGAAATTTGAACCATGTTTTTATCAATTATTTAAGACAAATGAGATTTGAGATTAAAAAAACAAATTTTTTTTTATCAATTTTTTTTTTTTTTTTTTATCCGATCTCTGATTAAATTGAAGAAAATGTGAAGGAAAGTGATCATAGAAAATAGCCTAGTGGAGAGAAGATTAGGACCCACCTCATTTTAAAAATAAAAATCTTTTGGTCATATCTATCATAGACGGTGGAGAATAAAATTTCTTTTTTTTTCCACTAAAGACGACTGGAAGAAAAGAAAGTGTCTACCTGAGCCTTTCTCCCTNCATATCTATCATAGACGGTGGAGAATAAAATTTCTTTTTTTTTCCACTAAAGACGACTGGAAGAAAAGAAAGTGTCTACCTGAGCCTTTCTCCCTGGGACATCCTAGGATCATAAATTTTTTTTTATAATAAATTTTCAAATTAAAAAAAAAATTTTTTTTNAGTGATCATAGAAAATAGCCTAGTGGAGAGAAGATTAGGACCCACCTCATTTTAAAAATAAAAATCTTTTGGTCCTATCTATCATAGACGGTGGAGAATAAAATTTCTTTTTTTTTCCACTAAAGACGACTGGAAGAAAAGAAAGTGTCTACCTGAGCCTCTCTCCCTGGGACATCCTAGGATCATAAATTTTTTTTTATAATAAATTTTCAAATTAAAAAAAAAATTTTTTTTTACCCATGAGTAGAACAAACCTTTCGAACAAAAAAGTCAGGCACTTGAGAGTATAGCCTTTTTCCTTAATTTTCGTCTCAGTAGTGCCGATAGTGGAGTATTTCGGTTCACTTTCATACATTATCTTATATTACTAAAGAATATTAAATTTTCTCCTGCTGAGTTCATTGAAACATAACATATGTGTAATGGAGAGCCATAGATTTCATTTGATTGGATATTTGGAAGTTTGATCTTTGAAATGTTTAGGAAATGTCTCTATTGATTTATTCTTCATCTAACTAAACTCAATGGGAAGTATTTTCATTCCCTATAGTCTAAATCCTTCAATGTTCATGTTATGTTCCATCGTGCGTAAAATAAATCCCACACGGAAGCTTCAGACATACTACACAACCTAACTCCTCTCATCACTTTCCTTTTACAACCTCACGAGGACACGGTTTCGAACAGGTTTCATCCAATCTCTCTCGAGATTGGCTAAATCCCAACCAATACGACGACTCTCAGACACAAAGTAAATAAAAAGTTGAAAAGAAACAGTTACCTATGAACGCTAATTACAAAAACATGCTCATCACCACATCAACCAGAACCAACAAAAATAAAATATAATTTACTGGGATTTGGTAAAGTTTTGATTTTCTCATTATAGAAACTAAAATCTCTCACTTTGTGCTAACTCGAGCTTAANCTGGGATTTGGTAAAGTTTTGATTTTCTCATTATAGAAACTAAAATCTCTCACTTTGTGCTAACTCGAGCTTAATCAGAATAATAAGTTAGATGGAAATTTATATATGGATCAAAATCTCAATGTCATAACTTATAATAACGTAATTAACTTATAATGAACTCTGTTCTACTTTTTTTCTATTGTCAAAGTTTAGTTGTTGTTGTTTTTCATGAAATAGAGTCATAATTTAAAAACTGACAAGAGTTATATAATTTATGACATATCCGTCTGCTCACTTTATTTTTATGAAAAATTTTATTCATAACTACAAGACATTATCATTACATGTCTACACTTTTTATGAGCTTGTGAAAACACTTAAGAATTTTAAGAGATGTAATTAATATGTTTTTGTGGAAATATCACACCTGTACACGCGATGATGCGGTTGTATGGTTTAGTTATTATACTTTTGAGTTATGACGGCTTAAACTACCTTTCCANATACTTTTGAGTTATGACGGCTTAAACTACCTTTCCAGAGTTTTAAATCTTAAGTAAAATAAAACTAGAAAGAAACATTAGAACGGGATGTTCTTGACAATGAGAAATATATACAAGGGAAATGAAAAATTTTCATAATAATAAGAGCTGNCGGCTTAAACTACCTTTCCAGAGTTTTAAATCTTAAGTAAAATAAAACTAGAAAGAAACATTAGAACGGGATGTTCTTGACAATGAGAAATATGTACAAGGGAAATGAAAAATTTTCATAATAATAAGAGCTGTTTTTTTTTTGTTCAATCATGGTTTAAGATTTTAAGAAATGAATATGTAGTTCTTACATTTGATATGCTTTTTTGGGTTTGTTAATTTATTTTGAGTATTGTAGAAAGTTTTATAATGTGTTGTGTTCTTTTAATAACACTGTTGCCAGCTTATTTATTATGCAGCTACGACGCATGTCAGAAGGCTGTGTCATATAAAATTTTATTTACCAATTATTAATATTTTAGTATTTTGAATTTGAAATATTTGTTACTCAGGGATTCGTAGGCGGATTTAAATCGAATTTAAATCCAAGGATAAAAAATCAACAATTTTTTAAAATATTTTTATTTTTATCCAATAGAGCAAATTTGGAGCTATATTCTAGAGTTGATATAGCATTCAGATTTTTTAATTCTTAGGTTCAGTTTCGTTTTAGGTGAAATAAAGCACTTTAACACTTTCAAAATTCTAATTTCAACAATTTCGGAAATTTAAAATTTACATATAAAATCGAATTTTNAAATTTACATATAAATTCGTATTTGTATTTAAAAAAATTGATTTGTTTTAAGACTTTTAGAAAAAAGGATGATGTATTAAATATTAAGTAAAAAAAAACTGGTCCGATGCGTTGTTTAAATCCAACATTTTACGTAAATTAAAGCAACTCTGCTATTAGTATATTTTGCGCTTTCTCCACTTTTATTTTTACTTTCTCTTGTATATTTTGGATACATATTGCCCCAGGCATCTGAGATTTTGCGAGATTATTTCTCACCTTATTATGCACTTCTGATGTTAATTTTATCATAATAGATTGAATACTTGAGCAATTATTTCCAAAATCATCCCTTCGGCTATTAATATTTTCCGTAGTGTATAAAAATTTTANTTGAATACTTGAGCAATTATTTCCAAAATCATCCCTTCGGCTATTAATATTTTCCGTAGTGTATAAAAATTTTAATTTTATTAAACTTTTATATAAAAAAAAATTAATTTTTTAGACTCTGTTCATAGCAGGAAAGATGAGAGGAAACTTGAAAAAAAAAATGGATAAAATGAATAGATAAAAAATTATAGATACTATGTTGTATAAAAGTTAAGAGAGTGTATAAAAGTTGAGAGAATGATTTCTCTCATTTGAAAAAAGGAAGAGTAAGCGGATATATAAAATAATAAGTAGTCTTATCCGGATTGCTTGAGACTTTCTCCATCCATTTGTACTTGAGAGAAAGGAAGAAAGTCATGAATGAAAAGTTAAATCTTTTCAAATTTCCCTCTGCATTTCTCCATGTTCCATCTGCCACATTTCACTTTCTCCATACCACTTACTAATCCACTTTCTTCCTATTCACACAACATCTGTCCACAGTACTCTATTCTCATCATCTCTATTATTAACTCACTATCAGTATCTACCATTCTATCTTTTATTTCATTTAAGTGCTTTCTCTACACGCCCCAGTCGACTCCACTTCATACAAACCATACTCATATCCATATAACTCATCTCTCTAAATAAAAAAAAAGTTAAAAAAAAATTTTTTTTTTTAATTTAACAGAAACTGAGCAGCTTCTATACATACTTCAAAGAGATTTAATTAAAGTACACAAAAATATATAATAATATGCTCACTCATGTTAAAAATTTGTCTAAAAAACATTTTAATTATCCAACCTTACAATATCGCTCAACAAGAATTTTTAATGTATTTTGTGAAAAAAAGTTTTCAATATAACATAATGCGTCAGAAAACTCTATGAAAACAAACATGGTTAATTTTTCATACATTTTTTCTTTCTCTTGTTCAAAAATATTTCAGATTCTCTAGTACTTGGACTTAAATGATAAGTTTAGGTAAAAATAATATTCTCCAGTGGACTCTGAAGAGTAATTTCTTGTCTAAAATATAGTCAACGACAGAAGCAGGTGAAAAGCGAAAAAAAAATAAAAATTTTTTTTTTTTTTTTTTTTTTGAAAATTGTTTTCTGGACAGTTCCACCTGTTATTCTGTGTTGAATTGAAATGGAAATCTAGACTTGACATAGTGCATGATAGCCCTCATTTGTTCTTCATGGAAGGAGATTTTAATGGATTTTGTCTCATTCATCCTACCGGAAGGACATAGTAAGGATTCAGAAAATTCAAGGTACTTTTAAAATTGGATCCTTCCAAGAATAAAAGCTGAGTAAATCATTGTTCCTTTTCAGACCATATCATGATAGAAAAGATAGAAAACAATAAATGTCAGGCAGAGAGATATCCTAATGTCCTACGGATCATCATGACTTTCTCTTTACATTCATTTCATGTTTTTATAAACTAATTATGACAAGAATAAAGACCTTCAGAGAAGGTATTGATATTTTATTTTAAATCTACTTCATTTCTTCATAAAATATTAAAATTGAGCCTTTTCAAACCTCTTTTCATAATTATAACAAAAGTTGAGCTGTCTCCTTGACTTTCACTTTTCAGCAAGAAAAAAAATCGAAAGAATAACCCTTTCTTCTATTTTTTCTTTTTTTTTACTTTCTCTTCAGTCTCAAACTTAATTAATAAAATCAGTATTCAGCTCTTTATATCTAAGGAATANATTTCTTCATAAAATATTAAAATTGAGCCTTTTCAAACCTCTTTTCATAATTATAACAAAAGTTGAGCTGTCTCGTTGACTTTCACTTTTCAGCAAGAAAAAAAATCGAAAGAATAACCCTTTCTTCTATTTTTTCNAAAAAATCGAAAGAATAACCCTTTCTTCTATTTTTTCTTTTTTTTACTTTCTCTTCAGTCTCAAACTTAATTAATAAAATCAGTATTCAGCTCTTTATATCTAAGGAATAGAAAATTCAAAATCTGAATCCATGGCTTTCTTTTCTAAAAAAAACTAGTCAATATCCAGGGCAATGGGAGTTTCTAAGGATCCCAGAGGATTCCCCGCATTGTACATATAAGTCTGAATCTAAGGTTTGATGGGTATAAAATCGCTTTACCATGAATAATTCTTATTTAATATTAGAATGTTGAGACTTTTTCGTACCATCCTATCTTGTAGAGTGAAAACAACTAATGCTTTTTGAATGTTTTCATCAAAAAATGTAAAATAGAAGGGTGGAGAAAATGTATTACCTTTCAGAGTGTCCAAACATTTTTTAAACCTTTTGAGAAGAGACTTTTAGCCCCGTGTACTTTGGTGAAGAAAGCAATACCTTAATTAATGGCCAAACTACAGTACGTTCCACATTAAAGTTTACTTTTTACCACAAATGAGCAAGGTGACTTAATCCTCGCCTTCAATCAAAAGATGGAATGAACTTAGCCAACATGCATCAAATCGGCAATAGTTTAAAAGTTAAGGGAGNCCCGTGTACTTTGGTGAAGAAAGCAATACCTTAATTAATGGCCAAACTACAGTACGTTCCACATTAAAGTTTACCTTTTACCACAAATGAGCAAGGTGACTTAATCCGCGCCTTCAATCAAAAGATGGAATGAACTTAGCCAACATGCATCAAATCGGCAATAGTTTAAAAGTTAAGGGAGTAGATTGGGGAAGCAGTATTTATTTGATTTAATCACTATGTCAAAATTTAATTGATTGATCCATAGTGATAAGTTAATTGGCCAGGAATTGGATTAACCTCAAAACGTAATAAGATCTTGAAAAATAACTCACCGAAGGTTCATTTTTATAAGTTCCTGATACTGAATTTAATTCATTTTGGACTCTGAAGATTAGGTTATTAATGTAAACTTTTATTCAGAACTCACCACTGCAGATTATATGGACGNTCACTATGTCAAAATTTAATTGATTGATCCATAGTGATAAGTTAATTGGCCAGGAATTGGATTAACCTCAAAACTTAATAAGATCTTGAAAAATAACTCACCGAAGGTTCATTTTTATAAGTTCCTGATACTGAATTTAATTTATTTTGGACTCTGAAGATTAGGTTATTAATGTAAACTTTTATTCAGAACTCACCACTGCAGATTATATGGACGTGATGGACCATTACTGTCCTTGTGTAAGAATAAAGTTTGTAACCTGAATTGAAATGCACTCAATTCAGCACTAATTTTTAAAATGCTTGTACTCTTATGTGAACTTATTTTTACCAAGAACAGTGATTACATAAAATGCAGTATTGAGTTCTGAATATAAGGTATTTCATGAATACACTAATTTTCATTGTCCAGAACAAATTAAATCCATAATCAGAAATTTATGAGAACGAACCTTCGGTGAGTTATTTTTAAGATCTTATTAAGTTTTGAGGTTAATCCAAATCCTCGTCAATTGTTTTATCACTAACTTGTCAGGTGTTGTCGATTTGTTGCACGTTAACTAAGTTCCCTCCACTTTTTGATTCTACATGCCCATTAAGTCACCTTGGTAATTTTTGGGGAAAGGTGGAGAAAGCACAGTAAACATTAATGTGGAACATACTGTACATTTTAATTGGACTTTGTTTTTTCGGTGAAAGTTTTGACAGTTTCGGAAAGATTANTCGGTGAAAGTTTTGACAGTTTCGGAAAGATTATTAAAAAACAGTGAAAAAAGTAAAAAAAAAATCAAGCTATATAATTTGCATTAAGTGATGATTTTTTGAAAATTTTATAATATTCTTTTGAAATTCTAATCTCAAATGCAATAATGAGTGGACTTTGAATACAAAAATGAATGACTACCTTAGATATAGGTCCCTTCTCTAAGAGAATGTTAGTCTCANGGAGTGGACTTTGAATACAAAAATGAATGACTACCTTAGATATAGGTCCCTTCTCTAAGAGAATGTTAGTCTCATGTAGATGACCTTTTATTTTGCAATGGCAACTCTGAATCTTATAAGCATGGTGGTCTTATAACGGATATAAAACCCATTGGGTATTATAAAAACTATATGGAAGTAGCCATCTTTCATTGAACTTGAACTTGACCAAATTTTGAGAAGTGGATCTTGTGGAAAAATACACATCAAACTGAATGAGTTGTATACTTTACTTAATTACAATACATTTGATTTATTACTACATGTATAACATTTAGTAATACATCAAACTATAGTTATGTATAAAAATCGGGTCTTATAATAGATGGTCGACTACTGTAATTATACCATTTTTTTTATTTAAATTTAATATCAAATCAATCAATCAATCAACTATCTCAACTAACCCCATTTACTCTCAATAGCATATGAAAAACAATAAAACTCATAATCATAAGCCTACCCACGCCACGCTACAATTGGATTATTTACTCTCCTCCTTACTTTTTCTTGCGTATTAAGGCACCCCACTTAAGTTGAAAAATAGAAAGAGTTTCTCTCTTCACCTTTCTGTTGGAACACCCTGTACAAAGATATCTAAACTTTTATAATGCATATTTTCACAAATTTTACCAAAAAATTGGGAAAGTAAAGTCAATTAGCACACAGGTGAGAATGTTAGCAATAATAATTATTACTCAAAAATATGTAGTATTAGTTAGTTACTCACAATTTCATTTCCATTACATAGTTACTCATTTAAAAATGAGTGGAATATCGGATATGTAATGTAATGCGAGGTTAAATTTTTGGTTTGAAATTACACGCGCTTGATTAACTGAAACTGACCATATTAGTTATACTTAAAAAAGTGACTTTCATTGGGATTAGTGTTCTCCATGACTCCGGGTTTAGCCGGAGTCGGAGTCACTCACTCCGACTCCAAGAAAATTTTGGAGTGGCTCCGGAGTCACTGACTCCGACTCCTTGAAAATAAGGAGTGACTCCGGAGTCGGAGCACTGACTCCGTAGTCGACTCCGGAGTCAAAATTCACTTTTACTTAGATTTCGCAAACACATATTATGCACCACATGTTTTTTTTTGTGTGGAGGTGGGGCAGTTGTCAAGGGAATTCAATTTAAAAAAACTCAAAATTCATCTAAAAGTTGGCAAATTAAGGACAAATGTCTCTAAAAAAAGTAAATTAAGTTAGGAAGTTATCATGAGAGAGGTCAATGAATTGAAACTAATTTGTGAAAGACTTGTCAACATTTGTCCCGGTTCTTGTTTACGTATTAGTCTTAAAAATTAGTAAACAATTTCTAATTCTGAGTTGTCGGATACTACGTCGGCATGCCTCCATTATTTAAAATATTTAAATTTTAAAATGCTCTTAAAAGTAGGAGCAAAGCAACTGTATATTGCAGCTACACTATATTAAGCAGCAGAGCTGTTAATTAAAGCGGCCCCTATATGTAGCAGCAGAGCTGCAATATTTAGTGTATCATACCTTACTGACATACGCGTATTCTGTTTGTGATGAAATGCTATATGAGTTCTGCGCATGACATTTTTTTGGAGCTGACTCCAATTGTGTGGAGTCGACTTCGGAGTCATTGACTCCGACTCTTTGTTTGCATATGCCTGCTCCGGAGTCATCGACTCCTACTCCATAGCAAACCACGGGTGACTCCGGAGTCGGAGTCAAGGAGTCGACTCCGACTCCGACTCCGGAGTCGGAGTCATGGAGAACACTAATTAAGATACAAAAAATTTGGTTAACACTGTAGGAACAATTTTAATAAATTTTAAAAACCTTCAATAAGAGAAAAAAATAAATTTTATTTCTTCCTCACCGCAGATTCTAGTTGAAAAGCCAATTAGTTGCCAATAATGAATGACGTTCCAAAAACTTAAAGCGTTTTGACACAAAGAGAAAGTTCACAAGTGGTCTAAAAAAAAGCGTGGTGTAGTAAAAATTATGTTTAATTTTTGTTTTTTAAAACTAAATTTGTAGTTTGATGAGGTAGTAATTGTTAAACTAGAGTAATGATTGCTAAATCCACTAGAAAGAGAAAGCTTAACT
The DNA here is from genome assembly GCA_002738285.1 of Holacanthella duospinosa. Classification (NCBI taxonomy): domain Eukaryota; kingdom Metazoa; phylum Arthropoda; class Collembola; order Poduromorpha; family Neanuridae; genus Holacanthella; species Holacanthella duospinosa. The sequence continues at coordinate 106,604 of NIPM01000266.1, read as the reverse complement.
GACTAATAGTGCCTACTTAAGGGCCATCCGAGACTCTCCTCAACGCCTCTATCCTCAACCACTACTGACTCAAAAGAAAGTCAACCTAGAGAAAGTTGCTACGTTTTGAAGAGAACTTTCACTTTTTCTCTCTTTTCACTCCTAACTCTCTCGGAGACATAAGGAACGACAAAGTTCACCTTCAGACAAGGAAATATCCTAATGGATGATGACCCAAGAGAGCTCCTCGTTTTCTAAAGAACAACTCTCTCAGGTCTCCTATGCTTCAATTTTAAACAAAAAATATACATTTATTATTCAATTTTACTACTTTTCGCCCCATAATTTCTCTTCAGAGACTCAAAAAATATCATTTTGAGTCAACATGTCAGAATTAATAGACATGGAGTACATACAAGAGGACACTCGTCTCAAACGTGTTAAATCCTTTACATAAACGTCCCTAATTAAAAAATATTACAACTTATTTTTAGAATTTAGACCCTTGCACGGCTGGAGCTAAAAGAAAATGATTATTTCGAGATTCATGCTTTTTTTTTCTGCAAATACGAAAATAATTTAACTTTCATTTCCGGAACTTAATCAAAGACCGGTTCTTACAAAAATAAAAGTTTTTGATAAAATATCTAAAAAAAAAAAGCAAGATAAAAACAATCAGTATGGACCTAGTACCGCTTGGTCTCTGGTAGCCAGTAAAGACTCATATGTCAATGTCAATATGTTTTTTTTTCCCTAATCCTACACTTTTATCAAAGGACAAAGTCCAAGGTTCTTGAGTTAATCAAGATTAAGTACTTTTTTTTACATTAGGTTACTCAATTTTAACAATTTGGACGACAAAAGGGTTGATTCTTGACTAATAAGATGGAATTTAAAATTAACCCTGAGACTCCTACCTTTGTAAGTGACTAATTGTAAATTATTTATAGAATTTGAGATTTTATGAAAAGTATGAATTTTTTTTTTTTTTTAAAGTTTAAGGAAAACGGATTTGCTGTACTCCCAGGATTCTTAGATGCTGATGAAATCAAAGCATTGAAAGAGTCAACCCATCGATTGGTTAAAAAATGCTGCCAGGACATGCCAACCGTTATATTTTCTGGAGTAGTATGTTCAATATTATTAGTGTTGCCCCGATGAGACTAAAATTCAAATCGGCCGATGCGCCGATGCAGCAGACTATTGAATCGGACGATTCTTTCTACTCAAAAAAACTATTTTTTATTGATTTTGGTTGATAATTAAGGCAAATTTTAAGCAAACTTTAAGAATACTTTCCAATAAATTAAATTTTCTTTTTTTTGAATCGGCAACTGCATCGGCCAATTGGCCGATTCAAGTTTTATATCAATGCCGATCCCACGCCGATGCAACTAGACGATTGCATTAGCGGCCGATATATCTGGGCAACACTAAATATTATGATTTCTAGAAATTTGTTAAATTGAAAATTAAACAAATATCAACATTTTCAGGATAGTCCACAGTCGAAAGAGAATTATTTTGCTGAGAGTGGAGACAAGATCCGAGGATTTGTAGAAGAAAAAGCGGTAGACAGTGATGGGAATATAATGCTGGAAAAAGAAAAGGCGTTGAATAAACTTGCTCATGCGCTTCATACACTTGATCCAACCTTTAAGTCCATTACTTTCAGTGATAAAGTGACAAATGTTTTACGAAGTGTTACGACCATGGAGAAACCAACTGTCATTCAGAGTATGATTATTTTCAAACATCCACAAGTTGGGGGAGTCGGTAAGGCTGAAAATGATAATGTCTTATTCCTTGACTAAATTTTTTCCCCAAAATTTTGAATGAATTTTGTTCTTTAGTGAAACCACATCAAGATGGAAGCTATTTATTTGCTGAACCCGTTGAGAACAGTTTAATTGGTTGCTGGATTGCATTGGATGAAGCAAATTTAGAAAACGGATGCTTGCATTTTGTGCCTGGGTCACATAAAACAAGTCCACTTCAAGAAAGGTTACAATCTTTCAAGCTTATTTTTAATAAATACGTATAAAGTTTCTTACGTCAGATTTGTGAGAAATCCGGATCCAAATTCAAGTGAGCTCTTCATTTATCGTGGAAACCATATTCCTCCTATTCCAAATGAGAAATTGGTACCAGCTATATGCAAACCAGGTAAAAATCATTCACGTTAACATTCTCTCCANCCTCCTATTCCAAATGAGAAATTGGTACCAGCTATATGCAAACCAGGTAAAAATCATTCACGTTAACATTCTCTCGAACGTCTACATAATAAAAGGGAATTTATCAATGTAATTTGTGTTTCAGGAGATTTAGTGCTAATCGATGGTTTAGTTATTCACCAAAGTGAACCGAATACATCCAATAAACCACGAATGGCATACACGTTTCATATTTGGGATGCAAAGTCTACTTGGTCTCCTGAAAATTGGTTACAACCAACAAATGAAAATACTTTTGTACCAATTTAAATCTAAAGTGCGAGTCGAAATCATTTAATTTTTTGTTCCAAAGGAAATTTCTGCTAAAAATCTGCATATGAACAAAAATAAACAAGTTGGATTCTGCTCATTGTTAGAAAAGATTAATTTGTATGTNCTTGGTCTCCTGAAAATTGGTTACAACCAACAAATGAAAATACTTTTGTACCAATTTAAATCTAAAGTGCGAGTTGAAATCATTTAATTTTTTGTTCCAAAGGAAATTTCTTCTAAAAATCTGCATATGAACAAAAATAAACAAGTTGGATTCTGCTCATTGTTAGAAAAGATTAATTTGTATGTNGCTAAAAATCTGCATATGAACAAAAATAAACAAGTTGGATTCTGCTCATTGTTAGAAAAGATTAATTTGTATGTTTCTGAAGTAAATTTGTAAAAATCGGATGTTTTCAGAGTCTTCATATAAAACAAGTAGTAGTTAGTATTCTGATTCTGTTTACAAATCCTAGTCGTACGCAAGTGGGTTAGCGTGGATCGTTACCGAATTAATCCTGGTCTCATTTATAGGTTTTGAATTTTTTGGATTCACAGGAATCTTCTCTAATTCTTCCAAAGCGTCAAATCCATCTATTAACCTTAGAACATAGAATTAATTAACCTTAGTAGCCGGGCTGCGATGTAAAAAGTTAATTTTCTAACACACCTTCCAAATATTGTATATTTTAGATCTAGATGAGGCTGAACTGTATAGGTAATAAAGAATTGACTTCCGTTTGTATTAGGTCCATTGTTTGCCATTGAAACTACTCCTCTTACAGAATGCTGCGATTAGGAAGGTCAAAAAGAAAAACATTTTTGAACATCATTTGCACTGCATTTGATTAGATAAACAAAAGGCTTACTCTCAGTTCCTCCTTAAATTCATCTGGAAATTTTTTACTCCAAATCGATGTGCCTGAAAGTACAACTACAGTGGTAAATACTATCAGGCACTCAAGTTGTTAGTTTCCATCGTCATAAATAGACTGACCTAAGGAAGTTTAGCAAATATTGAGACAATTTACCTCCTTTCCCAGTTCCAGTAGGATCCCCTGTTTGCACCATAAATCCCTTCATGTTTCGATGAAAGATGCAACCGTTGTAAAAATCGCTGGCACAAAGCGCTAGAAAATTTTCACATGTTTTCGGACAAAGTTCACAGTGAAGTTCAATCTTCATATCTCCCACATCCGTGTGAAGTGTTACGGACTAAACAAATTACAAATAAAATAAAATAATCTCAAGATCTGAGTCTGAGCTTATCTGTAATGGCTTACCATTTTGTCGATTTAAAAAAAAATGCAATATTTTTTTGAAAAATTATAAATCCGCGACTGAAGCTGAATTTCAGCTGTTGAAGGAAGAATTAGTATCGCTGATGATGATTTTCCAAAAACGAAGAAGGCAAACTCAAACAGATTGATAACCTTTTTTAAGTCAGCACTCAACNCTGATGATGATTTTCCAAAAACGAAGAAGGCAAACTCAAACAGATTGATAACCTTTTTTAAGTCAGCACTCAACGATAATGCTAATGCTAATGACAATCGACAATAGAAAATTATTTAAAAAATTTTGAAAATTAAAATCATAATTTGTAATTTAACAGTAGGGGAGCAGCTTGATTTTCCTCCGGCTCCACCTGAGAATAGTCAGACCCGATGGCCGGAAAAAACTTTGACCCAGACAGACTTTTAATTTATCTAGACCTAAAAGTCAAGCTACACAGTTGCCAGATCCAGGAATATATATTTACAAAATGTAATTATAGTATTCTATAAGTGTTATTTATTGTCAGAATTTATTAGGAAATTATACGTCATAAAAATTTGGCAAATCTGTTAGTAGCAGAACCAACTTGAGTAGAAAAACTTTCAAGAATGTTTTTCCAGAGAAATTTTGACAGAATATGCATGTGCTAACTATGATAGAATTGACAGCAAAAGCTTAAATTACAATTTTACCTAGTATGCCGCGTGAGATGTTTAAAAAATTACATCTATTTGGTACAAATATTGCATCAATATATTACAGGTCATATATTACCATTTATTACTAAAATAAACAAAATACTAGATCTATAACNAATTTATCTAGACCTAAAAGTCAAGCTACACAGTTGCCAGATCCAGGAATATATATTTACAAAATGTAATTATACTATTCTATAAGTGTTATTTATTGTCAGAATTTATTAGGAAATTATACGTCATAAAAATTTGGCAAATTTGGCAAATCTGTTAGTAGCAGAACCAACTTGAGTAGAAAAACTTTCAAGAATGTTTTTCCAGAGAAATTTTGACAGAATATGCATGTGCTAAACTATGATAGAATTGACAGCAAAAGCTTAAATTACAATTTTACCTAGTATGCCGCGTGAGATGTTTAAAAAATTACATGTATTTGGTACAGATATTGCATCAATATATTACAGGTCATATATTACCATTTATTACTAAAATAAACAAAATACTAGATCTATAACANATATTGCATCAATATATTACAGGTCATATATTACCATTTATTACTAAAATAAACAAAATACTAGATCTATAACATAAATAAAATAAATTAAGATTATACTGCATTAAATTAGAAAATTTTATTTCTTGTATTAGTTGACTTGGCCTTTGCTTTATCAACATGCATTAAATTAAAAAATTAAAATAGGAAACTGAATAAGTATTCTAACAAAAGCAAAATGAGAAGATTACAACATTAACTAAAGTATTAAAATTACAAATCTTTCCAAATTTTAATGGGCACAAATAATGTCAGAAAGCATTTAGGTTAAAGAGAGTCATGCTTCTTCTGTTTCTGCAATTCTTTATTCAAACGCTGTATCGAAATCCAGTCCATGCAGTTTCGAGCATCACTTTATAACGAAAGGTGATTTAAACTTTCACTGACCGATTTGTAATCGGCGATTACATTCAATGATTTAATTTACGTAATAAAATATTAAATCCAACCCTAATCTCAAATAAAACAGGTTAATAACTTCAAAATCAGGCAACAGGACGGGATTCCACACTGAAAAATTGCTGGAAATTTCTTCGAGATTAAAATAATAATAATAATTTAGAAAAATCTATCGTGGAAATTGTTGTCCTCGCTTCAAAAAATTATAACAAACTTGGGGAAACATCGACTAGGCCGGAGAAAAGTAAGGTCATGTTTCTTTTCTTCTGCTTTCACGCCCAATTTTCCCCTGTCGGAGTTTTATCATCCCCAGTCGGATGAAACTCTGGCTGAGGCCGAGAAAATTCAGGCGTCTGACTTTTCTCGGGTTGAGCCGAAAATAAATCAGACTTCTCCGGAGTGACTAAACCACAGAAACATCTGTTGTGCCGTGCTCTGGAGTACCGTCGAGTGCCATGGAGTACCGTTTAGTGCCGTGTGTTGTCGTGGTGTACCATAGAGTGCCGTGGAGTGCCATGGAGTGCCGCGGGCTGCCATAGAGTGCCNTGCCGTGTGTTGTCGTGGTGTACCATAGAGTGCCGTGGAGTGCCATGGAGTGCCGCGGGCTGCCATAGAGTGCCATGGGTTGTAGTGGAGTACCGTGGACTGCCATGGAGTGCCGAGGAGTGCTCTGAAGTATGGTGCCATGGAGTGCCGTGTGGTGCCGTGAGTTCCCGTGGAGTGCCTTGGNGTGCCGAGGAGTGCTCTGAAGTATGGTGCCATGGAGTGCCGTGTGGTGCCGTGAGTTCCCGTGGAGTGCCTTGGGCTGCCGTGTAGTGCAGTCCTCGGCTCTCCACGGAATTCGACAGCAGTCCTACACACCTTACTCTAGAGCACTCCTCGGCACTTCACGGCACTCCATGGCATNCTGCCGTGTAGTGCAGTCCTCGGCTCTCCAAGGAATTCGACAGCAGTCCTACACACCTTACTCTAGAGCACTCCTCGGCACTTCACGGCACTCCATGGCATTCCACGGCAACCCATGGCACTCCATAGCAGCACACGGCACTCCATAACACTCCACGGCAGTCCAAGGCACTTTAAGACATCCCACGGGACTCAACGGCACAATTTTCCATAGCACTCAAAGGCATTCCACGGCATACACTTCAGCCCACGGCACTGCACGGCAGCCCACGGCACTATACGACAACCCACGGCTCTACACGGTACTCCAGAGCACTCCGCGGCACGGCACGACAGATTTTTCGGTGGTTTAGTCATGTGCGGCTGCTCCTCTACTTTTTGATTATCCAATAATTTCAAATTTTCAAATTTAATTTTCACCGCCTTTCCTCGATATTTGAAATTTTCCCGCCCAGACTTCCGGAATAGAAAACCATGGCAACATTGAGATCGGTGGAGTGTGTGTGGTGATGTGTGGCTTGTGGAAACGATCAAGGTGAAAGTCGTCTCGTTCGCCATTTCAAAAACAAACTTTCTTTTTTTTTTGCCTAACCCAAATTATGAATTTGGGCTAAATACAATTTTATTTTTAAAATTATTAATTATTTAGAAAAGTAAAGTGTGTTATTTTATGTGATTTATCTTTGGCAGTATTGCAATATTATTAACCAATTCTATCTAAAGATTACTCTGGGTGGAAAACGGAAGATGAGTAGCTCGGAAGAGGTTTCTTGGATAAGTTGGTTCTGCGGCCTACGAGGAAATGAATTCTTCTGTGAGGTAAGTTAATTTATTGGGTACACAATCAATGAAGCAGCGGCTAGTGGGTTGGTTTTCGAAAGAAAAGTTTTGAACAGTTTGTTTGAATGATCTCCATAAATACGACGTAGTAATTGGACTTTGATTCGACCAAACGGTGTCACTTGAGAATTCACAAGTCCCGGCGCAGCACTAGGTGCATGAAGTAAATGTGCGCAAGTACTTGGAAATTTTTGAAGCCTTAAATATCGAACCCTAGCAACAGTTGTTATCGTTTCGTCGGAGGAGACTCATCCAAGTTATAATTGAGATGAAATTGATGGTTATAAATTATCAATTATTGACTTACAGGTTGATGAGGACTATATTCAAGACAAATTCAATTTGACCGGACTGAATGAGCAAGTTCCCCACTACCGTCAAGCCTTAGACATGATCTTGGATCTGGAGGCTGATGATGAAATTGAAGATAACCCGAATCAGTCTGATCTCATTGAGCAAGCAGCTGAGCTTCTCTATGGTTTGATCCATGCACGTTACATTCTTACAAATCGTGGTATAGCCCAGATGATCGAAAAGTACCAGTCCGGTGACTTTGGCCACTGCCCGAGGGTCTACTGTGAGAATCAGTTGATGCTACCAATTGGTAACAATTAAGTACCTCATTATCTATCTTTCAAACACTTAANTCCGGTGACTTTGGCCACTGCCCGAGGGTCTACTGTGAGAATCAGTTGATGCTACCAATTGGTAACAATTAAGTAGCTCATTATCTATCTTTCAAACACTAATTNACCAATTGGTAACAATTAAGTACCTCATTATCTATCTTTCAAACACTTAATTCTAATTTTAATGTGGTTAGGCTTGTCCGATGTCCCAGGAGAAGCTATGGTAAAACTCTACTGTCCCAAGTGTGTCGACGTGTACTCCCCAAAGTCATCTCGCCATCATCACACGGACGGAGCTTACTTTGGAACTGGATTCCCCCATATGCTCTTCATGGTTCACCCAGAATATCGTCCTAAACGTGCTACAAATCAGTTTGTTCCCAGGTTAGATATTACTGCGCAATCTCAATTATTCAATATTCCACAGTTGCAAGACTGCAACCTAATCTGGAATCGAAGAGTCCCTTATTTTAAATCTAGGTTTACTATTCACGAGAGTCAAAATGACTGAGTTCTACTCTAAAGTCTGGTACATAATGTAAACCTACCTCGGAAACACTTAACTCAAAAACCTATGTTTCCTCTTTCATATGATAGAGTTTCATTTTACTCTTCTTTTCTCAATTCCTTAGTTGTTTATTATTTGTTTTAATTTAAAGATTTTAGTCAAAGTTAGNATTCACGAGAGTCAAAATGACTGAGTTCTACTCTAAAGTCTGGTACATAATGTAAACCTACCTCGGAAACACTTACTCAAAAACCTATGGTTCCTCTTTCATATGATAGAGTTCCATTTTACTCTTCTTTTCTCAATTCCTTAGTTGTTTATTATTTGTTTTAATTTAAAGATTTTAGTCAAAGTGTAGTTACCGGCATGGGTTTTAGGAACGAGCAAAATAAATTCTTTTACTGCTTGTGTTGTGCGTCAGCTGTCGCTGTGGGTGCAAAAAGTTAGCAGAGCATTACCATAAAATTAGCAGATCAGCAAATCAGACCGTAAAGTTAGCACCATAAAGGGAACAATTAATGGAAACGCACTCCCCGCGGAATTGGGTAAGTGATACCTCAATCGATTGGAAATTTCATGCAGATTACGAATTCATTAGTGGCGGTCAAATCAAATTTTGCAAAATTTTTGCAAATTTGTTCAGAAAAGAAATTATTTTTTGCACTGTCTTACCCAAATATCCAAGTGGAATTGGGTAAGTGATACCTAAATCCATCAGAAATTTAATATAGATTACGAATCTGGCATCTATTGTTGGCGGCCAAGTCAAACTTTGCAAACATTATGCAAATTTGTGCCAAAAAAAAAATTTTTTTTTTCTAGNATCTATTGTTGGCGGCCAAGTCAAACTTTGCAAAAATTATGCAAATTTGTGCCAAAAAAAAAATTTTTTTTTTCTACTATGACTTACCCATATGTATTTGTCCGGCTTTGAGCAAGTGAAAGGTTGATCGATCAGAAATTACACGCGTATTACGAATCTGATATAAATCATTTTTCGCAAATCGCAAATTTTTTGCAAAATTTGATTTGACCGTCACTAATTAATGCCAGATTTCATCAGTATTTTGTTATTAAGCAAACAAAAAGGCGGCGCGCAATCTTCGGCGCGCAACGCGCGCCTCCGTTAGCTGTTGAAAGAGCCTTNCGGCGCGCATCGCGCGCCTCCGTTAGCTGTTGAAAGAGCCTTCGGCTCGTTCAAACGCCGCCGGGAAATATGGTTTGAACTACCTGAACGCGATATCTGTTACAGGTATGCAATTACACTCAACTAACACAATCCAATTGTGCATGTTACCGATCTGTGTATGCTTGAATACGTCTATTAATTACCTAACAAAAACATTGAGAAAATACCCTCTCAACCTACGTAATAGCAAGGAAAATATTTCTCAATTTTGAAAAATGCAAAACTTTTTTTCTATGCGTTTCCGGTGACAATTATTTTCATATTCGTGATCAGCGACCTAATATTAGTCTACAAAAAAATTTCATCCAAATCCGATGTGCTTCGGAATACCAAAGTTTTATCTTTTTTAGTTCGACTAATGATTTATATCAGATTCGTAATACGTGTGTAATTTCTGATCAATCAACCTTTCACTTGCTCAAAGCTTAAGTAATCTATATTAAATTTTTGATGGATTTAGGTATCACTTACCCAATTCCACTTGGATATTTGGGTAAGACAGTGCAAAAAAAAATTTCTTTTTTGAACAAATTTGCAAAAATTTTGCAAATTTTGATTTGACCGCCACTAATGAATTCGTAATCTGCATGAAATTTCCAATCCATTGAGGTATCACTTACCCAATTCGCGGGGAGTGCGTTTCCATTAATTGTTCCCTTTATGGTACTAACTTTACGGTCTGATTTGCTGATCTGCTAATTTTATGGTAATGCTCTGCTAACTTTTTGCACCCACAGCAACAGCTGACGCACAACACAAGCAGTAAAAGAATTATTTTTGCTCGTTCCTAATGGCCATGCTGGTTAGTTTCCAACCTCGGTCTATTTTACGTACCGGTTGGGGAAATACGACATGGTTCTTTTTGGAATATACTTTTGAACTTCTCATTCTTATGCTTATGATGTAGTGGGGAGTGGTGAGAATGAGAGATTCAAAAGTAAGTTCCAAAAAGAACCATGTCGTATTTCCCCAACCGGTATCTGAAATGGAATAGAAATCGGTTATTTTGACTCTGATTTTCTTCATTCAACTCTTTTCTAGATTGTATGGATTCAAGATTCATCCATTGGCGTATCAACTCCAACACCAAGCTGCGACAAACTTCAAGGCTCCAACAATGCGTATGAGCTACAACAATGGGAAACGTTAAAATAGGGCACTAAAAGATCCATTAATTTCTTCTTCTTCCCAAAAATAGCAAAGCTTCAAAATAGAAGTTGAAGCACATGTTCTCAATACTACACGAAAATCAGTAAAGAAGAGAATGAGACTCAAATGTAATATCAAATATGATTTCAATAAAATGTTAAAATCTCGTGAGTCATGAGACTCATTAAAATTGATATTGTTCGGCAATATCAATTTACAGCACATTTAAGAATAATAAAATTTTGGTCATGTTGTGTGTTCCGACATCCGAATTGGACATTTACAATCCTGATTCAAGATACTGATGTACGGAATTAAAGGATGATTAAAATGTAATAACTCTTGAAATCATATTTTATTTCAAGAGTTACAGAAATTGGAGTGAATAACCGGTTGTGACCTTGAGTATAAACCAACTTTAGTTGAATATCTGTCGTAGGTATACAAATAAATCATTCCTATTGTCTTGATTCCTACTTGTGTGATCTTGTAGTTTTGCTTTCCTCTGCTCTTTCATTTCCGTTACTTTCGGCTCATTTTTTTGTTTTGCAATCTTATAGCGAAAGTCCTAATAAATTTCTCGTTGCATAATTTTCTGACGCCACTTTTATGAGTTAGAGTAGGATGCAACAAGGAACAACAAAGCTTTTTGTTAATTAAAGGTAACGACGACGCAACAACGCCTCACTGATTTGTACAGCTTTTCAGGTTTTTCACGCCTCTACTACACATGCTCGCTGCCTTACCTGGCTTGTGCTACAAACATATTTAACAAACTGCGGAAACTCACAACTTGTTAGTCAGACGAAAAATAACTATTCTATTAGGCCGGATTTAGGTACACTACTTGAGTGAGTGTTTGGGTTGACTCGACTTGAGTAATTCTTTGAGAGAAGAGATGGTATTCAAGAACGAGTTTTTTCCATTGATGAGGCATGGGAGTTTGGACATAGATGAGAGATAGTAATAGATAGGAAAAGCTCGACAGAGAGAATGAGTCCAAAAAGCTATAATCTCTCTTCGTGATTGGTTAACATTACCAACTCCCATCTAATCTCTCTTCGTGATTGGTCCTTTTGTATAATCTCACTTTGTGATTGGTTCTCAGAAAACCACATACCTTCTATAGAGTTTTTCCTATCTAATTACTATCTCTCATCTATGGGAGTTTGGAGTTGAAATTCGAGGCAGCTTTCACCACACTCCAGTTTAGACTCCGAATCACTCACAAATCAGTCACTTGAGTTTGAGTGGCTTACTTANCAGCTTTCACCACACTCCAGTTTAGACTCCGAATCACTCACAAATCAGTCACTTGAGTTTGAGTGGCTTACTTAAATTGTGTATCGTTGCTCAACAAATTTTATAAGTTTAAATTAAGCCAGTCAGATCCGAATAAAGTCATTCAGCTAGAATTTAGACAGCGGATGTTGATTCTAACATTCAAGAAAAAATTCACGTTGTAAAATCCTATTGTAATATCTCATTGTAACATCCTACGGTGATTATAACATCCCAGCAAAGAATTCTGTTGTAACATCCCATTCTATTATAATATCTCATTCTAACATCCTATTGTAAAATCCTGTTGTAACATCTTAGGGATGTTACATAGGTTTTCTTTTAGCCTTTGTCTAGATTTTCTTTAGATTTTTTTACGTTTTCTTTGGAATTTCTTTAGATTATTTTAAATTTTCTTTGGGCTATCTTTAGTTTTCTTTAGGTTTATTTTAATTTTTTGTACACAGCTTTTCTTTAGATTTTCTTTAGGTTTTTTAGTTTGTCTTTAGGGTTTTTAGATTTTCTTTAGGTTTTTTAGTTTTTCTTTAGGTTTTTTAGATTTTCTTTAGGTTTTTTAGATTTTCTTTAGGTTTTTATTTAGGTTGTTTTAAGGTTGTCTTTAGCCTTTTTTCAGGTACTTTGTAGATTTTTTTTACGTGTTCTTAAGGTTTCTTTAGGTTTTCGTTTAGACTTTAGGTTTTCTTTAGGTTTAATTTAATTNTTTTTTTTACGTGTTCTTAAGGTTTCTTTAGGTTTTCGTTTAGACTTTAGGTTTTCTTTAGGTTTAATTTAATTTCTTTTGTTTAATTTTTTAGATTTTATTTAGGTACATATATTCAGCTCCATTATATTTTTTATAGTGAACGAAAAATGAACTTTAAAGGAGAATTCAGGACAAATTACTGAATAAGATTTTTGTGAATTTTTGGAATGTTACAATTGAATGTTACAGTGGGATGTTACGATACATATGTTTGCTAGGATGTTATTATCAACAGCCGCTGCCCAAATCCAGCTTTCATTTGTTTTATTATGTTCAAATTTACATTTAATAGTTTGAATTTAAAAAAAATCCTGGGTACTTATTCTTATTGAAAGCCACTTCAGCGTTATTATTATTTTCCAATAATAATACGCTGGTTCATAAATTCTTAAAGCAACTTTGTACTGTTAATAAAAGTTACGAAAACGCTTTTTTTAAGTGTTTCTAGGATTGATTTTAAGTTATATTGCGTTAACAGACGTTGAAGAAAAATTAACTTAAACTCCAGCGGAATAATTTATCACGTGAANTTGAAGAAAAATTAACTTAAACTCCAGCGGAATAATTTATCACGTGAAAAAAATTTAAATTTATCACTGATTAAAATCCGTCTTTGACATTGCCAACAAAAGAAATAAGACAGACATTACAGAACGCTTAAATTTCTGCAGGAACTTTGAAATGTTGAGAAACAAGCGTTTGGTTAAAATTATAACATTTCCTAAGTATAATATTATTCATCCTAAGGCGAAAATGCATAAAATAATTTGCGATGGACTGATAATTTGTTGAATAGTAGGACCGGAGTAACCTGATTTTCTCATTGCACTTTAATATGACAAAAAATGTAGTTTATGAGTGTGATGTTAACCGGGTGTTAGAAAAGTGGGTTTGTCAGAAGTCCGTAGTTTTGGTCTGTAGTTTAAAAGGACAACGTACCGTAACTTTTTCGCTTTGGTTTCATTCAATCAGTCTATTTTATTCTATTGAGTTGAGAAGAGTTGAACAATACGAAGGCAGCTTAAGTTGATCTCGTTCATCTTAATTTATAACAATTTTATTCTAAAAGTACCCAGAAGATGAAACTAATTGAAACGAGCGATGACCAGAAAACAGTACGACTAGGGATTGTGAAGCTAGGCACATCTGTAGGAAAGGTGAGTCTATCCTATACCTTGGATACCCAATATATGTAGTCTATTTCTTATCACCATTGATTCAAAGGACCTTCACCTTGGCCTTATTTTTTCTTCTTTTTTTTTAAAGATGAAGTACGCACTGATAGATGAATCCGACATTCCTATTATCCATGAGTACAAATTTGACGCACGATTAGAGATTGACCGTAATGGTGACGGATTGCATGTCATTGCAATGGGACATCCAAAGAATCAGATAAATCCAAAGCCAATTCCGCTACAAAATATCCTCTGGTAAATGATTCCATGCAAAGTAAATGAATTCTGGAACATAAAATTTTTTTGGAAATTTTAATCAAATTATCTTAATAATTCAGGCAACATCGAAACGGACCAGTTGAAGATGGTTTCAAAGTCTGTCATCTAAATGGGATCACTATGGACAACAGAGTGGACAATTTGACTCTCATTCCCACTTGGGTATCGAAACAGGAACAGAATTCTATCCTTGAATTTCGTTGCACAGAGAGTCAAGCTTGGAGAAATAGAACCACTTCTTCTAGAAATTTTACCCAATCTCAAAATTTAGAAGATGATATTGACAGTGAATCCGAGTCGTCTTCCTCAGCTGAAGACTCACCCGCTAATCTAACTCATAGTGGAACTAATCGTGCAAGAAATTCAGAGGACAAGCGAACTAAGCGTCACGGGGAGAACTCGTTATATTGGAAAGCAATTACTCAACTCCTTGCCAATGAGACTGATGAAGTAAGTTCAAACTAACTAGCCATAGTTTTGTTTAAAAAAAAAAATATTCCTAATTTCTTTTATTTCGTGTCTTAGCAAAAGAATGCCAGTAGTGCACCCTACTCAAGGGCGTATTATACCACTGAAGGAGAATTAATTTCTCGGGACTGCCCGTCATTCTATTTCTTCGAATGTCATTTTCCTCCATGTACAGCAATTGAAGTGGAACCAAGAGAATTTGCTATGTGCGGTCGATGTCAGGTAATAATTTTAGTCTGTAATAAAATATTTCTTGTTCTTTAAATTTTAACATTTCTATAATTTTAGCAAGCAAGGTATTGCGGACGTGAGTGCCAACGCGATGACTGGGCAATTCATCGTGATAATTGTAATGAAGCCCTTCGTCGAAGTTCACATCATTCCAGTCGCTCGACGCGATCGAGTCGTCGAGGGTTTTTAAAAGGTGACGCAGACCGATGATTCCACGGAAATCTAAAGTCAACTAATTTATCATCTTCCACGTAAAGTCCTCTGGTGGTGAATTCGATTACAAAATGAACCGAATTATTCAATGTGTCACTTCAATCTCCCAGATTAATTAGCCATATCCATCCAATTCCAACTTTACAATTTAATAAGCAGCTCAATGTAGTTTCTTCAAATTGGTTTTGACATAATTCGTTTTTCTTATTCGAATTTTTAAAATAATTGTAAAATTTCTCAAAGTTAGTAGTCTTCCTGTCTCCACAGATAATTGATCAGTTTAATTTTAGACAAAGTTACACACAACAAACTGTTTTCACAATTTATGACAACTTACATGGTACATGGTATCTAGTTATTCATTTTTCATTTATCTCAGATGCATTATAATGCGTCCAAGTATCCTTAGGTTTAACGCTGCTAAGTATAAGTAAGATCACTTTTTTTAATGACCCTTTGTCAAATGAATTGAAACGAACGATTAAAAAGACAACGTACATTGGATAGAAATTCCTTTACTTTTAACAATACTATTTTCTTTGGTCGTTAGGTTGTTTCAACTGTCGATCGATGACCCCTTGACCTCGCCATTAAACTTATGATTTGTGGGGAGTTAAGTTGGCAAGGAAACAGGAAAGAAATATGTGAAAGAAAATCGGTAGTTAACTTGTAATTTTGTGAAAGTGTTGTTGTCCTGACGTCACTAAACAACCAGATAATTTTCAGCTGTTTGCTGATTGTTGTTTTTACCGACAAGAGGTCATTCACTCGGCACGAGGCCGAGAATTTTGTTTTTAGAAATTCGAAACAGTAACGACAAGAGCTTTTGTGGTTAATAGGCAAATCTGCCAGCTCATAATTTTGTTACTCACCTTGGAACCCTGGTTGAAAATGTTATCAGGTNAGATCACTTTTTTTAATGACCCTTTGTCAAATGAATTGAAACGAACGATTAAAAAGACAACGTACATTGGATAGCAATTCCTTTACTTTTAACAATACTATTTTCTTTGGTCGTTAGGTTGTTTCAACTGTCGATCGATGACCCCTTCCTTGACCTCGCCATTAAACTTATGATTTGTGGGGAGTTAAGTTGGCAAGGAAACAGCAAAGAAATATGTGAAAGAAAATCGGTAGTTAACTTGTAATTTTGTGAAAGTGTTGTTGTCCTGACGTCACTAAACAACCAGATAATTTTTCAGCTGTTTGCTGATTGTTGTTTTTACCGACACGAGGTCATTCACTCGGCACGAGGCCGAGAATTTTGTTTTTAGGAATTCGAAACAGTAACGACAACAGTTTGGGGTTAATAGGCAAATCTGCCAGCTCATAATTTTGTTACTCACCTTGGAACCCTGGTTGAAAATGTTATCAGGTNGGGTTAATAGGCAAATCTGCCAGCTCATAATTTTGTTACTCACCTTGGAACCCTGGTTGAAAATGTTATCAGGTAAAGCGTTATCAAGTTAAAATGCTCTCTAAATTGGTTATCCATTTTATTATTATATTCATTACAGCATTGAAAAGGCAAAGACTTCGATTAGAAAGTCTTACACGATGGATGTCTAATTTACCCAAAATTACCACGCATTATACTATCCATCCGCGAGATAAAGATACCCGATGGAAAGGTAACATTACGACTCTGTTCAAACTCATATATTATATAAGTCATATTTATTAGACGTGAGTATGGAGAGAGTTGGTGATGAAGCGGATGTTGTGATTGTCGGCGGTGGACCGGCTGGACTTTCCGCTGCTATTCGTTTGAAACAACTAGCAGCTGAGAAAGGTCAAGAAATCAGAGTTTGTGTTATAGAAAAATCATCTGAAGTTGGTGGTCACATATTATCTGGAGCAGTCCTTCAACCCACAGCTCTGGATGAATTAATACCAGATTGGAAAGAAAAAGGTGCTCCACTCAATACACCTGTTACAGAAGATGTGATCGCTTTGTTAACAAAGACATCTAGGATACCTATTCCAATCCCTCCTGGATTTCCACTTAATAATCATGGAAATTATATTGTGCGTTTGGGACATGTTGTTCGATGGTTGGGTGAGCAGGCAGAAGCAATGGGAGTCGAGATATACCCTGGGTATGCAGCTGCTGAGATTTTGTATGATTCTGATGGTAGTGTCAAGGGAGTAGCGACGAATGACGTTGGTATTGCCAAGGATGGCTCACCAAAGGTTAGAAAGTAAATGACATTTGTAGTTTGAGATTTATACAAAACGAATTTAGTTTAATTTTAATTTTCATTGAACAGTACGTTAATTTCCATTAGGAATCCTTTGAGAGAGGAATGGAATTTCATACACGAGTTACAATATTTGCAGAAGGATGTCATGGACACTTGACCAAGGGTCTTGTCAAAAAATTTAATCTCAGAGAGAAGGCTGAGCCACAGTCTTATGGAATTGGACTCAAAGAACTCTGGGAAATTCCTATAGAGAAACACCGTCCTGGGAGGGTTGAGCACACAGTTGGATGGCCATTGGATAGGAATACCTATGGAGGGTCTTTTTTGTATCACCTCAAGGATGACACACCATTGGTCGCCGTTGGGTTTGTAGTAGGTTTAGACTACACGAATCCCTACCTTAGCCCTTTCAGAGAGTTCCAGCGATTCAAGCACCATCCTTCTATCGCTGCGACTTTAACAGGAGGGAAAAGGTTAAAAAAAAATTTCAATTAGAATATTAAATATTTAGCGTAGATAAACAATTTGTCTTATTTAAAAAAGACTCACTGTAATCATCTTGTGCTTGTTTCAGAATCGCTTATGGTGCAAGAGCGTTGAACGAAGGAGGTTTCCAGTCTATTCCTAAACTGACTTTTCCAGGCGGATGTTTGATTGGTTGTGGTGCTGGACTACTCAATGTTCCTAAAATAAAAGGGACTCACAATGCCATGAAGAGTGGAATGCTGGCTGCAGAGAGTATTTTTGAATCCCTAACAGATTCATCCAAAGAAAGTGAGTTTATGATCCATCAATTGTTAACTTTATTCAAATAANTTTTTGAATCCCTAACAGATTCATCCAAAGAAAGTGAGTTTATGATCCATCAATTGTTAACTTTATTCAAATAATATTGTTTCGTTGGTAGGAATCGAACCACTTTCCTATGGTGAGAAACTACAAAATAGCTTTGTATGGAAAGNTTTTTGAATCCCTAACAGATTCATCCAAAGAAAGTGAGTTTATGATCCATCAATTGTTAACTTTATTCAAATAAATATTGTTTCGTTGGTAGGAATCGAACCACTTTCCTATGGTGAGAAACTACAAAATAGCTTTGTATGGAAAGANAATATTGTTTCGTTGGTAGGAATCGAACCACTTTCCTATGGTGAGAAACTACAAAATAGCTTTGTATGGAAAGAACTGAAAGCCGTGCGAAACTGTCGTCCATCTTTTCACAATCCCTTGGGTCTCTATGGTGGTTTAGCCTATAGTGGTTTCTTTTTTGGCGTTCTCCGAGGAATTGAACCCTGGACACTTTCCCATGGAAAACCTGATCATACTCGACTCAAAAAAATGAATGAAGTAACCCCAATTGAATATCCTAAACCAGATGGAGTACTTAGCTTTGACTTGCTCTCTTCCGTTGCTCTCACTGGCACAAATCACGAAGACAATCAACCTCCACATCTTACTCTACTCGATGATTCAGTTCCTGTAAATCTCAATTTGAAAGAATATGATGGACCGGAAGGACGATTTTGTCCTGCTGGTAAGATAATTTAAATATTTTTATCAGTGTACATCTATAGTTTTGTGATATTTGATTATTAGGTGTCTATGAGTTTGTGCCGTTAGAATCCGGTTCGGGTGAACGACTACAAATAAATGCTCAAAATTGTATTCATTGCAAGACATGCGATATCAAGGACACAACACAAAATATCAAATGGGTTACTCCAGAAGGAGGCGGTGGACCTGCTTACAACGGCATGTAAAGCCATAAACGGAAATGGCTCAGGTATATCACCGCTGCTGTTAGTCTTATTTTTCTTTCTCTATTGTCATTCTTCAGTTGTCAAAGACAAAATTTTGTGACTCAATCCATTTTTAGAGTAATCAAACATTATGCGAGGCTTTGTAATTAAAGTCGAAATCAAATGCTCATTTGAATTTCCAAGTGGGCTATCTTGTAAAAAATTTGCCATATTTTTTAGCAGGGACAACAGCGGGAATGGTTTATTTGAATTATTATTTACTTTGATTTGATTTTTGACTTATAAATTTTAAATTAAAATTTGAAAAATTTTAATGAAGATACCATGATTTAATCGAAAGTTTTTAGCGTAGTGCCTAGAGAAATGGTATTTTGGTCCAAGAAGCTGGTCTTAATCAACAGACATATCTTCACTGNTTACCATGATTTAATCGAAAAATTTTAGCGTAGTGCCTAGAGAAATGGTATTTTGGTCCAAGAAGCTGGTCTTAATCAACAGACATATCTTCACTGCCATACCATTCTTTGCTGCGGTGAGTCAACTTTATTCATTTTAGTTCCTTTGTGGAAGATTCCACACTTTATGTTCAGAATCTATTGATTTCATGTTTTGATTGTGACAGGGTGTGGGTGGAGATGAACTACTCCGGGGCATTAAAACTTCGGATGGATTTCGAATTCTATCAAGTATTTCAATAATGGTCCAAGGGCTATTTGCCTCTTTCATCTTCATTAGAAATGACGTTAAGAATCAGCAGACTTGGAAATGTCGGAATCTTGTATTCTTCATGGTACCTATGATGTAACTTCTAAATTATGAAGTTTTTTTTTTAACTATTGGATTGTTAAAGGTTGGAGCAATTACTGGTCTAATGGTAGGACTTACTGCCTATTATCCATTGACTTATGAATTAGATAATGAACAACTAAGGTCACGAAATAAAACTCGAGGGATCGAAGATAGTGATACAAAATTATCTACGAATCTCAACAATGGGACCAACGGAACAACTGACTCTGAACTCAAGGTTAAAATTGTAAGATTTTTTGTTTGAATTACATTTAANCCCAAGGTTAAAATTGTAAGATTTTTTGTTTGAATTACATTTAAAAAAAAAAAATTTTTTTTTAACTTAAATTTACGTAAACATTTTGATGAATTGAACTTATTGTAAAAGTACAAATTCCAACAATATCCTAACATTTGAGTTGTAGGTATCAAAACTGGGATTCCTGATTCCGGANTGTAAAAGTACAAATTCCAACAATATCCTAACATTTGAGTTGTAGGTATCAAAACTGGGATTCCTGATTCCGGAGTTAGGGCTCAGCATTTTGATTTTAATTAACACAATATACGGTCTCAGTGTCAGGTAAGACTTTTTTATTTCTGCCAAATTTCCCTAAACTTAATTTCTAATTATGCACATTGACACCAATAGACTTGTCCAAGAGAGACCGCCGGATTGGGGAGACGTTGATGACGAGCAGCGCGGTGAAACACTTGAAGAAATGGAAGCAGCAGGTGTATTAGAATCTCACTTAGTAGACGCCAGTCACGATTAACAAAACTAGCACTTTTTTTATTTTTCAAGTACACAATAAATGAATTGATTGATTGAATGAATCCAGGTAATTGAGTCTAATGAATATTAAATCAATTTCAAGTCAATCTGATATCTGATCTGAAAAAATGATAGTGTAAAAAAAAGGACATTCAGATTTCAGAATGTAAAAAATATGGTTCACATGAACAGTAAATCTTTAAAAAATTCCAAATTACAACTTGCTATAACTTTGGCGTCTAGAGTGAGAATTATGATTTTGCGTAATCGCGGTTCGATTTACCCAAAGCAATTTAATTATTTCGAACAAATTTGACGAATTTAATTTATTTTTAGATATAGGATTGAGCAAAGTTTTGGCATTAGCAGCGCATTTTACAACTGAATACACTCCGAAACTTGGGATCCCTTCGAGACAGTGTGAACAGATTTGTTTGTCTTAGTGTTTGCCTTTTTGTACGTCTTCTCGAAAGTCTTAAGGCTCTTTAGACACTTCTTCCGACAATGCTCATCACCAACTACCCATTCAACACTTTTCCGCAATTGCTTAATGGGGACACTAATACAACCGATTGACGTCGGCGGCAACGGCTCGACTTTGATCTGACCGTCTTGCAAAACGATATTCTTTGTTTCCATACCATCCTCGTTTAAAGAGTACTTCAAATAAGTCTCACCTTTGACTCCAATTTCTCGACCTTCTACCGAGGCCTCTTCGTTCTTATCATCTATTAGATCCTCACGGCGAGATTCGTTTTTTTCTAACTCTATTGAATTTCTAGAATGTGTCTGTTCTTGCTGATTTTGTCCAGACTCTTGATCTCGTTGGATATTTTGATTTGGTTCTTGAGTCCACTTTCTTACTGTCTTTCTACGACGCAATTCCTTTAAGACTCTGCTGTCTTTCTTCGAGAATAATGGTCCTGTTTCATGATTCTGGCAAGTCCCTGGAAATAATATCCAGCAAGTCTTAAATTATTTATTTTAAAACTTCACTCATGTAAAAGTAAGTTTATGAAAGTTATAATCAGCTTACGACAGTGTGCATGTAATCTTTCACGGCGAAGCCTCAATCCCTGCCGCAACAATTGAGGTCGTTTCCTATTCCCCACTTTATTATCAGTCTTAGTTCTGTTGCTTATACTCGCTGTATTCATAGTCTTAGTTCGTAGTACATCGTCAATATCACCAACAGTAGCTGTTTTTGAATTTGAGACTTCCAATAGCTCCATCTCCTCAATCTCCATATCAAAAGTAGTTCCGAATTCTGCTGGTAATTCCGCTTGAATTCTTTCCACTGAATAGCAAAAATACCATCATTGTATTAAAAAAAANCCGAATTCTGCTGGTAATTCCGCTTGAATTCTTTCCACTGAATAGCAAAAATACCATCATTGTATTAAAAAAAATTAAAAATTTTTTCTTTGCTCATTCATGGTGAAGCAGTATTGCAAAAATGATAACAATATTTCGTNCCGAATTCTGCTGGTAATTCCGCTTGAATTCTTTCCACTGAATAGCAAAAATACCATCATTGTATTAAAAAAAAATTAAAAATTTTTTCTTTGCTCATTCATGGTGAAGCAGTATTGCAAAAATGATAACAATATTTCGTTNAAAAAAAATTAAAAATTTTTTCTTTGCTCATTCATGGTGAAGCAGTATTGCAAAAATGATAACAATATTTCGTTCCTATCTTACTGTGTTTCAAGCAAATAAGTCCATGAAGATAGACCCAATTACGACCTTCTGAAACCTTTAAACATTCACTCGGATTCCTACAAATGAATGGTTCGATTTTTGGACTAGCAACTGGTGAATCTGGTGGTTCGTAGAATCTAAGTTTGAACTCNAGCAACTGGTGAATCTGGTGGTTCGTAGAATCTAAGTTTGAACTCAGTCATCAAGTGTTCTCTAATTGGATGTTGCTTAGCTAGAATAAAACAGATTATCATAATAAAATTTACAGTTCACAGCAGCGTCTTCGTCTCAATTTGTAAAAAATTTTATTCCACCCACCTTGGCGTTGCTTTATTTTTGTTTGAAGAATTCTCCACAAATCAATAGTCCAAAAACTCTTGTCCCTTGGTATATAAACTTTTGGATCCTGCTCACGAGACCTAGATTCCTCCTCTATTATTTTCTCCCTTTCCATCTCTCTACCTGAAGTTAAATCCATTTTAAAAACCTTTCCTAAGATTCTATTTTTCTTAGCTTTAGCCTTTCTCAATTTGATTTCTAAATCTCGCTTACTGTTAGAACTTTTTGTCTTCATAATCTCACTCATTTCCAACTAAATTCACATCTCCAACTAAACAGAGGTAACTAAATTGGAAAAGAAAACAGAACACCACCACAAGTTAATATATTATTTAATTTAGTTACATAAAACGATTGATAATATATTTATTTACATTTCCAGTTTGGTCCCGACAGAACAGATGCTTCTTTGTTAGGAACAATGATGACGAGACGACGACCTGTTCTAAGAAAGCTGGTTAGTTTAATGAACCCAATAGAAATCCCACCTTCATCCTCTTACTTCGAAGTACACCTAAATCACATTTTACATATAACTTGAAAGAGAGTTTAAGTATTACGTCTTACCTTAAACTTTTGGTAAATCGGTCTTCTTGAGCTTGATTAAATTATGATTTATGAGTTATAATGACAAGGAAGGAGGACAAGAACAAAAGAACCAATTTTTTTTTGTAATAATTATTTAAATTTATGTTTGTTTTTGAGAGTAAAATATTTTGCCGCTTCCAAGCAAGGNGACGACGACCTGTTCTAAGAAAGCTGGTTAGTTTAATGAACCCAATAGAAATCCCACCTTCATCCTCTTACTTCAAAGTACACCTAAATCACATTTTACATATAACTTGAAAGAGAGTTTAAGTATTACGTCTTACCTTAAACTTTTGGTAAATCGGTCTTCTTGAGCTTGACTAAATTATGATTTATGAGTTATATGACAAGGAAGGAGGACAAGAACAAAAGAACCAAATTTTTTTTTGTAATAATTATTTAAATTTATGTTTGTTTTTGAGAGTAAAATATTTTGCCGCTTCCAAGCAAGGATTTCTCAGTAAAATTTTTTAAATACATTAAAACTCCGATAAGCCGGATTTCTAGGTACCGGAAAATATGGTTCGTGGTAACCGAGGTTCGACTTAAGCGTACGACGAACATACAACTTGGGGAATAATTTGTTCGTCTTAGCCGAGGTAGTTTTAATTTACCATCACTTTATAATAGTAAGTTGTTGTGGAGACTAACAATGACTAAAAATATATCATTGGTTCATTTTCTGTCGAATTTCAATGTTTGAAAACTCATTCAAAAGAAGTTATTCGGTAAATTTTGTAACAGAAAAGGTGAAGGATTTTTTTTAATTTATCAATTAATTGGTGTTCGTGTTAACCGAGGTAAAAAAGCACGTGCCTTATGGACTGGGACCACGGAAAGGCGTTCGTGGTAGCCGAGGGTTCGGCTTAACCGAGTTCGGCTTAGCCGTTCCATTTATACACAAATTCCCTATCTCAGGGCGCGGACCGGACCAAGTGGTTCGTGGTAACCGAGGGTCCGTGGTAACCGAAGTCGGCTTATCCGAGATTTACTGTAATACAGAAATTTATAAACTTTTTAGTTGAGACAAAAATCTCCCAACTCTTACAATTAGCATAGCCCCAACATCCGAAAAAACGGGCATTACTTTTAGAAATTTTTTTACTAAAACCCTCATGGGTTGGCAAATTACTTGATTAAACTCACAAATTAAAATCAGAAATCTTATAGAAATTCAAATTACAACTTGTATATTATGTAAATACGCACGGTAAAACTTAGAATTATTACAAATTACAGTAATTTGTAATAATACATTTTGTTCAAATTACTTTTTATTTTACCTATGATGTAAACTGGAAGTATATTTTGAAACTTTGTTATTTTTATATAAAAGATTATCGTAAGCCGGACACATACATCGTCAATTAATCTAAAAGTCAAGAATACAAAAAATTTGATAAAAATCAAAGAATTCCACAAATTTGAACTTGA
This sequence comes from Holacanthella duospinosa, assembly GCA_002738285.1. Taxonomy (NCBI): domain Eukaryota; kingdom Metazoa; phylum Arthropoda; class Collembola; order Poduromorpha; family Neanuridae; genus Holacanthella; species Holacanthella duospinosa. The sequence goes on along the minus strand of NIPM01000266.1, from coordinate 81,981 downwards.
AAATCGCAACGACCTAATCAAAACGTAATCAGAAAATTGTAATTAAGAAAGCACTTTTTTTTTTATTAGATTCATTTTTTTGAACCTGGAATTACAAATTGGCAATTAGTTTTTGTTTAAGGGAAATTACTACTATAAATTAGCTATTACAAAATTGCAATTAGATTACATAATACGATTACTTTTAATTACAAATAATTTGTCCACCAATGAAAACCCCAAACTAAAATTAAAGAACCAGTTAACCTAATTAAGGGAATGTCAATGTCTGGATGAAATACAAAATTTTAGTAAACATTTTGTAAAAAGTTTTTGTTTCAGATTGCTCGGGTTGGTTGTGGACTATGCTGCCGGTAGAGTCGGGTGTTTTGCTTTTATTAACTTTTTTTTTAATTTAATTTCACTTGTCGATTAGTAACAATTTTGTTTCATTTTCGACAATAATTTACATAAAAATTCCAGATTATTACTTAAGTGTTTGGATAATTAATTTAAAATCATGTAAAAACAAAAATAATCGCCCAACGTGGGGCTCGAACCCACGACCCCGAGATTAAGAGTCTCGTGCTCTACCGACTGAGCTAGCCGGGCAATTGGTACCAAACCTACTTCTTTTCCAAATTAAATTCTAATATGCTCTGGATAACTCATTCGATATTAAGTAAAAAAAAACTCAAAATGTGACAGCTTATAAAAAAAATTCATCTTACACCTTATCAAACATCAAAGCAATTATAAACTTATATAACATTGAATCTTCATTGAATTAAATGATCNCTCAAAATGTGACAGCTTATAAAAAAAATTCATCTTACACCTTATCAAACATCAAAGCAATTATAAACTTATATACATATAATATATATTGAATCTTCATTGAATTAAATGATTTTCATTGAATAATCTTAATTGAATTAAATAATAATTTATGAATTTTTTACATATTTTGGATCATAGAGGGATGGATTGCTTTCAACACTTTTTTGATTTATATTTTCCAGAAAATGTACACCTCGATATCCATATTGAGCCTGGAACACGTAAGTATTTATTTATTTTTTAATTTTTACATTTACCAAAAAAAAAAAGTTTTTTTTTGAAATTTTTTTATAATTTTAATTAACTCTGACTCACCTGATACGCAGGTCCATTTTTAGCTGGAGCATTTGGATCCACAGGATATGGAAATGCTTGATACAAAAATGGTTCCCCAGTAATGCTATGAATAGTCCCAGACACTGTTGACCCGAGTCCAATTATCAGAACAACAATTAAGATATCCACCTAGGTAAAATTAGTTAATTATTTTATTTAGTCTAACAAATAATTATGTAAAATGTAAAGAAATTATCACTTACAACAATCGTGTACTTCATGGCGTCTTTAAAACCCCTCTTGAACCTTAAGTAATCAACTCCTGCTTCCTTTGTGTCTTACGGCAAATCTTGAATAAGAATCTATTGTATTCACAATTTAGCATTTTACAGAAACTAAATATTGCAATATAACCTGAAGTACCTTGAAGAGTCAGTCATCAGAGAGGTACGTAACTACAAAAACAAAAGATTATTGCGAAAATCAAATGGAAAGTGTAAAAATCCCTACATTAATGCTCTCTGTCTTTGGTTCTATTTATTATGATTAGCATTTAACATATTTAGCATTTTAGCATAACTTCAGTATGTGCTATGAAAACTAATGAATTATTAGAGTTAAAACATTTCCTTCATCAATTACAAGTTGCCATAAAAAATCGGTAGTATTTAATTGGTCAATTTTTTTTTTGTGTGTGATTACTGATTAGTTCCTAATCCTAGGGTCATCTTAAAGCAAATCAATTATGAATTAGGTTGTATAGGTATGAATTAGGTTTTACGATTTATGGTACTTTTCAAATGACATCCAATAATACTTTTTTGTTTTCGTTGATTTATGGTTACATGAGACCATGGAAGTGGAATTTATGTCATGTAATATTATTCTTATGACAAGGGCATGTTGTTATAAGCTTCTATTATTATTTTTTTTACAAAAATGATTTTAACGAGGTTTTATGAACTTTTGGAACAACTGAAGATGACATATTGGTTCCTATTTGCCAAAATCTATTACCCGCATGATAAAATTCGACTATAGGATCTACAAATCATAGTCGGCAAAGTCTCATGTCATAGTAAATAAATACTTAACTACTTATTAGATCTATTAAAGTTTCAATGTAATATTAACCTCCTGTGGGTTATTTTCTTTTCTTTTTTGTTCATTTAATTGAATCTAATTGATAAATACCCATTTTCTCTAGTATTAATTAGTAATTCTAGTGGAGTATTTATAATTCTCAGAATTAAGTGGTTTGGAAACAATACAACTGGATTTTTATAGCTCTGCGTCATTATTACCACTTAAACTCACAAGTCACAACTAACCATCATCCTTAAACCCGTGGACTAAAAAATTCATGAGAAATTTATTATGTAAGCACAAAACTATTGGAATCTAGCCTGTTGAAAGTTAGCGAAAGTACTGATTATTTAGTAATTTTTAGAAAATTTCATATGAAAAATAGAATGAATGAGAACCTTATGAAAAGAAAATTTTGTCTTGTGATTTGAATCTTTGAGAAGTAAGTTACTATTTTTTATTTTTTTTTTTCGGAAATTATTTATTATTTAAGTAGCGGAAGCGGTTGAAAAAGTATTAGTATCAAGAAGAATATGATTAAGAAATTAGTGTTGGACAGGTTTGGATAATTTTGTTAAATATTTACACAAGTCGTTGTCTAACTTCAACCACTTAACCTGATGTGATTTATAGTCCATGGTCATATTTTCTTAATTTTTAATGGATTCATTGTTGACTCTTGTCACTTATCATTAAGAAGCACTATCCACGTCGTCGGATACCCTATGTTATAATTCAACAGAAAGATAACAAACAAAAAATTCACTCCAACCTGCAAATATGGAATTATTTTGACAAATTTTTACATTTTACTTGTTTCCTAATCAAACATTTCCTGTCTATGAGTTATTATGACTTTAGTTATAGTGTATGTGTATCTGTGTGTGTTTTTTTTTCAACAATAGACTGAAAGTTCCATTGTTATGTGAAGCTCAACTTCAAATAACTGCTTGAACGAGTGACGAGTTCCATTTGTGTCATTTCTGTTGATCTTCTCAAGTTGATTAGTTGACTTTACTANTTTTTTTTCAACAATAGACTGAAAGTTCCATTGTTATGTGAAGCTCAACTTCAAATAACTGCTTGAACGAGTGACCGAGTTCCATTTGTGTCATTTCTGTTGATCTTCTCAAGTTGATTAGTTGACTTTACTATCTAGGGAGGAAGGAGTATTTGTGATTGGATAGTTGTTTTGGCGCATCTCAATGGAAATAGGCCAATGAAAGGAAAGGTTTTCAAGCCCGAATACGGGTAATAGACTTGACGCTTTATACTAAGAACCCTCAGTATTTTTACAACGTTTCTTAAAATCGGATCAAAGAAAGTATACAGAGAGTAGTTAAAAGACCAATAGAAAAGCTAGTTTGAAAAAAAAATTTTTTTAGTAGAAAATGTTTATTATTTATTTGTGAACTGAATAAAGTGAAGTAAGGATCTGGCAAATGACGAAGAACATCCTTCCTGATACTTCCCACGTGGGTACAAAACCACTGTATCCTGCTATATAACCAAAGTTAGTCAATTACGAACTTCTTTTACGGATATCAACAGTTTGATTGTGGGAATTGTTTTTTTATTCTTAATTGTTAATTGTTAATTAAGATGTTGAGTCAGGTTCGACCTTGGAGTTTAATTGTTACGGTTTGTTGGGTTTGGCTGTCAAGTGACCTATTTGAATTAGTTAAGTCTCAAGTTGATTTTTCTGATGGGATTGGAAGTAGTGACTTTGACTATGACTATGGTATGTTACCAATTGAAGAAGACTATTACTATAGTAGTGATGGACCAATTAAGGATGATGGTACTTTTCTTATGAGTCCTTTGGATCAACTTCGAGACTGTGGAACCAATGACCAGTGCCCTGTAGGGAATGTTGAGAAATTGAAATTTGCTTCAGGTAAATTTCATGGGAAAGAAAATTTACTGGTTAACTACAGTAAGAACCCTTATACTTGTCGATGTGATACTGAAAATTGTACCAAGTATGGTGACTGTTGTATTGGACTTATCTTCAATGGAACTAATAAGAAACAGAGAGTGACCACGCCTGCGCCTAAAAGTTTCGTCACCAATCCATTACAGATAATCAGGCAACACAATCCATGGAAATGTAATTTTATTCAAAATCATGGAACCATGGTAAGGAATCACAATTTAGAAAATAGTTAAAAAAATTTTTTTTTTTTTTTTTTTTTTTTTTGTAAATTTGATGACTTTCTTAACGATTTTGATTTTCTTAATGATTTTCAGCCTATTTCCGCATTAATGACAAGTGAATGTCCAGAAATGACTTATGACTTGAAAACAAAGACTCTTTGCTCTGGGGATCCAATGGATTCAGCTAGATTATCAAATTCTTTGAAATATTTGTTAGATCTACCAGTCTACAGCAAGCGGAACAAAATACTTTATAAAAATATCTACTGTGCTCGATGTCATGAAGAACGAAATGAAAATATTTTACAGTTCAATCTTAGGCTCAAATGTAGTCAAGAATTTACACCGGAAGAACGGTCACGATTTCAGCGACACTCTACTTATATTCTTGGTGAAAGAGCATGGAGAGATGATGGGAATGTCACCTGTCAACTCTTTGGTAAACCTATAAAAACAAAAACAATTATTCTCATTTTGGTTAATTTTTTACTCAATTCTTTACCTTTTTTTATTCATAGTTGATGAATTTTCGAGTGAAAAATTAGAAATTTCAATACCAGAGATTCGATACTGTGGATACTATTCAATAGACTCATGTCCAAAAGATGGTAATGCGACAGACCGTACGCGTGCGCTTTGTGGGAGTTATACTCAATATGTATTGGATAAGGATAATCGAATCTTCAAGAATCCACATTGTTACAAGTGTCATGGTTTCCGGTATGTCAAGGCAGACAAAAGTTTATTATGCTCTCGATATAATCCACTTCGAAAGATGTTACCAGTAAACGGCGGGTATACAATTGATGGGGCGGGACTTAATTTTCTCTTTGACTTCAATCTGTCCAATGAGAACAAATATGTTGGCTATGAGGCACTATGTGATGAATCTGAAGTTTGGGATTATGTTAGACAACAATGTCATCCAATGATTTGTGGGAAGAACCATGTTCTGAAAAATGGTATATGTCAAGATACAAGAGAAAATGATACATTGGATGATGGAAAGGGGAGGAGTGATGATGAAGGAATGGATCATGAAGGTCATCATGACCATGAACCAAAGGATCATTTGTCCGAGGAGCCAGAATGTTTCCGGATTTTGATTCACAAGAATGAGTATACACTCATGGAGGATATGAATAACACTCTTATGGTCAATTTATCCAATGGTAAGTTAGAAAAAGTTGTGTGCAAGCGTTGCTGGTACTCAGTCTTGACTAATTAGTGCTAAGCATAGAGGGTAAACTTCTTTTTTTTTAATTTCAGGTGGTTTGCTGTACTTGAATGAGTCCGAGTACGAGCGGTGGAACGACAGCACAATTTCAATTTGTGCTAAATACCTCCATCATGCCTTCCAATCTCGTTTCGCGCCAATTTTCAATTACTTATCAGTTGGATTGGTAGGAATGAGTATCGTATTTTTATTTCTCCATATTCTTCTTTACATACTTCTACCTAAAATGCGTAATCTTCCAGCTCGGAATCTTTTTTGTCTCACCGTTGCTCTCTTCCTCTCACAGTTCATTCTCCTCATCTTTATTACAGCAACAGAAAATCGAATCGTTTGCGTCAGCGCAGCTCTGTCTATACATTACCTCTTCCTTGCAGCTTTCTTCTGGATGAATTCAATGAGTTTTGATATTTGGAGAACATTCTCTGGCCAAACTTTAATCCTTCAGAGTGGACGAAATGGAGGACGGGGTTCATTTTGGAAGTATTCCGTTTTTAGTTGGGGTATACCCTTGGTCATCGTATCTTTAGCGGCAATTACTGATTTTGGTATAGATTCCCCACTAGTATCTCGAATCAAACCTGGATATGGTGAGACCGGACTTTGTTGGATCTCACAGAGACTTTCTCTATTTATTTTCTTTACACTTCCAGTCGCTTTGATCATTTGTTCAAATTTGGTTTTGTTTTCACTAACCGCTAGAGCCATTATGATTCAAAATAATGAATCCAATAGAGTCCTTAGCGGTACTAAAGACTCTGCAAAAAGTAACAAACATAGTGATGAAGTTCGATTGAAACTTTATATCAAATTGGCACTCATTATGGGTTTGACATGGATCCTAGGATTTATTTCAGCCTTCTTACTTTGGGATTGGATGTGGTATGCCTTCGTTGTTCTCAATGGACTCCAAGGAACTTTTATCTTCTTTGCATTTGATTTTAAGCGTCGGACGTTGGGATTGGTTCGAGAAAAATTAGGTTTGAGAGATCGGAAGGAGAGCAGTATGACCACTGGGTCAGCCTCGGGGTCAGGTCAACAATCAAATATGAATCGAAGAGGTACAACTACCTCCACCACCAGTACATCCGTACATAATGTTGTCAGCATTCCAATTACTAAAGAAGACAAGAATGTTTTAGCACTACCTTCCAGAAATTAAATTATTATAATTTATAATTGTAAATTTCATCAAAATTTTAAGTTAATTGAATGCTTACGTTAAAAAAAGCTTCTAGAAAACTTAAATTTAGTCACTAGATGATATACTTTTAGGTATATTAAATCATAACAATGAAACTCGGGAGTAGTTGTTTACCTTATAAACGAGACCTACTGTTGCTGTTGTATGATTTATAAGTATTATTTTTCATTATTTGTTGCATAACCATAATGTGTTGTTTTTTTTCAATTAATTATTCACATATATTCATCCGTAAATTAATTTAAATGATAAATTATAAAAACTTGAATTTTATTTGAAAATAATGCAACATAGTGTGAATAAATTACGCTAACATGGTTTTTGGTTCAAATATAAGAAGATTTGGATCCATTTTTAATAATCATTATTACAGAGTGTGTATATTGTTGAATCAAGTAAAAAAAATGCGTTGTGTAAGATTACTAATTGAATTACTAAAGTCATTGGGTACGGGAACAAGTTTTCTTAGCATAATAATCAGGGACGCTCAAACGTATAAAACGCATAATCGTTGCGAAGTATCTAAATCATGCGGAAACAACACGTAATCATAAATCTCGTCATAATAGACAATTTCGTGAAATAAAAAAAAGCATAAAACGCATAATTTTTTCCGTACAGCATAATTTTTTCGATGACGCATAATTTTAACTTTAGCCAGCAATTCTTTAAAATGGAATAGATTTTGATTTGATTTTAAAGGATATAGAGCAAGTTGTATACTTATGTCACTTCAAAATTAGATTCAAAATTAATTTTAAAACNTAAAGGATATAGAGCAAGTTGTATACTTATGTCACCTCAAAATCAGATTCAAAATTAATTTTAAAACTTTTAGTAAAAAGCAATTAATTCTTTGGCAGATCCTTTAGTATAGCAAAACAGTTTAGTCTATGTAAAAAAAATTTGATGTAGCTTCAAAACTTCATTTGATGATCCATNACTTTTAGTAAAAAGCAATTAATTCTTTGGCAGATCCTTTAGTATAGCAAAACAGTTTAGTCTATGTAAAAAAAAATTTGATGTAGCTTCAAAACTTCATTTGATGATCCATGTACTAAAGGTGAAACAATAATTCTTAAAACAGTTTTAAAAATCTCTACTAAAAAATGTTATTAAATGTAAGAGGGAAAAATACTCCATTCAGTAAGTTAAAAATAGCACATCTGTATCGCAACATTTGTATCGCAACAATAGTAACACCTGTGTTTGCACAGTGGAGCGTCGTTTCATGACATTAAATTTAAGCTGAAACTTTCTTTAAACTATTTCGTTCTTTCAATGAATCAATTTTGAACGAGGAAATATTTAAAAGCTCTAGAGCAACCATATAATTATATTAAAGAAAACGTAAGTTCACTCTGTTCCGAATGGCGAAAATACAGGCTGGGAAATTAAGGCCTGGAAAATACGGCCTATAGAAAATAAGGCATATAGAAAATATGGCCTGTGGAAAATACGGCCTATGGGACATACGTTCTTATAATAAACAGCCTTAACAAAATACGTTTAATTGAAAATACTTTTCATTATTTATCTTAGGTTTTATTTTAGATTTCCTTTAGATGTTTTTATAATTTTCTTTACGTCTCATGGTCATAATCCGTAGGTTCCTTAGGTTAGGTTAATCCTATGCAAACAGGAAATCCTAACTGAACGGTAAGATCTTCAAACAAAACATCATTGTTAAATTCTTCTTATTTGTAGAATAGCCGAATTACTAGAAATCTAGGTAAGCAGGATACGATTACTTAACGTTTTATTTAGATTTTCTTTTAGGTTCTTTTTTTAGGTTTTCTTTAGGTTTTCTATAGGTTTTATTTTAGGTTTTCTTTCAGGCTTTCTTTTATGTTTTCTTTTTGATTAAAAAAAAATTTAGGTTTCCTTTTAGATTTTTTTTAGGTTTAGGTTGTTAAGGTTAACTTTTTTTTTGTTGAATTTTGTTTTGTTAGGTTTTAAGTGTGGAAGCTTCGGGACGAATGTTTTCCAGGCCGTATNATAATTATATTAAAGAAAACGTAAGTTCACTCTGTTCCGAATGGCGAAAATACAGGCTGGGAAATTAAGGCCTGAAAAATACGTCCTGGAAAATACGGCCTATAGAAAATATGGCCTGTGGAAAATACGGCCTATGGGACATACGTTCTTATAATAAACAGCCTTAACAAAATACGTTTAATTGAAAATACTTTTCATTATTTATCTTAGGTTTTATTTTAGATTTCCTTTAGATGTTTTTATAGTTTTCTTTACGTCTCATGGTCATAATCCGTAGGTTCCTTAGGTTGTGTTAATCCTATGCAAACAGGAAATCCTAACTGAACGGTAAGATCTTCAAACAAAGCATCATTGTTAAATTCTTCTTATTTGTAGAACAGCCGAATTACTAGAAATCTAGGTAAGCAGGATACGATTACTTAACGTTTTATTTAGATTTTCTTTTAGGTTCTTTTTTTAGGTTTTCTTTAGGTTTTCTTTAGGTTTTATTTTAGGTTTTCTTTCAGGTTTTCTTTTGTTTTCTTTTTGATTAAAAAAAAATTTAGGTTTCCTTTTAGATTTTTTTTAGGTTTAGGTTGTTAAGGTTAACTTTTTTTTGTTGAATTTTGTTTTGTTAGGTTTTAAGTGTGGAAGCTTCGGGACGAATGTTTTCCAGGCCGTATNCTTTTTTTTGTTGAATTTTGTTTTGTTAGGTTTTAAGTGTGGAAGCTTCGGGACGAATGTTTTCCAGGCCGTATTTTGCCTACCATATTTGCTTAGGCCATATTTTCATAGAACCAATCTGTTCCTGGCAATGAATAGAGGAATTGACTGACGTAGCTAGAAAACGCATTATGTTTTACCTAAGACCGCATAATCCTGCATCAATATTTGGCATAATCGGAGCGTCCCTGATTATAATGAAAATATTTTTGAGGATTTATTGTTGAATGTCAAGGACTTTAATGACGACATAAAACAATGAAAAATTGAATAATTAGTGAACAGGTTCCATTCTCATTGTCTTCTAAAAACCAACTGGTCCAGATGATTTTTATCAATTTGAGCTAACAATGGAATTATTACAAATTTTAAAATTTATCTGATTTGTCTGTTATCAGAAATAATTGGAATTTTTTGGTGCTACTTTATGGTTAAATTAGAAAAATTTTTAGATTTGATTCAAGTTTTCTCAGACTTGTTTTTTTGATTATGAAAATTTCAACAATGCTTTCTATAGAACCTAAAAGTGAAGTCAGAGGAATTGATTAGTATAAAATTGTAATCTTTAGTTTATAGTTTGTTCTGCTTTTTGTAAACAAATATTTCAGTATTTTGAAGTGGGCTTTTGTTGTCACTTGTGACATTTTTGCTTACGCACGAGATTAGTTTTACACGACGAATTGATAAAACGGACAATCAAAAGGTTATAAACTACTTTTGCTGAAGTACTTTTGCAAAAACTAACTCGGACAGTTTTAATTGGTGAACATTATTAGCAGTGGCAAGTGGCAATTGGTCATGTGTAGAGAGAGTCGTGTAGAGGTGTAATAAAATTACACTAAAGAACTTTTTACAATCTCCTTCATTGATTCTTATTATAAAACATAGAAATTATATAGACATTAATTTTACAACAATCGGATGTTTACAGTTTTATTGTGATTGTGCAATTTGAATTTTGGTGTGCCCAAGTGCCAGAAGAGGTAGTGCTAACAATAAAACCCGTGTTATTGGAATTTTTTAAATTTTCAAAATAATAAGATGATTGAATTTTTATAGTAATTTTTTTTTTCAAATGATGAAGGAAACAGCTATTAATAGCGTCTTAAACACTATGGTAAGTGCTAATAATACTAATGATTAATAATAATTAAAATAATAATACATAATTATTATTTNCTTAAACACTATGGTAAGTGCTAATAATACTAATGATTAATAATAATTAAAATAATAATACATAATTATTATTTGTTTTCAAATCACACAACAAACGCGTGAAAATTTTTTGATAAAGATGAGTCTAAAGTAGAGCTGAGCGCCTGCAAGGTTTTCTAATGCCCGCCTGGCCTGTGCCTGTGAGAAAGTATGCCCGCCTGTGNCTTAAACACTATGGTAAGTGCTAATAATACTAATGATTAATAATAATTAAAATAATAATACATAATTATTATTTATTTTCAAATCACACAACAAACGCGTGAAAATTTTTTGATAAAGATGAGTCTAAAGTAGAGCTGAGCGCCTGAAAGGTTTTCTAATGCCCGCCTGGGGACACGGACACTCTTTCATACGGGCGGACACGGACACGGACCAAGACTTTATATGTGTCATGCCTGCCTGGCCTGTGCCTGTGAGAAAGTACGCCCGCCTGTGCCTGTGTCTGTATGACTTCATATGTGTCATTCCCGCCTGGCCTGTGCCTGTGAAAAATTACGCCCGGCCGTGCCTGTGCCTGTATCACTTCATATGTGTCATGCCCTCTACAGTATTTCCACTACAGTATCAGTATTTCCACTACAATTGTAGTGCAGTGGTGAGACAAAATTAAAATTATGGAAAAGATTTGGTTCTGAAAAATGCATCGGACCACACATTGTGTAAACTTTACACAGGCGCCTGTGGAAAAAAAGGATATGCCTGCTTGGTATTATTGACTGCCCGCCTGGCCCACGCCTGCAGGCACAGGCACAGGCACAGGCATTTCAGGCTGCCTTTACAGGCACTCACCACTAGTCTAAAGGTGAAAAACTTAAGTCAAAATTTTATAAAGGCAACATAATATAAATTAAGTATTCCCGAATATTCGAAAATTCGAATATTCGAAACTATTCGGACACTTTTACGAATATTAGTATTCGTAATATTCTAAAAATGATATTCGCTGACTATTCGAATACATTTTCGAATATTTTTAAAATTGAAGGTATTTTTCAATACGAAAATGTCAGGAAATTTGGACTGTGCCTCCTTTAATTGTCCAAATAATCTAAAATTAAAATTCGTTTTTTGTTCAAGATACTTCTCAAAGCCTAGAGAAGTCTAGATCTTTCACTTTTGCTCAAAATCTAATTCCTTCAAATTACGATTGAGGAAGGTTAACAATTTGACATGTTCAGGAGGAAGTCGGAAACGGTTATCTTCGCATACAAGGCCTTCTTCAGAGAATAATCGTTCGCCGAAACCTGTGTTGACAGGAACTGATAAATACTTCCGCACTAATAGAGTCATCTTTGGAAAGTCCGAGTGGTTGTTTCCACCATGAAAATTGCCTCTTACCTGTCTACATTTCGTATAACAGTATAAGACCTGTTTTCCCTTGTGAAGATTACTTGCTGGGATGAAGTGACTTGTTCAATCGTCGTGATATTTTGCGCTTAATTTTTTCTTCAAATTCCTGCGAAATTTTTTCAAAATGAATTATGAGTCTCGTTGGTGTCAAAAGGATTTTGGATATTACTTGTAGACGGATTTTCTGCAGTCGGAATTTTGAGATGCTTCTTATAGTTTTCAGACATTTCATTGTAACGCGGAACAAAGAATGTAGCGCACGTGTAGTTTAAATTTTTGAACAAATTTTTAAACCTATTACGCTAACTTTGAGAGTTTCTTTCAGATTTCCTCCGAAATGCTTAGGGTGATTTTTTTTTTTTTTTTTTTGATAATTTATTCAAGTGTCAGAGAGCATCATTTTTATAAAAATGTTAATTTGCTAAGACACCCCCGCATACGCAGGACTAATTAAGTAAAATAATTTGTGAGTGTCATAAGACATGGGAAGTACTTCTGAAATTATTGATTCTGACTCACTCATGATTTTTGTTATTTCTTCAAAAGGTTGAAGAAGTACTCCTCCCAGTAAATACAAGGCCTTCCAAATTAATCCGAGCCTTCTTTCTCCGCCTTTCACCAAAAACGGTTTGGGGTAGGCGATACACAATTAGTAAACAATGGAAGTGAAGTTAATTTTATTATAACACTTATAAAATATCTGTTAAGGTTAGATACACTAATGCAAAGCAATGGAGAAAAGCAGAGAGACAAAGAGAGGGGTCGGCAGCTTCTCTGTTGAGTCAGGTGGAATAGATGCGAAGGGATCGTACCCCATTCCTCTAGTTGGTCATTCTCTCAATTACCCATCTTTCAGCATTAAACAATGGCGTTTGTTAAAAAAAATCAAAATCAGTTTTGATTAGACAAGTTATTGCAAAGCAATGCAAAAGATGAAAGCAGAGAGGCAGAGAGAGAGGTCGACAGGTTCTCTGTTGAGTGAGGTGGAGTAGATGCAAAGGGTCCATACCCTATTCCACTCATTCTCTCAACTCTCTGCTGCTCTTGTTAAATAATTAATTTTGGCAAAGAAATGTTTTCTCAAACACACGCTAACTTCCTTCCCTCCAACTTTTATATTTCGCGCTATTTATTTGCTCTCTCAAATTTTTTTTGGTGAAAGCGACTTTCTACGGCTCGGAATAAACTGGAAGGCTTTGTACCACTGACTTTGGGTCAAATTCACAATCATTTGCCTCTTCCACTGAAAAATATGTGATGGCAGCTTTTTGTTTCAAAAGACGATTTAGCATGTAATAGCACGAGTTCCAACGTGTAGGGATATCTTACACAAGCTTCTGAACTTCCAAATTAAATTCTTTCTGTATAGCTCAAAGTATATTAGCTTTTGAGGGGACTAATTGAACAAGCTGTTTAAGACGAGTCGAAAGACACCCAACGCGCATGTGCTTTCAAATATTCGGCGAATATTCGTCCGAACTATTCGTATTCGGTTTCATTTCGAATACGAATATTCATATTCGAAATTTTTACGAATACCACGATTCGGGGCATCCCTAATATAAATGATTATAAAATACTCAATAATATGCTTATAATTATAACTACGGAAACTTACTTTTCAAAAAACATCAATGTTCATTTTCAAAAACACCATTGTTAAAATCTTGCTAATAAAGGAAAAAATTTTTATAAAAAAATAAACTTGTTGCAATAAAATAAAAATATATTACTAAAAAAATTTTATTTTTGTCTTTTGAGAAAGAATCCACAGTGTACTTGTTAATTTACACTGAGTATGAACGTTAACAATGTCGGAACTCGGCACATAATCGGACTTACAAAAAATGACATAACTGGTTTCAGCTTCGCTAACTGCTGTTAAAAATTTAGAATTGTTTATAAAAATTAATACAATAAACCTCGCCTAAGAGGAAGTCGGTTAAGCCGAATCCTCGGCTAAGACGACAGCTTTTGCCATCTCGGTACATTAATCAAGTGCGTTTTATTTTGGAACCTTAAGAAAATTAGTAACATGGGTTCTGAGTAGCTCTAAAAGTCAAGATACGATATTCTACGTATTATTATTTGTGGGATAAGAGAAAATCACTTGAAAAGGTTGTTTGTAGAGGCAGGGGGTTGAGACAGAGCTACGTTGGGTTCGGAGTCCATGAACCCTTTTTAAATGAACTTTTAAGCTTTCCCCTTGGTATGATCCTCTAAATTAATTAAATGACAGAAATTTTGATACGGAATTCATAATCTAAAGTCGAAAGTTTGATATAATTAACTTTTGATAATTAAATTCCAACGAAACAATTGAAAAAACTGAAAAACTTGTGAGTGCGCTTATAGATTTGGAACGGACTTTCCCCCGATTTCTTCTGCCTAAAATTATAATCTCATTTCTAACTTTGGTTTTAACCAGAATTTATTTTTAAGACTTAAAATTTTATTGATTATCTTCAAAGTGAATAAGTATTTGATGACTTAGATAAGAATTATCGAATAATTCTTTGAATTCTGAAAAAAAAATTGGTGCGCTTTTAGTTTTGGAATGAACTGTATATGACATGTGTTTTACCTAGGTTAAGCTGAACCTAGACTATCACGAATCAAATATTCAGGTCCTTCGGGGTTCGCCTTATGCAAGATTTACTGTTGTTCTGGTCCCTCTAAATTCGACTTATTCAAATTTTACTATAAAGTTATAATTAAACCTTCCAATTGAATAGTTTAGTTTAGTTTACTTTTGAACTGGATAGTAACTAATACATTTGAAAAGTATATACAGAAATGCATCATAATTTAGTTGATTTTTTTAAATTATTAAAAGATTATGATAATCGAAGTGTATAAAATGGTGATTAACCCTTCAATCCTGAATGATTCAAAAAATTTTCTTTTATTTGCATTGAACAGAATAGATTGAATGAGTGAATTAACAACATATTAAGTAATCTTACAATGTTGTGATGTAAAATTGTGACGAAGAAGTGGTAGAGTACAAAGAGAAATAACTCATTGAAACTAATAAGGTATTGAGGAATAAGGTCAATTGATGGATCCTTACAAGCCACTTTGGCTCTATTATGACCGGAAGTAAGTAGTCTACTTTTTTGATTGTCTCTTATAATTATGATGTATGAATGACCTGAATACCATACAATTGCTCATTCAAAAAATTTGAGACCATGATGATAACTTAAACAATGCCTTGGGTAAGGATTTAACAATAGAAGATGCGTCTTCTATTTTATTATTTATTATCTCCATACGCGTCTTTTCTATTGTTCTTCACAAATCACAACCTTCAATGTTTTCTCAGTTATTATTATTCTTATTACATTATTATTATTAATTNATTGTTCTTCACAAATCACAACCTTCAATGTTTTCTCAGTTATTATTATTCTTATTACATTATTATTATTAATTTAAATTTTTTTTTTATTCAAAATTTGTCCTAAAAATGGGTAGCACAACTCATAACTGCGAACGCAGACGTAATAGTTTTCCAAATGTAGAAAAACAAAATGTGAATAGCTGGAAAGAATATTCAAATCTGATTGGTTGAATTTGAATTTTAAACTCTTTTTTTTTGTTCCATTCTTATTGAAAGAGTCGGTTTATTTGTAAAGGTAGTAATCATTAATATTTCTGGTTCTCNTTTTTTTTGTTCCATTCTTATTGAAAGAGTCGGTTTATTTGTAAAGGTAGTAATCATTAATATTTCTGGTTCTCGTTGGAATAGAATAGAATTTAAATGTAAAAGGAGAAGGTTGAGTTATTTCTTTTGTTGAGTTTTAATCCTCCTAACTAATTATTATTGTTATTTTGTACATTGTTACATCCGGTTTGTTGGGGTTTAAGTCTCTTTAAATAGAATGAATACGAGATGTAAATTAAACTGTCCTTTGAGCCTATTCTCTCTTAATTATTAGCCTTCCATTGTAATAATTAAGAAGGACAGCTGAACAAAGTAGGTAGATTTGAATGTTTTTCATTCTCTGTTACTAAAAATCTTTCTTATGTCCATTTAGTATGTATGAATGCCACTGAACTCAAAATTTTTGGTGTCACAGATGGATCTTCTCAGAGTTATAGTAGTTAATCATAATTTTGTTTTTTTCGCATCAACAGATTTTCATATGATTCATATCTTTCTATAAGTCATCTTTAGTATGAATAATAATTCTTTGCTAAAAAATACCCAGTGTCTGCAATTATTGGTGATGAGAATGAGACACCAGTGTGGATTGTGAATATTTTGGGCAAAAGAAACAAGACTTTTAGATTTTTATCCTAATCAGCAAAAAAANCACCAGTGTGGATTGTGAATATTTTGGGCAAAAGAAACAAGACTTTTAGATTTTTATCCTAATCAGCAAAAAAAAATTTTTTTTCTTTTCATCACAATGCAGAGAACAATGAGCTATAACTTAAAAAAAAATATTTTTTTTGCTAAAATGTTAGTTAAATTTAGCCATGAAGATGTGTAAAAATTATTGTAGCACTGTACTAATGAAATCATAATTACAAAAACTCCTTTTTTTTTTTAGCTTATGTTTCCACGTAAGCGAATTAAGTAAATATAACGAGTTTTTTGCATGATTGAATTTACACACACGCAAAAAAAAACGCATTATAAAAAAATATTTTTAGTTGATCTAAAAAATTTTTTCGTGATCTGCGTTTTGCAAATTACTGATAAACAACCTATAAAAAAATTATTTTTTTTTATTTGTCTTCTCCGAATGACTCAGTTGTCCATAATTGTCCATTGTCGAAAATAATTTACAACGAAATAGAATATGCGTAGTGTAACAATTGTTGACTCAACAGAAATATCGGACTTAGCAAAAAAAAATTTTTTTTTTGCAAATTGCATTTAAGCACATAGATGATGAAGATTGTGAGAGTTTAACTTAAAAATAAATAAATAAATAAATGATGAAAATTAGCAACTAAATGTGTTTCACATGACGTCAATTACACTGAAAATGAATTTGTAAAAAGTTTTCTTTTTCACTTAATTCCTCGTACACTCTGTGTCATCAAACAGGACGTGTTAGACGTTAATAGTGTGCGAAATTTTTGGCAAAAAAAAAATATACAATTTGCAAACTGTTTTGGTTGAGTAGAGTACAGTACCTTCTTCGTCAGTCACTTCCAATGAATATTAGACTCATAATTTCAAACTTTTTGATTATTCCCTGTGTGTCTGACTCTGAGTAATCAAGGTGAGAATAAAAAAATGGACATTTTAGTTTTTCTTTTGCTGTACAACCTTTCAAGTTCAAACCTACACACACACCTCATCTCCCACCTGGTTAATAATTGTGGCTACAAAACTGTAAATTATTCCCTTGGACCTACCTCTGTCTACAACCATTGTTGTGCACTCATCTAATTGTTATCAGTACAAGTGAAAATTCAGGTGTATCCAATAAAAGAAAAAGAAGTGTTATTAATAGCTTAAAAATTATGACTATTTCCTATACCATCACTTCTCTTCTCTCCGGCAGACATGAATTCAACAATAATATCCAATCGGTAATAAATTAATTTTATTAACTAGCGCGTGTAGATTAACAGGAATACGGGTGAATGCACACGGTGATGTTATTAATTAAAATTAAATTACTTAATATTATCCGGTTAGTTTGTGGTTGTGGTTTTTGTGTAATAAAACTATTGAATTAGTCATGTAATGATTATCTCAGGACAAATGTTACTTACGGTTGCAAAAAAAAACACACCTGGTTTCTCCAGTTGATTGAACCATCTTTATAGTATTGGTAGTTAGTAAAGATAGTCCACAATTATTCAATAATAATTATTGTTGGTTTACAACAACAATTTGTAAAACACAATTTGTGTTTTTTTTGTCTCAAGTTTGGCACCGTAGGAAACGAAATTAACAAAATAGAGCAGCAGATGACAAGTTAGTACTCATCAATGGTAGAGAATTCTTTGTCAAAATTAGACTAAAAAGTGAAATTTTTATAAAAATTTTTTTTTAGAGAATTTTATGACAATTAGGTGAAAATAACAGATGGTACGCACAGACGCATTTTTACGCATTTTTACGCAGTTTCTCAACTTTCTCTTATTCAGTTTGTTGTTCTGTTCTGTTGGACCACCGCTTTCTGCGGGAAATTTTATGAACTCAAAATTTTGGTTTGTATAAATAAAATTAGAGTTGTTTTTTTTTTNACCGCTTTCTGCGGGAAATTTTATGAACTCAAAATTTTGGTTTGTATAAATAAAATTAGAGTTGTTTTTTTTTTTGAAAAAAAAAGGTATTTTTTTTTTCAAAAATAACTTTCCATATTGGGAGTTTGGAGTATGAGTNTTTTTTTTTTTGAAAAAAAAAGGTATTTTTTTTTTCAAAAATAACTTTCCATATTGGGAGTTTGGAGTATGAGTCGACTACTCTTTTTTCTAGTCTCGCTCGACTTTGGTGACATTGGTTGATTGTTCTACTCGTCAGTAATTCTATTAGATTAGTAGAGTAAGTACAAATCTTACTTGAAACTTGAACGTTGAAATCCGTCCGTTAAACCGTCTTCTGTGTCCAACAAGTCCTCATTCATGTCCGTATGTCAATCTTCATTTGAAATAATTATAAAATATTTGTATAATTTATAAATTTAATAGTCTCAAATTTATTTTTTTATTGAATTACGCGTTAGAATTTCTATAAGTCATTCTACGCTGTCGAAATCTAGCCTGGGAGAAGTGATTGAATAATTGCTGTAAATTGAAATTCTTAAATTAAAAGTACNTACGCTGTCGAAATCTAGCCTGGGAGAAGTGATTGAATAATTGCTGTAAATTGAAATTCTTAAATTAAAAGTACAACGCGTGCATCCAACGCGCAATTAAAGTCGAATGATTTTTTTTTCTCTATTCACTACTTATAATAAGTTAGACAACTCATGGACAAATTTTTTAAGGTTTTAAAAATTATCCAAATCAAGGCATGAGGNTACGCTGTCGAAATCTAGCCTGGGAGAAGTGATTGAATAATTGCTGTAAATTGAAATTCTTAAATTAAAAGTACTACGCGTGCATCCAACGCGCAATTAAAGTCGAATGATTTTTTTTCTCTATTCACTAACTTATAATAAGTTAGACAACTCATGGACAAATTTTTTAAGGTTTTAAAAATTATCCAAATCAAGGCATGAGGCACACTGTTTTCAACTGAGGAACTTGCTATATATTGTATTATTTTTATCATCTTCAAAAATTAATAACTTTATCATAGATTTTGCTTGAGAGTTGAGACCTAATTGAATGAGATACCCTAACTATACTAAATAGCTCTTACGTTTTGACTCATGGTAACGTAGGATGGATAATGGTAATGGATAACGCCAAATTCAAAGGGTATCAACTTTGACTACTCACTTTGAAGGACGGAACCTATTATTTCTTTCTGACGACCGACGTCAGCAAACAGGTTTACAATGAAACTATGAATGTAAAATATATTAGCTAACCAACACTCCACAAATTTGAGCGAGCATATGAAAGAATTGGAATAGATATAAAAATCCTCGACACTACCACTGCTTGTAATCGCAAAGTAATTACGTCAATAGTTTTTTTTTTCTGGCATGAGTGTGTCTCAGAAGTCTGAAAGAGAGGGAGGACTACCCTTTCCTTTCAATTCCATTTACTAGGAGAGTAATTTTTTCTAGTGTAGTTGGATCCTCTTCTCTGTGACAGAGAGAGGGAAGCAATCCATTGGTTTAAATAAGCTGCCTTTCTAATTGTGATTTCGGACTGATATAATGTTTCTTGTATCTCTAATTACCCAGGCAGCTCCAGACCCGAACAGTGGTGAAATCAACAGCATGAGTTCGGATCTATTTCAGTGTATTAAGGCCAATGCCTCGAGTGCAAAGAAAAAAACTACGAATGGGACTCCTTCTTGGCTCAAGTTTAAATCTAAATCCGCTGACCAGAAGATGGATTTGGTTCAAGTCCTTGCAATCAACGCTCTCGAACTCACCGCTCCAGCAGCCTTCTTTCTTCGACCTAGCATCACTTGCTCAATACCGAATTCCCCACCACCTACAGACTCCTTCAATAGGAGACCTTTCATTCAAGTCTCGGGTCATCCAGGGTCACTCGCTCCAGCTGGTCCACACACTTTATGGAAAAAACAAACTGGTAAGCTTAGCACGATTTTCAATCTAAAAGTTTAGTAACTTTATTCTAGCATTTTCCCTCCCAAAATTTTTGTTGTGTGAACTCCTTTCCGTTTCACAATTAATTTATCTACAGGGTCTTCAAATGAGAAAATTGGCAATCATATTTCAATAAAATTTCTCTTTTCAAATATGGCTCACTAAAGATGAATATTCAAGTTCGGTTGGTTGAATTCAAATTTTCTTGGGGGTTCGGCATTGAAAAATCCGATAGTATATTTATATATTTAAAGTCTGCTGGATGTTTATTGATTTCCAGTAAAAACTTAAAAACAAACTTATTTGAAACTGCAGAAAGTACAAAAAAGTGAACATGAAAGCTGGAAAACAGTATTTTTTTTTGTGCGTCAGGATAAATAAATTATAGGGTTTTTGAAATAATTTATAATATATTTATTCGTTTGCAAGTCATGAAATGTTGTTTTGATACTCAACGTAATTATTGACGAAGCAAACATTTAAATCACAATTAGTGATGACAAGGAGGAAACTGAATTCAAAAAATTAGTTACTTTTGTATAATTTGTAGCTAAGGATTTTCCAAGGAAAATGAAATTTTGTACTTGAAATTCGTTTAATATCTGATATAATGTATGCCCTATGTTATCATACTATTGCTCTTTGGTCCCTGGTGTCAAATAAAATACAATTGAAAAAATCCGGATCTTCTGATAAGATGACCTCATTGAATTTCATATTCATGTATTGTTTTTTTGAATTGACGCAGATACGAGTACTGAAATAGAAGTTTACGAGTACCTCTCTACGAGTGAGGATCCAATGAGAAATGTCATTCCGAAATACCATGGAAAAAGACTCTGGAATGAAGATATTTTTCTGGAATTAGAAGACTTGTTGGATGGGTTCGGACCCTCTCCTGCCATTATGGATATTAAAATGGGCTCAAGAACCTTTCTAGAAAATGAAGTTACGAATATAAAGGCACGAAATGATCTCTACCAAAAGGTATATTGTCAATACAACTTAATTATAAAAAAATATTTCCTCTTCATTGATGACTTTCAGATGGTCAAAGTTGACCCACAGGCGCCAACACCTGAAGAGCACGACGCAGGCGCAGTGACAAAGTTACGTTATATGAAATTTCGTGAAGAACAATCATCTACCTCTCTCCTCTCGTTTCGAATTGAGGCTATTCAGTTCCCTTATAGTAACAATATTATTGATGTTAAAACTGCAAAGTCTGAGTGTCACGTGGGAGAAATCTTGGATAAATTCCTTCCTTGTTCTGAAATGAAATCTATGCTGCTGGAGAGATTGAAGTTTATCAAAAGTACTCTCGAAAAATCCAAATTTTTTATGCACCATGAGGTATGGATTTTTTTTTTTTCATTCAACCTGTCTATCATTTCATGTCTCTCACAAGATATTTTAACGTGCCTTTTTAGATAATCGGGAGTTCTCTATTAATTATCCACGATGCAACGAAAATCTCTGCTCATCTCATTGACTTTGCCAAGTCAGTCAAATCACCAACTAATTTAAGTCATTTTGTTCAATGGGAAATGGGGAACCATGAAGACGGCTATCTGCACGGACTCTCGAATCTTATTCGGGTAAACACTTCTGTAAAAAAAAATATGCTTGATTGGAAATGAAAACATGACGTTCTATCTACCTAAAATATCCTTTATATTCAAAGTTGAATCATTCAAGTAGTTATAACACATTCTGCGTCATTCTTAAAACTAACAAAACTCGTCTCTCGATTATTGAAGTCAAAACTCAAGTATTTGTATTTTGAAACTAATTTTCAATTTTCTTTTTTCTAGATACTCGAGTCCAAGCAATAGAAAACTTCATTGGCTACGCTGAAAATGAAATGTAACACTAGGAAAAAGGATTGAATGGAAATCTAACGAGAACAGTTTCTTTGTGTCCTAGTCAAGTTTTTTTTTTCACAGAAATCAATAAGTTTGATAATTTTTACCAGAAATTTCCAAATTAATTTATCAATTTCACTAATCTACTGAAGAAATGTATTTTGATTCCCTAATACTTTTTTTTTNGTAACACTAGGAAAAAGGATTGAATGGAAATCTAACGAGAACAGTTTCTTTGTGTCCTAGTCAAGTTTTTTTTTCACAGAAATCAATAAGTTTGATAATTTTTACCAGAATAAAGGTTTAATTAAATAGTTAAAGTGAAATCTACTGAAGAAATGTATTTTGATTCCCTAATACTTTTTTTTTTATATTGAGAGGGTTATCCAAGCTGCTTATTTGATAAAAGAGAGAAGTGTCAATCATCTCTGCACNTTTTTTTTTTATATTGAGAGGGTTATCCAAGCTGCTTATTTGATAAAAGAGAGAAGTGTCAATCATCTCTGCACTTTAACTTTGCACCTTTAACACTGCAGGTTAGTTAACAAAATTAAGGTTAACCATATTCAGAGACACAGGTTTAATTTGTACAAAAATGTTAACTTTGTGAGCGTTTCAGTTGGGAGATAAAATTTAAACTGAAATCCTACAAAGTTAATTTTAGGGATACACTTATTTTTTGATATTTATATGACATATAATTGAAAGAAAGATGGAAAATATATTTAAACAAAACTTTTCCGTCGCAATAAAATATAAGTCGATCATGATATTTTCCTACCTGTCTATTTTCCTCATTTATTCTCAAATTTAGTTGTGTTCCGAGCAGTGTGGCGAAGAAATAAAACATTTGTTTAAAACANTTTTCCTCATTTATTCTCAAATTTAGTTGTGTTCCGAGCAGTGTGGCGAAGAAATAAAACATTTGTTTAAAACAACTTGTTTTTTTTTTTTTAAAAAAACAGTGTTTAAACAAACTGAACCTTAGCTGCAACACACGACAAATGGACGATAAAATCCCTATTTGCAATTTTTTTATTAATATTGCACTACGCATTAATCGATGTCCTGACGGCTACCCGTCTAGGTTGGATTCGGGCCTTAGGTGCGCAGTGAAATTTTCTAAGTTTTTTAACATTGTATCCCCTATCTCGAGTTTTTTTCAGTTTTTTGACAATTTCGGTTACCTTATAACAGAAAATTTGACCTCTACAAAAGTTTTTGCAAACAGTCACAAACAACTTTTGTGGGGAACATTTTTCTCTGCGGTGACCTCATTAGGTCAGAGGTCAAGGTGACGTCTGAGACAACATGATAAGATANATTTCGGTTACCTTATAACAGAAAATTTGACCTCTACAAAAGTTTTTGCAAACAGTCACAAACAACTTTTGTGGGGAACATTTTTCTCTGCGGTGACCTGATGAAGTCAGGTCAAGGTGACCTGTGAGATATATTATAACAGAAATTTTGACCTCTACAAAAGTTTTTGGAAACATCATTACCAGCAACTTTTGTGGGGAAAATTTTCCTCTGCGGTGACCTCATGAACTCAGATGTCAAGGTGGNGAAACATCGTTACCAGCAACTTTTGTGGGGAAAATTTTCCTCTGCGGTGACCTCATGAACTCAGAGGTCAAGGTGGCCTCAGAGATAATATGATAAGATAAAATTTGACCTCTACAGCAGTTTTAGTAAACATCGTCACAAGCATCTTTTGTGAATGATTTTTCTCTGCGGTGACCTCGAGGTCAGAGGTCAAGGTGACCTCTGAGATACATTATAACAAGTGTTAGTGTGATATTGTGCTAGTGTTAGTGTGTTAGTGCTAGTAAAAGTTTGAGCAAACTTTTACTACACTAACACACTAACACTAACACACTAACACTTGCTGTTATAATGTATCTCAGAGTTTACCTTGACCTCTGAACCTCGAGGTCACCGCAGAGAAATCTTTCACACGAAGGGTGCTTGTGGCGATGTTTACAAAAACGTCTGTAGAGGTCAAATTTTATCTTATATTTTCTCTGAGGTCACCTTGACCTCTGACCTCATGAGGTCACTGCAAAGAAAAACGTTCCCCACAAAAATTGCTGGTGACGATGTTTGCAAAAACTTTTGTAGAAATCAAATTTTCTGCTATAATGTATCTCAGAGGTCACCTTGACCTCTGACCTTATCAGGTCACCAGAGACAAATGTTCCCCACAAAAGTTGCTTGTGACTATGTTTGCAAAAACTTTTGTAGAGGTCAAATTTTCTGTTATAAGGTAACCGGAATCGTCAAAAAACTTAGAAAAAACTCGAGATAGGGGATACAATGTTAAAAAACTTAGAAAATTTCACTGCGCACCTAAGGCCCGAATCCAACCACCCGTCTAGCAGGTTCATTTATCGCTGATGTTACAATTCAATTTTTTTACATGTAACAATTAAATACCAAGTTCAGTTGTTTCTTACGTTAATCTAGGTCGTGTGTTGTATTTAATTCTGAACTAGGATTTTCATGGTTAAAAACAAAACTTAAAAAAAACGGTTAAAAAATATAAAAAACATAAAAGACAGTTTTAAACAATAAAAACGTTTTTTATGTTTTTTAAATAAAAAACAAAAAAAACAGCAACACTGGTTCCGAGGACTTGACTAGTATTTATTAAATCAAGGAAATGAAAAAAAAAGAATAAATATTCACAGTAATAATAATAATAATGCGAAAAAGAAAGACAAAATTTTGAGAACAGATTAGGAGGGGGTGAGGTCAGTATAAGTTATATTTTGTATATACCACCTATATAATTAAGTCACAAGTTCCATTTTGGAGGACTTCATTATTAGTCTCCGAACATTTTATGTAGATACAAAAAAAAAACCCTTGGTTTAGTAGGATAGTAGATTTCAATTGGCTAGATTGACATTTAGGACAGTTTTTGTATAGATTTGGACACAATTGTTTACAGTAGTTTTTTATAGTGATTTATATTCATCATGACTACACCCAAGATTAAACAACCCACTGTCACCATTATTTCATCCGAATTAATGGGATGAGCATGAAACAAAAATTTACCATTTTCCTGATGATAAAACTTAGCAGCGTATATGGAATCCCTGTTGATTTACGGAAGGACGTTCAACAATATGTAATTAGCTGTAAGTACCCAAAACCATAACTATTGAGCTGAACCTAATGGAAATGTATACCGGAAAGGGAGGGCGTGATGGTTCGAAGGCCTTTTTTGTTGAGAGTAGTAGTTATCGTTGAATGACGTTGGCAAAGTCCCTGAGGATATTTTGCAACTCGTGGAGATTTTTTTCTTGTAGTTGTGTCTCTAGCTTGAGAAGGACTTGAATAAGCTGGAATCTGGGAATGGGTGTGAGTGTTTCTGCGTATTTTTGACCCCAAACGTGAAGAATCGAGGCCTCTTCCACAATTGGAATCAAATTACCACTCGAACAGGTAAGTGTTGTGATCATAGCGTCAAGGGCGAGCCATCGTTTTACCATATCGGAACGATCAGCTAATGATGTCTCTTTACCACTTCCTAAAATCAAATTAAAACTTCAAATTACTAACAAATTAGATGAAAATGTAAAAAGTATAGTTATAAAAATTACAGTCGGAATTACCTTTAGAACTGTTTTCAAGGCGTGAGGGAGTGGCATAGATTGGATTCATTTTCCTCATCACTGGTTTTACTGGCACTGACGGTTTGTCAGAAACTTCTACTGAAGCTGGTGGCCACAACCGCTTCACTTTTGTCGCCTTCTGATTGGATGTCTCAGTCTTCATTGTTTGGCCTTCCTTTTCTCCTGCTGTACTTGGCGACGTATCTGAATTAGTTGGTGACTCCTGTACTTTCTCTACTCGATTTGCCAAATTACTCTTTGATGTTTTTCCATTGTCCAATGAAAACGAGGCAGAGCGTGCTCCTTTGTTCAAAGGATTTGATTTTTCTTTGAGTAAAGGTATGGGTCCAATGCTCCCATTTCCCATATTATTATTTGTTAGATGTTCATTGTTGAGGGTACTCTTGTGCGCAGGCGTTGGTGGAGCAGGGGCTTTTTCCTTCTCCTTCGTCTCTCTCTCCTTCTGTCCTTCCCACATTCTCTTCAGATTGGTAATACTTCCTGTGCTCGACCGTTTTTCCTTTACAAGCGCATCGTCACTAATCGGACCCGTGTCATTGGTTAACCCAACTCTTTCTTCTGACTCAATTCCAGCCATTGAGCGGCTTAGTTGATGCAGCGCAGGTGCTGTTACTTGACTCTGATGCAGTGGTGACTGTGATTGTTCACTTCCCTCACTGTCCGCAGATTTTGGCACTTTTCGTAGCCTGGATTTGAGAGTTTCAAAACTTTCAACAGGTGGACAGTCCGTAGAAGCACTTCTGTTCATATTTCCAGAAGATTTTGACACTGTAGGTGAAACAGATTCAACTTTAACTCCTTCAACTTCCTTCTCCTTATTCCCTTTGACATTCTTTACTTTGAGGCTTTCGAATATTTCTGAGACCAATTGAAGCGCGGGAGAATTGGGTGGAGAAAGATTTCGTGATTCTTTGACCTCATTGCTCATAAGCTCCTTGGCTCGTTCAGTCCTATCTTTTGCCCACATGGGAGAAGAAGCGGGGCGGTTCGTTTGGGGACCAGTGAGAGCTCGATTCCTACCTTCAGAGATTTCCTTGATGAGTTTGAGTTCCAGAGCCTCCTTGATGCCTTTCTTAGAAATTACTACTAGGTTTGGATCTATCTGGGACGAAATTGGTTTGTTTTCTACCAAAGGACTGGAGAGTGGCGAATTACGTCCCAAATGCTGCTGTGGTGGTTGATGTAGAAGTGATGGTGATTTGTGAGGGACAAATGAAGACAGAGGAGCACTCACACTAGGAAGTTGTTGTTGTTGGGGTTGCTTTTGAGGTGGTTCCATTATCGGTGGTTTGTGTCTCGTCCTTGGAGAATTTGACTTATGAGATTTGGGTCGGACGGGTGACATCACCTAGAAAAATCAAATCCCAATGAACCATCGATTAAGAAAGAAACTTCAACCCAAAGGCTTAGATGATTGAAGCATGAATCTTTTAATTTTTAGTGGATTTTGGTTGAAAATATTAACAGCCATGCAGAAAATTATTCTATTTTCATTACCTGTTTTTTTGTTCTTTGCTGTGGAAGGCTAGATTTTCTAACGTTTGACACTTCTCCTGCATCATCCTCTGGTACAAAATCCGCAGAAGGTTCACCAGCACCACTTCCCAAAGGATCTTGACGAAGAGAGTCTAAATAGGCTCCGATTCTAGCTCCCTTTGGGAGTGTTCCATAGCGATTTATAGCTTTCCTCACATTCACTTCTTCCAATGCGAAGACCTGGATTAAAGAAAAATTAACAGTGAGTCATTGGAAGAATATTTTATTCATAGAATGAGTGAGTATAAAAATCATTACCCTCTGAATGGTGACTTACCTGTGTTTTTGAATGACTGCTACTACCGACTGGTGGACCAAACCGTGTGGCTCCTAAATGATGCTGGTCCTTCATTGGGTAAGTGCGTGACTTAGTACCCCTCGTTTTGAGTCCTCTATGATCCCTCTCTCTTCCGTCTTTGGAGACACGAATTCCTATATCCGGAACTGACTGAGTCCCTGACCCTTCGGAGTCCTCATCTGCATCTGCTCCACTCATATCTGCATAATCTCCATCTGCTAAATCCACCAATTTGTCAAATGATGCATTCTCTCTTCTGTGATGATGGTGGTGATGGTGATGGTAGTAGTCAGGGTCCAAAGTGCCGTCGTCTAGAGCATATGATTGGTCATTTTCGTCTGGATCCAGATCACATTGTGAGTCTCGGAAGGAACTCGTTCTCTTAGGTGGGGCTGGGGCTTGTTTTCCTTTTTTATTCCTACGTACAATTGCCACTCCACTGCTATGAGCAACTTGTGGTTGCTGACTGCCAGCAAAAGTTGACAAGAAAATGCCGGATTGAGAAGAATCACCTGAAAAAAATAAAGCTTTTAGCATCTTCAAGAAACCTTTGATGTTCTTTAGGNATCTGCTAAATCCACCAATTTGTCAAATGATGCATTCTCTCTTCTGTGATGATGGTGGTGATGGTGATGGTAGTAGTCAGGGTCCAAAGTGCCGTCGTCTAGAGCATATGATTGGTCATTTTCGTCTGGATCCAGATCACATTGTGAGTCTCGGAAGGAACTCGTTCTCTTAGGTGGGGCTGGGGCTTGTTTTCCTTTTTTATTCCTACGTACAATTGCCACTCCACTGCTATGAGCAACTTGTGGTTGCTGACTGCCAGCAAAAGTTGACAAGAAAATGCCGGATTGAGAAGAATCACCTGAAAAAAAATAAAGCTTTTAGCATCTTCAAGAAACCTTTGATGTTCTTTAGAGGAAATTCGTAAGATTTTACACTAAATATTATGAAAATAATTTTTTAAACCGCTGTATGAATCTAAAATGGTGATTATTTCAATTACCGACAGGCGAGATTTCATTCTGTATTAGAGGAACTTGCGGTGGATCTAGAAACTCCTCCTCACAGTATGGTGGCGGCTGAAGAAGAGAAACCAATGTCCCGTGGATTTCCCAAAAGTGGGGTCTCTCGCCTGCGTCCCACTTCCAGCATGACCTCATGATCTGATAAATGATTTCAGGACACCCCGGTGGGCACTCCATCCTAAATAAACAAAGGATTAAAGTATCCAATTGATATTTTTCGTTTGAATTAAACCTTACCTGTGACCTTTCTCTAGCATATGATACACATCTGTGAGATCCACTCCTGGATATGGTGACATCCCGTAAGTTGCAATCTCCCAAAGCAAAATTCCATAAGCCCAAACATCACTCTATACAAAAATAATATAATTATTTGGAATCATGAGGAAACAAACTTGTTCCTACCTTTGTAGAGAACTTGTTGTAAGCAAGTCCTTCAGGAGCAGTCCACTTTATGGGAAACTTTGCTCCTGCATGCGCAGTGTATGTATCATCTCTTTGGGTTGGAATGAGTCGAGCCAATCCAAAATCAGCAACCTTGACCACATAACTGTCCCCTACGAGACAGTTCCTAGCAGCTAAATCACGATGTATAAAATTTCTAACGGAAATAAACAAAATAGTGAGAACTTTTGCTCTTTGCGTGATTAATTACAGGCCGAGCAAAATACANAGACAGTTCCTAGCAGCTAAATCACGATGTATAAAATTTCTAACGGAAATAAACAAAATAGTGAGAACTTTTGCTATTTGCGTGATTAATTACAGGCCGAGCAAAATACAAATAATTAAGCCTCAATTACCTAGACTCTAAATAGGACATGGCAGATGCAATTTGCGTAGCAAAGTGGAGGAGAACGAGTTCATTGACACTCGTTTTGTCACACGTTCTCAAAAAGTCTAACAAATTCCCATTCTCCATAAACTCGGTAATAATATAGTACGGAGGTTCACGTGTACAGACTCCAATTAGACGAACTAAGTTAGGGTGTGTCATGGTTTTCATAATTGCCGCTTCTTCGAGAAAGTCCTTCAGTGCCATTGTATCCTCTTTGAGTGTTTTTACTGCCACTGTTAGGCCTGTTCCGTCGCGTTTCTTCCAGTATGCCTCATATACATCACCGTATTGGCCACCACCCAATTTATGTCTCATCGTTATATCCCGCCTACCAATTTCCCATTCATCAGGCTCTGAAATAACCATAGAATATGTGAATAAAGTTCAAGGTTCAGAATCAGAAATGGGCTTCTACTGAACACCTTACCAGGAGAAATGGCAAAGAGTGTTGGCTTGTGACATTTGGGTGCAGGGTAGAGTAATTGTGTAATGAGTCCGTCGGCATGCATCGAATGGTGATGAACTAGCTCTGCGAGGCTTGTAAATCTGAAAAGTGATGGATTACCCATGGGTAATTTTTAGACATCAAGCGAAACGCACGAGCCATGTCATGTTCGACATTACTGAAGTTGTTATAGATTAGGCAAGAAAAGCCATTTCTTAATTTTTTGGATCACCTATTTTACTTTTTCAACTATAATAATGAAAAAGTCATGAATACGTGTGATGAGAAAACCCCTAATGGCCTTGTTAGGGTAGTTATTATTAATGCTCAATTAAAGTGGCTCAAATAAAAAAAAAAAAAATTGGGCAATAGATTTTCTCGGTTTGCTCACCTAGATTCGGCAGTGACATAAACCTTTCCTTCCGAGTCCTGACTAATTCTGTAATGGTATACTCTCCCTTCGTGTCTGAGAGAAATGGACCGTTGTCCTGGACTGGACTCAGACTCACGAACTAGGAAAGAACCGTTAATACCAGAGCTGAGTAAATATTCCGCAGCATTCCTGGAGATCCGGCCATGGTACCAAGAGTGCTTTTCGAGAGAGTTGATAGGAGAAATATAATTGGAAGGTACCCAACCCACTCGCCCAGATGCCGACCTTGCTTCACACCATTCACCATTGCTGTTATAACTCAACACTCGGACCCGTTCGCCCTTTTGGAGCGATAGTTGATTCTCACCAGACACCTAAAAATAACATAATTTCCTATAAAAATTAAATTTGATATTTTACAACAAATATATACCTGAAAATCATAGAGAGCTACAAATAAGTCATCCCCTTCGGCTAATAAATTATCCTTGGATGCCCATCGAGGAAATGATTCCATCCATTCAGGTGGATCTGGCAATGGTCTTCCAGCAAGTAAAGCATCTGTAGAAAACGCTAAATATTTTTATTCAAATTTAACTCCTTTGTTAACTAAACCTTTTATTTAAACTTTAACTTACCGTGATGCTCAGAGAAGACATTAGTTCCTAAGTAATTGAGCCGTCTTTGAGATCTAGTGGATCCTCTTTCTTTAGTTTGTTGTCCCCCCATAGTCGTTTAGTGCTTGGTTTAGCAACACAAATTCTTCGACGAAGGAATGGCAATAATCAGAACCCTTCGTCGTACCGTAATATCAGCTGGATACCATCACAATTGAATTTTCGAATGAATATGAATTATGTTGGACTTGACAGTTACTTAGTACTAATATCTCCTTGACCTGAAAATGAACATCTAAATGTTAGAAATATAAACACATAATGCAACTAACTCAACTTAACTTTAACTAAAATCTTACTTTTGCTGGTTAGGTTGTAAGTGCGATTGTGGTGATCAATCTCAGCCTTTTCAGTCTTGTCAGTCTAATTAATTATGATTGATGAATGATGATAGTACAAAAGATACAACCTCTTACTGCTGGATTAGTTAATACAAATAAAGAATAGAAGTAAAAAAAATGAGAAATTAAGGAATGATTTATGAGAATGAAGAAAATAGATAGAGAAATTTACCTTTCGGGTTTGATTCTGATTACTCTTTAATCTTTCTTGATGGTTGGTATGGTAAGTCGTGGCGAAGATGAACTTTATAAAAAAAATGATTACGGATGTGGATGTATTGTTAATTTTTTACCAATTTACTTTTTCTGAACCAGCAAGTGTTATCTTATCTCTGACACTCCGCCATCACCATGTAAAAATTACATTGAAGAAAAATGGAACAAAAAAAAATTTCTCAACCCTTTGAATCCAAATCAAAAGATTTTGTGCCATCTCTAAACTCCACCCTACTTGCCATATTTTTTAATTATCTGGAACACATGAGACTAAAAGCTAAAAAATATGTCAAGTTGAAGCCCATTGTCGGTGAAACTCCTTAAAATCTTATGGGAATTTCAATGAATGTTAAATTATTTGAGACTAATCAATTAATCAACACCCCCCAGCATCAAACTTTACGAATTCATCAAATTCAATTAATTTCCGAGTTTCATAAAGAATTTTTTTGCACAATCATGCAAAATATTTGTAAATCTTTAAAACCCTCTTTTTTGTAAGTTTTTTAAAGCACATCTTTGCGTCTTAAGGTTTATTGACAGACAGCCAAATGCTCTTGAAAGCTTTAGAAGGAAATCACCAAAAAAAAATTGAACAATAAAAATGGAACTCTGTAATTTTTAAGTAGGTACATAGTTCGATTGTTGTGAGCATGATTATTAGTTCCTGACTGTAATTTTAGGACTCTTTGTGAGGAAAGGGTGAAAAGTTAAAATCTTGTAATTTAGCATTTACCTATCCTTGGCTTGCCTGACATTAAACGTTTTATTCCTATGATTAACAATTTTACTAAATTGTATTGACTTGACTGACTGGCACGCTTTTTATATTCCCCTTACATTCCCTTTATCGATTCGTTTCACCAGTTTCATTTTCAGTCATTTCTTTCTTTTCTTTCGAGACTATTTGAATTTTGAGTTTAGTTGCCCTTCTGGGCCAATGCTTTGTCCACATTCTCACAGGTGATCTTAAAAATTGTTTCAGCGTCAGTGTCGGCTGAGATTGTAGCTACCTTGGATGAATAGTGGGCCATCACAGGCTCGGAGTGCAAGTGGAAAGTATCCAATCGCTTTTTTATTGTCTCTTCGTTGTCGTCTACTCGACCGGAACTCAGTCCACGGCCCATTAGACGTTCTTTCATTGTTTCATCTGAACAGTTGTAGTAGAGGATTAGTGTGCATGGTGCAATCTAATAATGTCAAGTAAACAAAAACAGTAAGAAATGTAAACAACTATTTAGGAATATTTTAAGAGTTATTATTAGTTAAGTCTTACTTTTGATTCAAAGTCTATTCCTTGTTCGACTTCTCGAGGATAGCCGTCGATGAGGAATCCTTTGGCTGAGGAGAGTTTTTTCTCAATGGCCGATTTGATGAGGTCGAGGACAACTTCTCTAGGCACTAAGATACCCTTGGACATGATCTCGTTGAGTTCTTTTCCTTTGACAGAACCAGAATTTACTTCGTCTCGAAGGAGATCTCCAGAAGAGAGATGAACGAATCCATATTTTTCGACTAGACGAGCACATTGTGTTCCTTTACCGGATCCAGGTCCTCCCAGCACCCAAATGATTGGGACTTCTTTCAGTTTCTAACAGAAAATAAATAAGAAAAAAATCGTTAATTTTTTTTAGAATACAATTGAAGACTCAAAAGCGACAACGACCCTACTTTTCACTCGTAAAGTTTCCTTACGTATGGACTCTGTGGTCTTTTTTTCTTAGTTCCACCTCCGCACATTATGTCGCTGTTGTATAAAATAGCTCTGATAATAAATTAATATTATTATCGATTTCAGTAATAATTCGATTTATGTATTTTTTTTTTCAAAAAGTAACACAAACTGAATTAAAATAATTATTTTAGTTTCGTGAGGCAAGTATGGTTACCATTGGAAACAAAGAAACGCTTGAAGATTCAAACTTTTAGTAAAACTAATGCTCTAATTACTGATTAACATTTTGTATCTTTGTAATGCTACACATGTTTACCTCGTCACCGGCACCGCTCATGATAAAATTGTTCCAAATGAGGTTGATGAGTAAGAATTTTAGAGAAACGCCGTCGTAAAGTGACCGAAACGGTTGAAGTCCAGAAACCAAATGAAATGGTTTCGGAGGAAGTTATTTAAAATCAAGCCAATTGATGGAAATTATTCTCGAGTTACAGCCAAAGAGGAATGTCTAAACTCCCTGACGTCTTGCAGACAACGATACGTTTGACTGTTTAAATTCGAGGACGTTGTGGTGTAAGTGGGTGACTAGAAACCTTGCTCCGATGTAGAGTTGGAAGCGATACTCTTATTAGTTTAAGTTTTGTGACAAAAATAGGCTTTTAGTAAACTTGAGGTATAGGATTTTGTTCTCTAAACCGAGAATTTATAAAAATTTGAGATTTCGCCCGGGGAAAGTGATCGATAGACGAAAGGAAGTAAGGCAAGGCACCGTGCCAATAGACCAGAAGAGGAACAAGCTGAACAAGGACAAGGTCACCAGGACAAGAACGATGACGATGAGATCTTGTGATGAAGGTTCGTTCTTCTGGACATGGAGATCAAGAAAGTAAGGAAAGGAGAAGCATTCAAAGCAAAGTGAAGAAAATGATGTGAATTTTGTTTGACTTGATTTTCCTTCCCACAATCTCACTCCTCGTGGTCCATGAGGTTAGGAATACTCTGTCTAGGGGTATCGTGAGTAAAGTTCTACTCAATTATACACTCAGAGGTCATCGAGGACAAGAGAGGAGGGGTACGTAGGTCATAGGTCAAGTATCTTGCCTTTTATCTTAACTCAACTTGGACTGTTGATAATGGTAACTATGAAATTATTGTCTTTTGACGCTCTTTTCCTTCAAGATAGATGTGAATGATGGTCTTATTGCAGAAATTAGTAATTAGATTAATATAATATGTTGACCTCTAGTAGTTTGAGGTCAATCTAACTAAAGTTTAACTTTGTAGAATACCCCAAAGCAAGGTTTCATTGAGTAGTCTTCATTCATACCGTGTAGGAGTTATAAAGATACTAACCATAACCATGTCTTTTGATAAAGTCGAGACAAAATGTGTGTTATTACTTGGTGTCTCTGTCTTTTAGCAGTGTTAGAGGATAGACAGTTACCTTTTAGTGTAAAGTGCCATCACCCATGTCATGTGCCAGTTGTCCTTGTCAAGTTCACGCAACACGCATCATTCTAACGTAATAACAAGTTATACCAGAATTAACATCTTTAATTATTCATCAAAAATTAAAGTATTCTTAGGATTTATGAAGAGACTTAATAAATTGTTGATTCAAAACTTTTTAATTCAAATTTTTAAAATATACCTGAAATTCAGATCCTGATGATAATGCTTCATCTTATTGAGAAGATTTCTGTTCAAAATTGTCTCACTCACAGTAGTAAATGTTAACATTATTAGTTATGTAATTTTTTGATAATTTTTTAAATAGATTTTAAGTTAATTAGATTTTTTAATAAAAGTGTGGGAAAAAAATTAATGATTTTTAAAATAAGTGGATTAACGCCTCCGGCCTTTCTCACTTGAAAGGAATTCCACCGGCACGTGCCGCCTGTCATAAAAAATTATCTTATCAGCTAATTAAATTAATTGATCATAAACTTTAGCTTTTGATCTCTTGAAGTTACACCGCCATCAAAAACTATAATAAGTTCAGCAACCCTAATGCCTAAAATTTTTGAAAAATTCAAAATTTATTCAAAATTTTAAAAATCTTAAAAAAAAAAAAAAAAAAAATTTTTAATTTTTTTAATACAGTGCATGACGCAAGGTTGCTATGAGGATTATTGAACAACCACTATTATAATAGTGGTTGTTCAATAATCCTCATAGCAACCTTGGCACGATGGTTATAAGAGCTACCNGGTTATAAGAGCTGCCCTCCGTCGCCTGGAAATGCTGCTCTTATAACCGTTTGTTCTTACAACGCTTATAAGAGCAGGATGTTCCTATAAAAAGTATATGGCAAAAAAAAATTATTTTTTACTAGCCACTCAGTTCGTCCAACGATTCTTTACCTTGACTAATTATTTATCAAAATAATTAGTAATTTTGGACTAAACTCTATTAGCAATTCTACGCTCTAATATTGCATTTTCAATTATAGATAATTTTAATTCTAAACGTCCTGGCATCTCGGCTTGATTACAAATATTTTTTGAGAGTGTCGAGATACTCTCTGCTCTTATATCCAACTCCCGCTTCAAAAATTACCCAGCAAAAGGCAGTTCTTATAACCGTTTTGCTCTTATATGCGTTGTTCTTATAACGCGTCAATGCCCCATGCTAAATGCATTAGAGCAAACCAAACACGCAAAATTCAGCTCTTATAACCCGAATGTTCTTATAAAGGACGCTCTAATAAACGTCGTGCACTGTACATAGTTATTTATTAGTCGCGTTTATNTTATATGCGTTGTTCTTATAACGCGTTAATGCCCCATGCTAAATGCATTAGAGCAAACCAAACACGCAAAATTCAGCTCTTATACCCCGAATGTTCTTATAAAGGACGCTCTAATAAACGTCGTGCACTGTACATAGTTATTTATTAGTCGCGTTTATACGTTGTTGTACTGAATAATTCAATAAAGTAGGCGGAAGAATATTCAAATTCACCCAATCAGAAGATCTGATTTAGAATCGAATTAAATTTAAATTCAAACTCAAGAATGATTGGTTGAATTTGAATTTTTAAGTTTTCTTGGAACATCCTTATTCAAAGACTGTATAGAAGATTTATTTTTCATTCCATGCTCAAATTGGAATAATAGTTTGTTGAAATTATTAATCGTTAGAGCTTGACTTATTGTCTAATCTGACAAAATGGAGAAAGCAATCTCTATTGTTTCGCTTACTTTATGCTCTGCTGCGTAACAACAATGAGATTCATCATCATCATGTTCTTAAGGTTCTATGAAAATGCGATGCGGAAAATACGCTACTAAAAGTATAGCGCCGACATTCCGACACGAAAATACGACACACCTAAACGGCGCACGTTGAAAATATAGCGTAGAAATTCCAACCTTAAGGATTTATTACAAACGAACCTATCAATCCAAAAATCAACTTTAAAAAAAATATATATTATTTTATTAATAATTGATCCAAGGTTGCTATGAGAAATTTACAAAAAACGTCTGATAACCTTATCAAAGAAGTCAAAATCCCTCATAGCAACCTTGAATTGGTCCATGAGGAATTGGTTCCTATCAGGGTCCATGGAGACCGTTTGTTGTCGTTTCGCTTTATAGGGTGGTGCAGTTTTGGTGTTTGGCATGGGAGATTTTTGGGAGAAAATTTGTTCCTATGAGGAATTTTGAAAAATCGTTTTTTTTTTGTAAATTTCTCATAGCAAACTTGGATTGGTCGTTGAGTTTATGAGGGTGTTCTTGTATGGTTTTATTAAGGCATCATAAATTTAGCGGGCGCAGCATTGGCTCAGTGCTACCACCAAGCAAAAATTTCATTAGTCAAGCTAACCTCTGAAGGAAAACTTATACCAAACCCTAAAAGACTAATCTAAAAATAAGTTATAGCATTTTAAATCCAAACAACCTAAACAAAGCTAACATGAGGGAAAATCTGAACACGTCTCTGAATAAATAAAAATAAACCTGAAAAGTACAAAAAAACCTGAAAAAAAAACGACAAAATTTCTAAAACACAAAACCTAATCAAAAACCTAAAGAAGTTACTCAAACAAAAAATCCTCAGTGGCAAATTTTCAGCATCGCGAGTTCGGCGCCGTACTTCAATGTCGTCTTTTCAACCTCATATAACCCGCGCCAAATTTTCGATTTTGTATTTTTCGCGTCTTATTTTCGGGAGCGTAAATTCGTATAACAATCTTCTTATTACTTCCTGTAAAAAGGAAAAAAAAAAAAGAAAAAAAAATCAGAATAAGAAATAATACAAGTAGTAAGAGATTTCCGAAAGCAAAATTTGTTTGGAAGAAAGTGCGCAAAATGAAGAGAAGCTTTCTAACTTTCTCCATTTCCGTAAGAAGGATTGTAAAAGTGTCTCTAATACAGAAAACTTAGCTACTTTCTCTTCAGTTCTTCATCGAACTTTGTAAGGGTAGGAACAAAAATATACTTTTTTTGCCCCCACATATCCCAATTACATAGCGACTAGTAAAAACACGTGCTGAGTGTGCAATTTATAAAGTGAAAGGACTTTTTACTTATTTTCAAACACACCCACTACTCCACTTCAACAAGCCTTGTTGATTAATCAACAACTTGATTAATAACCATCCCAAGAAGAGCCCAGTAACAATAATAATTACAGACGAAAGAGTAAGAATTAATTCTTCTAAAATAACAATCTACATATAAAAAAACTGAAATTAGTTGTAAATTTTGTTAGTAAATAATTGTGATCAATTTCCAACATCCAAAAAGACAAAGTCATCACTGTAAAGGCTAATGGAAATGTTTCATTACTTTCTCTTTGTCATTTGGCTTCATCTTCTCCTCATTTCACATACAGGTTAGTTACGCTTAATTAAGCTACTAGCTCAATTAATCCATGTCAGGTCTGGTGAAAGTTTGTACTAAATTATGTACTAAAAAACTACAACTCATACTTCTTTATATTATTTAGTGAGCTAAAAACCTGTCAGAATTGAATGATAGTTGGAATAGAAACTCTGAGACAGCTGAATAAAACAAAGTTTGTCATTTTCCATTCCATTTACTCACAAGTCACTTTATGAATAATTAATCTCACATGGCGCTCAAGCGCTGACATGGTTCTCTTAATCAACAACTTTTTTTTTTATCAATTGTATACATCAATTAATAGTAACAACTTGTGTTTACTTAAAAGATACAAGAAAAAGTTACAAATTGTTTACAAAAAAAAAAAAATAGAAAGGATTTTGTTTTTAGCTGGTTCTTGGTCCTCTTGGCATCATCCGTCGAAAGACAATCATTACCATCGCTCTTCAGGTCAAAGACTTTCGTATAAAAATCCACGAAATGCACCTTCGGAGTATTGTCCAAGGGATGAAGTTTTGGCTCAGCAACAAGGAAGAACTTGTCTCCGGAAATGTGTTTCAGATGAAGATTGTAAGAGTAAACGGAAGAAATGTCTCTGTGATGGTACCTGTGGGCTCAGCTGTATCAAACCAGGTGAAAGCATTTCAGTTTTATTATAATTAAATTTCATTAATAAGTCTTCTACAAATTTTGTCTTTAAGGAGAAAATTTCTACACTAAGCCTTTTCATTTGATTATTTGTTTTCTGGGGCTGAAGCTGGGATGATGTTACGTCAAGGTTGGAAATGTGATATAAAATCTGAGAATAAAAATCAATGATTTTTTTTAAGGATTTTTATCTTTATGAATCCAAAATTCTAGCACAATGCATCTAAAGTTTAGATGCATTAGCTGAGTTTAGATTCTAAACTCAGGATAGATGAGCTATGATGAAAATTTAATTTAATTTCATGAAGTAATTGCTGGCTAAATTCCAATTATTAAATGTGCGTATAAAATTTTGTGGAATAGTGTATATTGGAGTGCTGACACTACATTCAAATTGAGATTTTATCTTCTTCTTAGCTAGAATTGTTTTAGGCGGAATAAAGAACTTTGGCGCTTAAAAATTTTTTTTTTTTTTTTTTTTTTTTACAGAAAATTGATCATTTAGATAAAATTTAGGATAATTTTGATCAAATTAATAAATCGAACAACAGAAGCCTTTTGACAAGATGTGAGCATAAATAAATATTTATTACAAGATTTTTAAATGAGTTTTACCATTTTTTTTCGGACCCTGGGCTAGTTAAGAGGCTGATGCTTAAACGAATTTCTCTACACGACGACGGCTTGGTTTTGAACCAAAAGAACAATCTGTTACATAAAACATTGAACGGCATTTTTTGGATGAAATTATCTAAGTTTGATGTCTAAAATAATAAAAAATTTTTACAAAAAGAACCAATTCCAATCACAAATATTTACATGCTGAAAAGAATAGGCTAAAAATTCCTTAAAATTTTAAAGAAATTATTAAAAAAGGTGAAAAGAAACCGTAGAAAGGTGTTGCAAAGTATAATAAATATTCACAAACACTCACTGAAATATATTCCATGTTTCAGTGAGTGTTTGCAACAAACAAGGTATCTCTTTCTGAATATCTTTTTATTTGACATAATAAGATACTAAGCAAATATAGTATAAAAAATTCAAATATTAAACTCAATTTCATATTTTCAGCATGAAGCGTATAGAGAAAAAATTGATCGATTTCAAGAAAGGCAAAAAAAAAATTTTTTTTTAATGGGGACGTAGTTTTAATGATACCGCAAAGGTAGCGGTCACTCTGAGTTCTGCGACAGACATTAAATAAAGAATTTATGAAATAAGTCCAGAAAACTGAAAAAAAAACCTTTCTTAAATAATCTATTGTTCAAATTCGTTACAAATTAAGATTAGATTACCCTCACGAATACGATACTTTACTAGGCTTAATACTAATGTTTAAAAATTCGTGACCTAGTTTGACATCTTATGCATAATTTTCTTCATCCAAATTGATGAAATTTTAGTTTAAAACACGGAATCTTGATGATGCTCGAATTTGTGCATTTGCTAAATTAACTAATATTACATAATTTCTGACAAAATTTTTATACCCATTATACGCACGAAGATGAGGCGCACGAAAATATGGCTCGATAAATACAACATCGAAATTACGGAGCTTGGCAAATATGGCGCACAAAAATAGAAAATAANGTATTTGCTAAATTAACTAATATTACATAATTTCTGACAAAATTTTTATACCCATTATACGATTATACGCACGAAGATGAGGCGCACGAAAATATGGCTCGATAAATACAACATCGAAATTACGGAGCTTGGCAAATATGGCGCACAAAAATAGAAAATAAGAATTTGTCGCAACCGATTGTAGCAAAATTTTTGATAAGATTATAACATCACATTGTTTGGTTTAGTTGGCAGAATTTCTGGTAGGATTTAGAAAGCGGGTGTTGATTGTAATTGTATTGTAACGTCTCATTGTTAGACTTTAGCTAGGTTCTATTGGAAGTATTTTTGGTTTATTACAGCCGTACAATTTAGCATGAAACCTTTCTTATATCCGAGGCAGAAGCCAGGATAGTTTGATCTTTATTATCTACTAATAAATTTAACGTCATTACAATGATATTTATCCTGCCTGAGACGCAAAAGTGAAATTTTAAGCGAAAAATTCATTTCTTTATTGTTTTTTTTTNAATGATATTTATCCTGCCTGAGACGCAAAAGTGAAATTTTAAGCGAAAAATTCATTTCTTTATTGTTTTTTTTTTCATTGTTATCAATTATTTAAGCTTTTTACCATTAAAATTCTGCGAGGACCGGTGACGCATTTTTGCATATCGTATCTTCGTGCACAATATCTTCATAATACCCTAGTTTTTACCATCTGAAAATCTCAATAATAATTTTAATNAATGATATTTATCCTGCCTGAGACGCAAAAGTGAAATTTTAAGCGAAAAATTCATTTCTTTATTGTTTTTTTTTCATTGTTATCAATTATTTAAGCTTTTTTACCATTAAAATTCTGTGAGGATCGGTGACGCATTTTTGCGTGTCGTATCTTCGTGCACAATATCTTCATAATACCCTAGTTTTTACCATCTGAAAATCTCAATAATAATTTTAATAATAAATTGAATCTTACTTCATTCAAGCTTAAGTCTTATTCTGAGCTTCTACTATACAATCACATTCGCTATTGTTTTCGAAATTGTTGACTATTAGTATTATATCTAGTAAGGTATGGTGATTACCCTACGTACTACTGCCTTGAGATACTTGAAAGTTGTTTCAAAAATTATGTATCAGAAAACAGAACATAACACCACAAAACAAATCACCGAAACAGAATATAATCAATTGGAATTTATGTATAAAATGTCGATAAGTTTTATGCAACAGACTGTATAAACTTTTAGGTCGTTTTGGTGTGAAAGTTAAAAGCACCAGGTGAAATTTGTTGATAATAGGAGAAAATCTCGTTTGTTGTAATGTTGTTGACTTCTTAAGTGTTTAGTAATTGGGGGGTATACAGGGTGTTCAGACTTTTCGAGTCTTTTCTAACATGTAAAGTGAAAGTATACAATATAAAAAATATTACTTGGTTTCACTCCAGTGAAATTTTTTGGCACCCTGTACTCTTGTATTTTGTCCGTCTTGTTGGTATTGATAATAAGTGAAAGTATAGATAAGTTTGTCCGACGGAGTTTGAATCTGACTTCCGTTTCCTAGGATATGGCTCATGAACATGATTCGAGACATTAAAGTTTCTTCCAGGTTGGTGGTATTTTGGCAAACTGCTAGACTGACTCTCGTAAATCCACTCAAAGTAACGAGTTAACGAATTCCCAGGCTCCCTTTGGACCTACACATCTCTTCTGAATACCTAATAATCTCAAACCTTAAATTACAGACCCCATAACTAACCAACTCTACCTCATTTTTTTTTTNTTCTGAATACCTAATAATCTCAAACCTTAAATTACAGACCCCATAACTAACCAACTCTACCTCATTTTTTTTTTTCAATTTCGATGGGTTTGATGCCAAATACAGTTTTATAGTTTACAGGAGTCAAACTTTCACTACNTTTTTTTTTTTCAATTTCGATGGGTTTGATGCCAAATACAGTTTTATAGTTTACAGGAGTCAAACTTTCACTACGAATTTCAAAAGAAAGGAATTTAGAGACTCAATAGTAGTGTTTTCTCTCATATTCAGTTCAGTGCTTAAGTTTTTATCCCTACCCTATTGTCAATTCTCTGACATTCTCCAATATAATAATCAGTAAGTAGTGAAAGTAGCAAGTTTTCAACTTTTTTTTTTTTTTAACTTTTTCATCCTTGTGTACGTTGAATGAATTGTGATTTGTGGAGAAAAAAAAACAATTTTTTTTTGTAAAAAAAAAATCCCCTTAACTCTTAACAGCCTACTTTCGAATGGTCCCAAACGTAGCTACGCGACCGAATTTTTATCCGGTTCCAGATTTTTCTGGCTTTGGAGACTACGCGACTGGAAAAACATCCGGTCGTGCTCCTCAGCGATGCCAAAGTGCATATTATATGATGAAATAAAGTCTCACCTTTGTGGGAATGAACGGGAGAACTGTGGGAATGAAAGGGAGGGCTGTGGAAAAGCACGGGAGGGTTGCGGTAAAGGTCTGGTGGGGTGTGGGAATGAACGGGAGGGATGCGGGAAAGGTTAAGGAAGGGGCTGTGAGAAAGTACGTGAGGGATTCGTTGAAGGTCGAGAGAGGTGTGGGAAAGCACATGTGGGATGCGGGAAAGGTCGGGAAGGCTATTGAAAAGCACGGGAGCGATGCGAGAAAGTCCGGGAAGGCTGTGGGAAAGCAGGGAAAGGTCGGGAGGGCTGTGAAAAAGCACGGGAGGGATCCAGAAAAGGTCGAGAGGGCTTTGGGAAAGCACGGGATGGATGCAAAAAAGTTTGGAAGGGCTGTGGGAAAGTACGGGAGGGATGCGGGAAAGGTCGGTAGGGCTGTGGGAAAGCAGGAAAATGATGCTGAAAGTGTCAGGAGGGCTGTGAGAAAGCACGGGGAAAATGCAGAAAAGGTCGGGAGGGCTGTGGGAAAGCGCGAGAAAGATGCGGAAAAGGTCTAAGAGGCTGTGGGACAATTCGGGAGGGATTCAAAAAAAATCGGGAGGAGTGTGGTAAAGTACGGGAAGGATGCGGGAAAGGTTGGGCGGGCTATAAGAAAGCAATGGAGGGATGCGGGAAAGGTCG
This sequence comes from Holacanthella duospinosa, assembly GCA_002738285.1. Lineage (NCBI taxonomy): Eukaryota > Metazoa > Arthropoda > Collembola > Poduromorpha > Neanuridae > Holacanthella > Holacanthella duospinosa. Next base: position 38,637 of record NIPM01000266.1, on the reverse strand, counting down.
GGAGAACAGTGGAAAAGCACGGGATGGATGCGGGAATAATCGGGAGGGCTGTGGATAAGCACGGGAAAGATCCGGGAAGGGTTAGGAGGGATGCGGGAAAGGTCGGCAAGGTTATGTAACAGCACGTGAAAAATGCGGGAAGGGTCGGGTGGGCTGTGGGAAAGTACGTGAGGGATTCGGAGAAAATTGGGAGGGTGTGGGAAAACACGGGAGGGATCAGGGAATGGTCGGGAGGGTTATAGGAATGCACGAGAGTGATGCGGAAAATGTAAGAAGGGCTGTGGGAAACCACGGGAGGGATGCGGAAAAAGTCGGGAGGGCTGTGGGAAAGCACGGAAGGGATGCGGGAATGGTCGGGATGGATAGGGGGAAACATGGTAGAGATGTGGAAATGGAGTTTGAAGGGTAAAAGGCAACATCGTAGTTTATAATAGATGACCGGACGTTTTTCCAGTCGCGCAGTCTTCAAGGTATACTAAAAAATGTTACCCACGTTTTTATGGAGGTCAAAGGTTTTGATTTATTACGCCAAACTGATGACCTTAAGAAATCAGGAAAGATGGTCATTTGATAGATCAGAATGTTTTGAGGAAACTCATAAATTCCTAAAAATGTAGAAAAATAAACTTTTTTGTAATTACAATTTTAAAAATGACCGGATGAAAATCCCCGGATGGGAGAGAGAGAGGGACGGGAGAGGGGGTGGGAAATTTGAAGAAAATCTTTAAAAAAGCATAAAACATGATGAGGTACCTGAATCATAAAGAAAGGTATGGAATGAAAAGTTTATTAGTGGAACCATGAGGTTTTGGTAAAGAAAAGTTTCTTCATTTCTCATCAAAATTTTCACCATTTTCTCTCATTTTAGTTTATTTCCTGTTAGAATATGCGTCTGAGGGTTATTTCAGTGTTAGGTGTTTAATGACATGGAAAACGGGACGTGTTTGAGATACATGAGGAAGGATTATAGCCCATTTTCAATGAGATCTCAGTCAGCACCTAATGAATAAAGTACTTGGACCAATGAAAGAAAATGTGAAAGAGAAAGATGAAAAGAAAATTTTTTAGAAAAAAAAAAATAAAAAAAGAAAAAAAAATTTTTTTTTTCTTCACTTTTCCCCTTTCTCCGCTTCTCTGACTTCATTTTCGCTCTTTTTTGGAAAAATTAAGGTTTCTTAAAAAAAAANCTTTTCCCCTTTCTCCGCTTCTCTGACTTCATTTTCGCTCTTTTTTGGAAAAATTAAGGTTTCTTAAAAAAAAAAGCTGTGTATATACTTGGTAGGGAGCCTGAGTTTGAGTCTGATTAATACCCACGCTTTCACTTTTANAAAAAAAAAGCTGTGTATATACTTGGTAGGGAGCCTGAGTTTGAGTCTGATTAATACCCACGCTTTCACTTTTATGAGATGCTTGAAAAAAAAATGAGTCACAGGTGGGGAGACGAAGGCTAAAGAACACGATGTGAATACAAAATGGGAGAGGTAGGTCGTAGGAAATTTGTTTTAATGGTTTGCAATCTACAAAGTCCTACAGTTTCATTTTCTTCTATTGATGTTTAAATCCCTCAAGTGTTCATACAAAATTAAGAAATTACTTTAACGGAACAAACATGAAAACAAAGAAATCCTGTCTCAAACGGAGACAGAATAGTAAATGAAAAGTTAAGAGAAAGCCATTCATTGGATAGAAATTCAAAAGGAATAGAAATAGAGAGAATAGAAAGAAAGTGAAAAGTTGAGTTAAACTTTCTTTACAAAAGCAAACTTTTCCACTTTATTAACTAAACTCACCTGAATTTTGAGAAATCTTTGACTTATTTCCAATTAAAAGAATTATTATTATTGAATTTTCATTAGAATTCTTATTTCAAAATTTCTTATTAAATGAACAAATATAATAATCAACTTTTAATAAGGCGCAAGCCAGTTGAAAAAAAAAAATTTTTTTTATAGAGTAATGTAATCATAGTGTCTGTCTGAAAATTTCTGTGTGTAGTCAGAGTTAATGTATTTATTTTATTTTCCGTATGGATAAGAATAATAATTCAAGTTTTCTTTATTGTTATTATTTTCTATAGAAAAAGAATGTGGAGATGTGGAATCACCTGGAGATCTTGGAGATGTCCAAACAACCGGAAAGGTGTTTGGTTCAAAGGCAATTTACTCATGTCCAGAAGGTTATCGTGTAATTGGACTAGAAATTCGAGTTTGTCAAGCCGATGGTACTTGGTCTGGAACACCTCCAGCTTGCAAGAAAAACAGTAAAGTCTTTTGTTTTAACAACCTCTCCAATCTCAACAATTTCCTATTGTCCTTTCAATCGATTTTTCCAAACCCTTAATCCCAACATTTTCATTACTGAAGAGAAGTGATTTAGTTTAGTACCTTGTTTCAGAGCTTTTGACATAATCCTGATTATATCTAAAGATACACAATCTGTTTCAATTTATTAACTTCATCCTTTTCTTATTTTTTTTACAATTTCGGTAGGGGGACTTGACACAAGTTTAAAAAAAATTAAGTAGTGAAGTTGGCAAACTTATTTTAATTCCCTAAGTTCACTACTTTCTTTTTTTTTNAGTTTAAAAAAAATTAAGTAGTGAAGTTGGCAAACTTATTTTAATTCCCTAAGTTCACTACTTTCTTTTTTTTTGATTCATTTCCCGCTCTTTTGACAAGTTTCACTTGCTAGATGAGGAAAAAGTAGTGAAAGAGTGGATATAAAAAAAGTTGAATCATTTTGTATATTTTTAATGAATAGTGGTAGTTGGTGAAAGTGATGTAGACTATTGAGTGACAGAGAGAAATTATGGGTTTTATTTTGNAGTTTAAAAAAAATTAAGTAGTGAAGTTGGCAAACTTATTTTAATTCCCTAAGTTCACTACTTTCTTTTTTTTTTATTCATTTCCCGCTCTTTTGACAAGTTTCACTTGCTAGATGAGGAAAAAGTAGTGAAAGAGTGGATATAAAAAAAGTTGAATCATTTTGTATATTTTTAATGAATAGTGGTAGTTGGTGAAAGTGATGTAGACTATTGAGTGACAGAGAGAAATTATGGGTTTTATTTTGTGTAATAGAGAGCTTGTTACTGCTAACTACTGGTTCCGGTAGCTTGATGTCGCCACAAATCAATACATAAGGAATCAGGAACGAGAACGGAGTAACTTCTGTTTCCATAACCATAAATATTTCATTACTCATATTATATTCTTCGTTTCTGAATTATTACCGAGATTTTACTTTCACTGTGTTGCTGAGTAACATTTCTTAGTCATCAAAGAAATAGGGAACATATGTGCTCCGGTTCCAAAACAAGATGATTACCCAAGAGAAGAGAACCTTATGCTTTTTCGAGTTCTGCAAAAGAATTTGCAAAGATCAAACGACGAGCCTTTGAAAGGCAAAACTTAATATAATTTTGCTAATTTCATTTTCATAGTCATTTTATATTGTAGTCGGTTATAATGATGGTATGAGAGTAGTCAGACTTTTTGGATACAAATGAAAGTAGTAACTTTTTCTAGAATTAGCTAAGGGGTAGTAAATCAAACGTCAAACGTACATATTTTCATAAGTAAAGTTAGCGAATTCACTCATTTTCAACTTGGGTTTAAATTTGTAGAATAATCCCACCTCGAGAATTCGTGTATGTGATGTGTCAATCGACTGAAAATTTAACGTAGATTACGAATCTGACATCCATATTGTTGGCGGTCAAGTAAAATTTTGCAAAATTTTTGCAAATTTGTGCCTAGAAATATTTTCAAAGAAAGAAAGCATGTCCATAAAATAAATCACAATCCGTAGTTTTGTGGAGAGGTGACGCAAGCAAGGATGTAAAAGTTTGGTTAACCTTGTACATTTTTTTAGTTTTTTTTTTACAGTATATTCCTGATAACTGAACACTGAAATTCCATCCGTTGCCTACACATACCTGGTGGCAATTTTTTTTTTTTTTTTTTAATTTTTGCTGTGTAATTAATTACTCAAAGGCTAGGATTTAGTGTGATTACGACTACATCTCTGTGCTAATTTACGTGTAATTAATTACACAGAGTTAGGTTTTTACAAAAATAACACGGCAAACATTTCTGAAAGATTTTCTGCTGCCAGGCCTCGACAAAGTTTGGCTAGATGTTAACATGTAGTTGCGAAGCGAAAATTGCTCGAGGTATATCTGGTCGCCCGAGGTAGTGTATGTATTTTTTTTTCGGTAAAACGGGAAATACCAAGTAGTTGCAATTAATTACACACGAATAGGAATCAGGGATATCCTAATAAATCCTGCGCCATCTTTTCCCACTTTTTCCAAAAGTATATACATACAGAGTCCGCAAAGTTAATCCGGGTTTTCTTTCTCCACCTTTCACGAAAAACGGTTTGGGGCAGTCGGTACACAATTCGTAAATAATTAAAATGAAGTTAACTTTTTTATATCAATATAAAATATCCGTTTGAATTAGACATAGGCTAATGCAAACAATGGAGCAAAGTAGAAGGGCAGAGAGAGGGGTTGGCAGGTTTTCTGTTGCATGAAGTGGAGTAGATGCGGAGGGACCATACCACATTCTTCGACTTTGAGTTTATCCTCTCAACTCTGCTTCTGTTGTAAATTCAATTTTGCTAAAGTATTTTCTCTCGAACACACGCTAACTTCATTCACTCCTACTTTTGGATTTCGCACTGTTTATTTGCTGTCTCAAATTTTTTTAATGAAAGCGACTTTCTACGGCACGGATTATCTGGCGGACCCTGTACTAGATAGTAAAGGTGAGCCAACTCTTCGCGAAGCTTTCACATCACCAACTGATATGCAGTTCCTACACGAGTTGCTCTTGTGGGAAAACTTTTCACCTTTCACTGTTTGAATTTTGCGTTTAAATTTTTCAAAAATTTGTTTCACCTTTACCATTTCTTGAGAAAGTGAAGAAAGAGAGCACAAGACTTGTTGGGACATACTGTCCCAGGAAATGTTGGTGTCCTTTTTTTTTAGATGGAGTGAAAGCAAGTTTTCATTTTTTTCTGATGTCTTTGACCTTTCTTTTGATAGTTTTGGAAAAGAAAGTCAGTACTTTTGGGAATTTGGTCTTCATTATTGTCGATTTTGATATATATTGTGTAGAATTTCTTGTGAGAAAGTACTATACGAATGAACACGAGATTCTACTCTCTCTCTTCAACCAATTTGGACAAGTTGAATTGATTTCTCCATTGGTTACGTCTACATCCTGATGTGGTGAAAGTGGGTTTAAATGTATAGGAAGACCTCAGAAAATGCTGTCTGTGGTATTCTTCCTTCCTATTCATCCCAACTAATGTTACTTTCGTATCTTTTGCAGTCTATTGTACTCAACCACCCGTTATAGACCATGCGAGACACAATGCACCGTTGGAGCAGACGACATTTCCATTGGATACGTCATTACAATACCAGTGCTTCCCTGGTTATGTCACCAAAGGATTTGCCAGGACCAAATGCTTTCTTTACAATGGTACTGGGAAGTGGTTTGGACCTGATATAACTTGTGATCGTAAGTAAACACAACTTGTCAATTCTTTTCAGTATCACTTGAGCAAATTCAAAAAATACTCTGGGCAAATTAGGTAAATCAAATTACCAAAAGTTGAATTTTTCAATAGCTACTAAGTGCTAAGCATAGGGTAGTCACTTATGGATCACTTCTCTTCAGGTGTGCAAACTTTTTCCTTTGAAATTGAGTTGTTGAGAAAACTTTTTCAAATATTGAAATCAAATTTTCACCACCACGACGTCTCAAACTTTCTCCTTTGAGACACCGTGGAAAAAAAAACTTTTGCTTTGTGTTTCTGCCAAGAAGTTATAGATGCTAAGTAAGAATCAGAAAATACGTTTCTTAACATTTTAGCATTCAGTCCCTGTAAGTTTAAGTGAAAAAAAATTACGTCGTGGTTCTCAAAGTTTGTTATGTAGTAGCTAATTTGTTAAAACAAGTCGGCTGCTTCTGAAACTTACTTGTGAAACTACATCTGAAGCTGTTTCTGAAGCTACATCTCAACCTAAATCCTTTTGAAATTGAAACTATAAATTTTTTTCTAGCAAGAAGTTGTGGAGAGCCAACAGAGATTATCAATGGTCACCGTACAGGGACATGTTATCACTTCACTTGTAAAGCGACATACCTCTGTCAACCAGGTTTTGAACTCTTGGGAAAATCTGACTACACTTGTCAAGCGGATGGTACATGGAGTCCACTGGATCTTCCCACTTGCGTCCGTAAGTTATTTACTCTACTAATTCAAACTTAGAAATATTATTTATTTTTTGGCAACTTTACTTGTTTGGATGAAAGCTGTTCAGTGTCCAATTCCTGAGAACCCACAACATGGAAAAGGAGTTTATACGTCAGTCTCCTTCAATTCTTATGTCAACTATGAGTGCAAATATGGTTACATGCTGGTTGGTGAAGGAAGTCGTCAATGTGGAACCAATAAGAAATGGACTGGCTCAGAACCACTCTGTAAAGGTACCACCATCAATTTTCTTCACTGCTACTTCAACTTTTAAGTTTATTGGCTTTAGCACGGACACTCCACCTTTAGCTGTTGTTAGTATAACACTTGTGACTGATCGTGATGGCTTTGATTATTCTTCATTTTTTTGGTGTGTATATAGAAATCAACTGTGGGAGTCCCGGACTCCTTCACAACGGTTGGCTAGAAGGGTCAAGGACCACTCTTCATGCTGTTGTTCTCTTTCATTGTCTCCAAGGAACGACTTTTGAAGGACCTTCGGATCGATCAGTATGTCAATCAGATGGTACTTGGTCACATTCACTCCCAAAATGCTACGGTATACATTAATCAATTTATACGACTATCTTACATAGGGCTATTATTCCATCCCTTTTTCCATTTGAGCTATTGCAAAATTACCAAAAAAAAGTGTTGAAGCTTTGTTGAAAAGACATATGATATTTGACACTGGGATAGATTGAGTTAGATAAGTCTTGATTGGTTCTTTGATCCTTCTGAAACGTGATGGGAAGTTCCGGGAGTCTCATCAGTTGAGAATTGAAGTCATTTTTAGTTTTTATTGACCATTCTTGACATAAAAGTGGGAAAAAAAACGTACGTATTCTGTAGAAATCAACTGTGGAGAGCCTGGATTTTTGGCAAATGGATGGCTGGAGAATGTTGAAGGTGGTTGGAGGGTTGGGGTCTCAGTTATCTTTCGATGTTTTGACAATATGACACTGGTTGGACAGACATCTTCCGTTTGTCATGTCGATGGGAAATGGAGGTACCCATTACCTCAATGTTTTGGTCAGTAAATCAAGCACTTTTTCTCTAACTTCCTTCCTGTTCCTGTCTTCTTGGTATAATGGAGAGTAGCGTGTATTTTGGCAATTTAGAAAATGGCGAGTTCAGACCATTAAACTTTCCTCGTATACTCTCATAATTATTTCACTGCGAACGTAATTTGATACTTTGGAGTGGACCGCTGATCCATTCATGTGAACAAAATTTGGTCACATGTGTCAGTAAAATGAACTCTGTGTGGTCTTAGGTTAGAAAGAGTGGTAGTAAACTTAAACTTTAAGATTCTAGTCACTCATTGGTCAGTTTAACATTGAACTTTTGAAATCTTTTGTACTAGCTCCTTGTACTATCCCACCGGTTGAATATGGTAATGTGACCTCACGACCTGACCTAGTTGGTTCTACAAATGAAACATCGAATACAATACCTATTATTCTCCGATCTGGTACAATTGTTCCACATGGACGAATAATTGGAGTACAATGTGAGAAAAAATATGAACCAGCTTACAATATCACCCCTTCTACTTGTTTCAATGGATCTTGGACTCATGCTCCAAAATGTCAACCAGGTAGACCATATTTTTTAATCACAACAATCAAAAGAAATCAAATTAAAAAAAAAAACCTACTAAATTCTCAACTTGATTAGCACGATGTAAGCATCTACCTAAAGCTCCAAGAAATGGTATGGTCATCGCTCCAAAAACAGAACATGGTATGAAGGCACGGTTTACATGTCGAGATGGATTCAATCTGATTGGTGACAACGTCACTGAATGTCAATATGGTGATTGGATTGGAGAGTCACCCGTTTGTAATCAAAGTAAAATAAACAAAAATATTTTATTTTATTTTTATCTTGACCTTGGAATGACCTTGTACGTCTTCGACAGCCTACTGCAAGTATCCTGGGAGCATTCCAGATGGAAAAGTTCTATTGGTTGGAAATATGGGACTATACGACTATCGAAACTACGTTACAAAAGTTGCCAACAATCGTCAGATTACTTTTGACTGTAACAAAGGCTATGTACTTTCAGACGGACCTTTGGGGAAAACATGTATCCATGGAGAATGGTCACCGAAAGCTGACCCACCTCGGTAAATTGGAGTTGTTATTTATTATTATTAAATAAAAATTTAGTATAAATTTAATTTGCCTTGTTTGAATCTAATACAAAAGGTGTGTACCCAGCCAACATCCAAACTTTCGATGGATTCGTCGGAAACGTCGTGCAATTAAAGCTGGTGGAGGAAGCATTGTACGGAACAGTGCTCAACGTGCCGGTGGTTCTGATCGACGTCGTGTTTCAAGACGTCGTAAAACTCAAGATGGAGATGATGACTATGATCCATGTGCGCATGAGTTTTAATCAAAATAGTTCATATGGTTTAAATTTATGATTTATATATAAATAGCACCATTAGAGTGTGAAGATTTGGATGAAGATCCTTACATTCAGTACGAGGTCATTGAACGGGGTGAAGATGGAAATAGTTCATTTTCTGCTGGTTCTGTTCTCAAAGTAAGTTGTACAGTGGGCTATGGGGTCAACCTACCTAATGCAACTGTCAAATGTGTTTACGGGAATTGGAAACCAGTACCACCACAGTGTGATGCCCGTAAGCCACTTTCTACTCACTTTTTATCAATTTACAAATGTCAGATGAATAAATAAGATAGACAGGGTGAGAGTTTTTTCGGTACGGATGAAAGTTTTTTTTTCTTTTTTCTTCTCATTTTTCTGTCGTAAATGGCTCACTTTAGAGTTGACATTTGTAAAAATTTGATTTATCAACTGAATATTTAATTTCCTTTTCTACCATAACTCATACACTAACATAGTACCTACTAAGACCCCTCAAAGACTTGAAAGCTACTGAAGTCAGTACTTTAAAAACTTTCAACACCTTGTACTACCTGTGCTACTCAAAAAAAAAATCTAATTTTCTACTTTCGTCTCAGTTCCTTGCAAGACGCCTCACATTTGGCACGGCTCATTTTTCAATGCAAGTGTCCCATCAAAAGGTCTCTATTTCCAAGAGATTGTCAAGCATACGAAATCAATTGATTTCAAATGTAGCAAAGGATTCACACTCAAAGGACTCACTCGGATGTCCTGCTGGTATGGAGAATGGGATGTCGCAGAACCACCCGAGTGTATTGCAGGTATATCATTGAACAAATCTAATAAAAAAAAAATTGACTAGAAATACTTGTTTCTAATAATGGCGCAGCCGCCTGCGTCTTGCCACAAATTGAATATGGAAACTACCTTGGTGGATTTCGATCGGGAGCTTCGATTAAGCATAATATTGAGGTATACACCATTTCTAACTTCCTTTACAATAAAAATAAAAATGTTTTTTTTTTCTTCAATGTTTTAATTTTAATTGATAGGTTGAGTACACCTGTGGTGGAGATTTTCGTAAAATTGTTCCAGGCCCAAGTCGCTGTCACTTGGGTGAATGGCGACCGAGTAAACCACATTGTTTCCACTCATCCGTTGCATTCAACTATACAGATTTGGAGTACGATGTCTCTGGATTCAGTGGTAATAGAAAACAGAAATTCCCAGTCCGTGATTTTGTCTCTAGATCCACAGCCAATGGGATTCCAACGAAGAAATCTTGTGGTCAACCGCCTAAGGAGAAAGGAGCTATTGGATATGTTGAAGGAAAGCCTATAGACTATGACAATGATTTTAGGTAAGAATAATTAATTCAAATTAAAAAAAAAATAATAATTCTTTATCCTCTGGTCACTATGATTGTGTGAAGAAGCTGGGATTGTAGTTGGGGATGGTGGGGTGGTGGTATTTGAAAAGTTCTGGTCTGTTTGAATCCACAGGGAGTCTGTTTGGATATGTAGGATTATCCCATTTATGTCATAAAGAGGGTTATAATAGTCAATCCTTGAGAATCTAGTAGAGTATGTTCAGATTTTGTAGATAAATAATAAAAGTAGACTCTCTCCTCAGTGGGAATGAGTTTAGAGGGATTAAGGCTAAGAAAGTCCCACTGAGAGACTCAAACTAAAAACTGAGAAAATCCAGACGAAGAAACTTACTTTCACTTCACTTACTTTTACTTTACTTTTGTCTCTGGTAGTTTTCCAGATGAGTCTGTGACGCTTTACAAATGTGCTAACCCAAAGTCCAAAGCTAAGAACAGATGGAAGGTCACTTGTGAAGATGGGACTTGGGTGGGATCTGGACTCCCTTGTGGTAAGTACTTGACAACTAAGGACTCACTCAACAAAAAAAAAACACTTCAAAAAAATAAACAACCAATTCAATTAAGAAAAACATTTCCTTTGTCTCTAAACGTTCACGGAAGTTTTTGACAAGATTCCAATAAGAAACTGCTGTTGAAAGCGGTCAATTTCATTTTTTGTAAACTCTTTTTTTTTGGATTTATTGTATTGTTGTTGTTTTTTTTTTTTTTTTTGGATTTATTGTATATTGTTGTTTTTGGTTTTTTTTTTTTTTTTTTTTTACTTTTAGTCCAATTTAGGGTATTATATATTTGTTCTTGTACAGAGGGTGACGTGCCTGAAGGAATGGTTGAAAGTCTTCTTAAATTGGTGAATGGTCCATGTACTTTCGACAAGAAAGAAGATCATGTCGTAACATTTTTCAATAATCAAGAGATTCTGAGAGAAGATATGGAGTTTGGTTCAGAAACTTTTTTAGTAAGTATTATTATTTTTTTTTTATCTTTAAGTAAAATCTTTTGGAGAAGAATAAGAGAAAATCTATTCTTATTGGTTGCCGTCAGTTTTAGTTTTTCATGATTGGTTGATTCTTTTCTCTAGACTTCAAGATGTAACGACATAGGTAAATTTGAGTTACATGGATCTTGGTGGAGAAAATGCGTTTCTGGACAATGGCTTGGCGTTAAGCCAACATGTGAAGGCCTCAGTCAGTTTAATGATTATGCATGTAAGTGCTTTCCCAACGACTCATATTCACAAGGTTACATTATAAAGACTTACCCACACCTTTTTTTACATTACTACAACCATTATGACCTAAAATTTTTGAAAAATTTTCAAAAATTTTTAGAAAAATTTTAGTTTGTAAAATTAGAAAATTTTCTAACTAGTAACTTGTAGAGAGGAAGTGAAAGTAGGAAAAGACAAGAAAAGATGAGAGTGAAAGGGTCCAGTGATGCCTTTGTTATTCTTAGGGATTAAGAATCCAGGGAGAAATCAATAATAGTCATTTATCTTTTCCACTTGTCTCAATTTATCTTAAACTTTTTTTTTTCTTTCGTGAGTGGATGATGTTTTTCTTCCTGTTTGGCAGTGGACCGACCACCAACTATTCTCTTCCGTTATGTGAATGGATCCATTGTTCAAAGTAATGATGGCAAGTTAGTTGTCTACCCTGGTACCACTCTCCACATGGAGTGCATATGGATGAAGAAATTTGGACGCCCGAAATGGGATCATCCCAACGATAGCTTCCCATTAAGGTCTTATCTCATATAACTCTTGTCTAGAGTCATCCATGTCTTGATGGACAGATGCTAATAATAGACCTCATTGTTTTTATTACTTAGGATTTATAAGACTGGCTGGACAATGGAACTTGGGCGGGAACCTACACTTGAATTCCGTATCACTGTTGACAATGCACAAGAAGGTGACACTGGGACTTACACTTGTACCACACCATCAAAGCACTCTCATAAGATAGATGTTATTGTCAAACGTAGGTAGTTTTTGAGACTTTAATTCCTATACATGACTATTATAATTCTCATTTTTTGATATTTTGATTTTTGTATTTTTGTTTTGGTTAGGTGTGGAATGCCCACCACATCCAGAACATCATGACTTGGAGTATACATCAATGAATCGAGAATTAGGATCTGTGACGACATTTAAATGTCGGAGTGGAAATGCTGTTGTTGGGTCAGAGAAAATTTATTGTACAGCGGAGGGAAATTGGAGTGCACCTTATCCAAAATGCGAAAGTATAATTATTAATTTTTTATTATTAGTTAAGTTTTTTTTTTAATATAAAATTAGTATTTAATTATAAATTTGATGATTTTAGATGTGGAATGTGCGGATATTTCAATTCTACCTGCAATGGCTCCATTGGCTTACACGGCTGTGACTAAAAATGGTACATTAGTTCGAAATGAAACTGCACCACCGAAGATTACAATTGGAGGTAGAAATGTAGGTGCCAAGGCTCAATTTACTTGTCCACAAGGTTTTGTTCTACATGGAGCAACAGAGGCAACTTGTCAAACATCTGGGGAATGGTCGGCTAACATGCCACTTTGCAAGGGTATGTGTAAACTACTTGTTATTATATCATTGACGACGAGTGTATTTCGACAGAAATTGTTAGGAAAATTTCAATAGTGGGGGCATAGTTTAATTTAAAAGTTTGTTGATATAAGTATATTTTTCATTTTATAGAAGTTGAATGTGAGGATCCAACTCCACCTGAGTTTGGTCATGTCTCTGGATCAGTCCTATCATACAAAGCGGGTGATTTGGTTCAATTTGAATGTGACCAAGGGTACATGATGGAGTCGAATCAGAATATGGTCGCCTGTCAAGATAGTGGGAAATGGTCACGTGTAACTGGACTTAGATGTAAATTCCTTAGAAAGACTACAATAATAGAATAATTGTTTATACATTTTAAATATATATCTGTCTTTAGGTGTCCAAGCGTGTACCTACCCTGGAACAATAATTGGTGGAACGATCTCAGAAATTAGATTTTATTACAAGGTCCAAGAGACTGTGACCTTTGATTGTAACGAAGGTTACGCACTCATTGGTACAAGAATGCTTCATTGTCAGAAGGGTGGGAAGTGGTCGAATACAATTCCTAATTGTGTTCAAGGTAAAAACGGGTAGAAAATTTGATAAACTTTGAGCGGATTAATTCAAACTTATTTGAACTCAGTTACTGATCTCGACGAAGGTCATTTCAATCTAAACAGTATCTCAATCAATCACTATATAGCTTATAATTAATTGCTTTTACAAAGAGTTAAATGGAAATTGATTTATTGAAACGTTGAGAAATTAGTATTGGACAATAAAATTTGGCGATAGATTTAAGATTAAATTACAATTATTAATGCAGGATTTATACTTCTCCTCCTTACATCGCAACATCGAGACCAAAAACAATGAATTACTAAATTTGGTAACAATTTTGATTGTTTTTTTTTATGACAAGAGATGAAATTGTTGACTTAAATTTATTAATTTTACTGCTTTTGTGTGAATGCTAGGAAGACCTGAAGTATACATCCTGCATAAAAGCAGGAGTAACGTAACCTAATAATTTACAGATCACATGAAATAAACGGCTTTTTAAGCCTTGGTTAAGTAAATATTCAATCTACATTCATGAGGTTATATAATTATTTTAAAATCTGAGAATCCTGTTGCACTTGCGCGTGCTCGCTTGAGTTGAATCTTAGCCCCATCGAAGACGCATTGAATAGGATCGCCGAAGGGGTCCCCCAGGTGGCGTAGCTAATAAAATTCGACGAACTTCTGTTGCCAATTCATCAGTTGGAGTAGTGGTTGGAAAATATTGACGACCAATAGAACGCGTTGGATATCGTTGCTGATAATATTTTCTGTTCATTCGTTCTTGCGAATTTCCCCACAAGCTTGGGTAGAGTCGCGAAATTGCACCGATTGACTTCCGTTCTTTTGGTTTCAATAATATATACCGTAAAATCTAAAGAGTTGAGCAAAAAACACTTGATTAGTTTTACGCAAAATGATTATTACAATTATTACAATATTATGCTAATTATAGATTATTACAAATTATAAGGCCTCTATAACATTAACGATTTTGAGAACTTTTTTTTTTGATGGTTTTAGTATTTTGGTTTGTTTTCAAACAACTAGTATGGGAATATTTCAGAGAATGATTCATCTTCGGAGGGGTGAATGACTTTTCAGAATTATTTCAACTCTCTCAATTGCGAACCAAGAATTTTTGACTAAATTCTTATTTTTTTTAAACTAAATTAAAATTATTGAAAAGTTAGAATTTCTTATGTACCATGAATAACACGAATTCTCATGAGAACTCAAGGAACATTGTTCACGTTATTCTTACTAATGAAACTCACAGGAAAGTATAAGGATTGTACATTTTTTATTTTTAGTAATTTATTTACATGTCAGTAACATCATTTTTCGAGAAAATGGTTATCTGAAAAGACACCCTTTCAAATATAAGGTGTAAAATTAAAAGTATAATTTTTATTTTTCATTGGAAACGAAAAGGAAAGGAAAGTATCAGATTGAGAACGAAAATTAACGGAATGTGTATCCAAAAACGAAAAGAAATGGAAACGGAAATGAAATGAAATTAGAACTGCATTTTTCGCAAATTTTTTTTTAGAATGAAGTTAACTTATCGAATTGCTTCTTTTCGTACAACATAATAGGTTCTCAATAATTTCAGACTTTTATCAGTGTTTATTTGAATTAAATAAATAACAATAACTCCAATATTCCTGCTGATTTAGTGTCACTAATTTCTTTTGCCCTGAGTCTATGGAAACACTTTGTATGCAAGGAAACATTTTAGCCAGGTGACTCGTGAGGAGTTACTCATTTGTTCAGATCAGGGTTCGAAGTCGGATTTAAATCCAAAAATAAAAATCAATGATTTTTTGGATTTTTATTTTTACCACTTAGACAAACTTGAAGATAAATTTAAGCACTAACACTGCATCCAAATTAAGATTCTTAGATTCAATTTCGTTTTAGGTGAAACAAAGTACTTGAACACTTGTAAAATTTGAATTTGAAGAAATTTTTTCAGGAAAATTCGTAATCTGCATAGTTCAAAAAAAAAATATTTTTTTTTGTTCTCAATGCCCTTTCACACATTATATTTTTGATTTAAAAAAATTACAATATAAAGTTCCAAAAAATCGGATTTAAATCAAAAAAATCAGATTTTTTTGTATTTTTATATAAAAATCCAATTTTTTCGAACTCTGATTCAGACTCACTGCTTCCTGACTCCAAAATTAATAAGCACCTTAAATGTGAGTATTATAGAACGTTTAATATATTATCGACGATATTGAACCCACTACCTTTTGACTCAGAGTCATAGGGACAGTAGGAGGATTGCCGTTTATGACTCTCTCAAACACAACGCATGATTAGGAGTCACAAAGTGTGAGTCATTGGGTACTTTAATACACACTCACGAAAACTCAATAAAAATTACTTAAAATATTTAGCCTTTTAGCATTTTTGTATATATTTTAAGAAATTCCATTTCTCGTTTCCTTTCCTTTTTTGTTTCCCGTTTTAACTAAAAAGAAAAGTAAAGAACAGTATAATCAAATCTCTTTCGCTTTAAAAAATATAAAAACGAAAAGTAAACGGGTTTTCGTTTTTAAAGGAAAGTTGTTTCATTTTTTATTAACTCCCATCGTTTGATGGTGGAACCTTTTGTTCAATTTAACTTTTTCTTGTATATTTTTTCGCGAGGATTTCAATGGGATAAATTTTGTTTCCCCATCTCCACTCCTTATTACCCAAAATTGGGTTTGAAAGTTGGAAATCTTGATATGTTATAAAAAAGTGTAGAGTTGGATAGAGGAAAATGTTGTCACGTGTTATCAAAAGGTTGTGGCGGTATAGTGGTTTGAGCGTTGAAGGTTGACTACCTGGTGTGTCGGGAGTTCGATTCCTGCTAGGGATTGAATTTTTTTTTGTTACTTTTCTCCTCCATTTACACTACAAAACCTTTTTCTCATTTAAATTTTATTTTTAAACTTTTTATATTTTTAATGTATAATTAATTTCATCGCTAAAGTCTACATTTTTAAATCTTTATTACTCTCGAACCAAATAGCATTGAGCCTTCGAAGTTCTCGCCGCGAGATTTTTTTATTTTTCTTTTGAAAATGTGCGCGTCTTCTCATTCAAACTTTTAGGAGGTGAAGTTAAAGTTTAATTCGCAATTCAGATAAGTCTTATTTTTTATTTACATTTACCATGCCACCAAAAATTCAAAAAGATATAGTGTTAAAGGTAAAAAGTGTAAAAGTCTAATTAAGTTGAAGGAGAGTGTATATAAGCAGTTGGGTGAGACACACCTGATAGCAAGGAATTTCTGGCAAAAATTGGAACTAGAAATTAGCATATGGTGTTAACGTATCAACGGTACTACTTCCGCCACATTAAAAATTATTGAACACAGGGCACAAAATTTTTTACTGTAATGAAACCTAGGTCTCTCTAAATCAAAAACGAAATAAATGGAGGCAAATTCTTTTAAATGATACAGAAGTCCAAGACTCAAAAGTATAAAAAGAAATATTGGATTCGCGATAGACTAATTGAAAGAAACATGGAATTAATCAAATCTACTCAAAATCCTGTTGTAAGATTAGAAAATTCTATTGATATGTTCAAATTCTAATTCTATTCTAACTCTTATATTAATATTATTGATTTGTGTAGAAATTTTTGAAATTTCTGGATGACTTGTCGTTCACTGAGTAAATCACAATACGATTGATTGACTGCCGCACACAACTCCAATTTTAAGATGTTTGTTTGGAAAATTGTTATACGTGAATCCCGCCGAGGGCTCAATGCTATTTGGTTCGAGAGTACACTAAAATTTATTCTGCTACTCTATTTCAACATCTACAAATTGGATCCTGAAAAATTAAATTAGGAAGAACAAATATAGTGTGAAATTCAAAAAAAAACAATGATAACATAATACTTGACTACAGCGGCTACATTTAATAAATCGAGAATTATTGCAGGCGTCTGTCAACTAAACAGCAGAATCTAATCCTACAAAACTAAAACAAACCTCTTCTACATTTTAAAAACTACCTTTTCGACCAACTAGCCCGGATTAGTAGAATTAATTTCTAATCATATTTTTAAATTACAGGTACTAACAACCTAACAACTGATGATGCAGAAGGGATCATCAGTTGTCTGCACCAGTTCTGCATCATTGTTTTAATTTTGTAGATTAGATTCTGTTTTTTGATTTGAAACCAAGTAACATTAGAATTTGTCAGTGCAGAAATTAGAGGAAGAAACTGCGGGGAAAGAGAATTAAAAAAAAAAGAAATTGGCGAAACACGTTAATGCGCTTAAGATTTTTTTGAACGATACAATTGAAGAGCTCAGTGCATGAAATGCAGGTGTTCATTTTGAGTTTTCGGAAATGCTTTTTCCATTGAGATCATTTGTACCCGGTTATTATATCAATTGTCAGCGTAAACTCAAGTATGGGATTTGCAAGTTGCAAATTGCAACTTTTGTTCGATGAGAAGAGAAAGTTTGGCGCTTTGTTGCGAAGTAATTGCCAAACTACAGGGTGATTAAAGCTTTTTTTCACCCTAGAAAGCATGACGTCATTTTTCATACTCTATTACCAGCAACAGCATAGATTGGGAGGAGCTACGGTAAAATTGAAAAAATTGGGTGCAAAACAAGATTAATCTCCTTGTATATTAGCTAAATGGTTGTTTTCAGATTTGAAATTTTTGATTTTCTCCGAATTTTATATAATAATCTTTGTCATTTTCTAAATCTGAGTTTAGAATTATTTAGGGTTAATGTTGCAGTAAAGTTTATCTACAACTAAATTTTAAGAAACAGCTGTTCAAAATTTTAAATTGTTTGATACACTCCATCCAAAATCAATTAGGTCACTACCAGAAATTCCAATATCTCGTTTGTTTATAAATGATTGAAGTCTAATTCTTTACTACATAGTCCAAGACTTATCAGTAACTAAAAGAAAAAAATTTCAATTTGCAAATAGTATTAGAAACAAAACACGGCCATCGAATCTAAAACTATAGAAGTGAAAGCATCTAACATTAATAAGGTCCCCGCTTATTTATAAGCAAAAGTAAAAAAAAGTCAAGGGTTGACATTGAGAGGCTTTTGAGAGTGTAATGCCTGATCCAAACTTGCCTTTCTCTCATCGTGCTCTAGGGAAAATGCAGTATTATTCTAAATATTCAGTAAATTGTGAACAGAGTTGTTATGGGAAAAAGTGATTGTATTGTTCAAAGTTTCTAATCGCACCGTATTTTCCCTAAGAGCACGGTAGGAGTAAGGCAAGTTTGGATCAGGCATAAGTTGGACTTTCTCCAAAGCATCCCTACAGCGGTTTTAAGCGAGTCTAACGTCTCATTGCTTCCNGGTTGACATTGAGAGGCTTTTGAGAGTGTAATGCCTGATCCAAACTTGCCTTTCTCTCATCGTGCTCTAGGGAAAATGCAGTATTATTCTAAATATTCAGTAAATTGTGAACAGAGTTGTTATGGTAAAAAGTGATTGTATTGTTCAAAGTTTCTAATCGCACCGTATTTTCCCTAAGAGCACGATAGGAGTAAGGCAAGTTTGGATCAGGCATAAGTTGGACTTTCTCCAAAGCATCCCTACAGCGGTTTTAAGCGAGTCTAACGTCTCATTGCTTCCAACCTGCATGGAGTTCACGAGCAAGGTTGCCCCAAAGGGTTTCTATGGGATTTATGTCTAATAAATATGGAGGCCACTGTATAATAACAATATTGTTACGCCAGAGAAAGTCCGTTGTAGAGCGAGCGGTGTGGTATCTTGCACCAACCGGCATAAATCTATCACTTCCATTTCCCAAAATGCCAAAAAATGGAAGCAGACATTCTTCCAAATATTTCTGGTATTTCTCTGGCCTCGGGGTAGTGAAGGCAAGCGCTGAAGTCCTATAGTAGCTAAATCCACCGCATATCATAAATGAATCGCTCCCGTTATGACGATTCGAAAATATCCGCTCTTCTTTACGGAGATCATGCCAATAATTTCGAAAACCATCAGGTCTGTCCAAGTTCCATTTTTTTCATCGCTCCAGATCAAATTCCTCCACTTATCACCAAAACCTAGAGCTTCTTTAGCCCAAGCTAATCGCTTCAGTTTGTAGGTCTTGGTGAGTTGAGGCTTCCTGAGCAACTTTTTCGCTTTTAAATGATTTAATGCATGGATTGCGTTCAAGATAGTTTGTTTACATACGTCCAGCTGTCGATTAAGCGTCGCCATGGCGAATATGGTAGACTTATTGCTGATTTCCCTAAAAATTAACCTGTTTGTGGTTGGAAAAAGTTTCGCTTTCGGTCCCGATTTTCATTTGTGTGTTGATTTCCCATTATTTTTAATGTATATTTGGGAGCAGCAAAGTTATCTGCCAACTGTTTTAGCTGTTTACCGCACTGATTGTCCTTGTTTGATCAGAATTTCAACTTAAGCTATTTTGAAATCAGAAAGTGCTTTACTTTCATCCCCAGTCAGCCAGAAACAATGGAATTTTTATTGAAACACTTATCAAATCAACAACGTAGTGTCTAATAATCGTCTAATGATTGATTCAGAGTTACTGAGCAAGAAAGATTCCATGGTTTTACAGTGGAAGCGATTTTTATTAGTAGTTTCCAAGAGTACTACAAGAAAAAGAATGAATATTTAGCTGGAGCCAAGCTCCAGTATTTATACCCCAAAAAGGGTCTTGACATGCACTAACAATGTGTCCTCTTGGACTCTTAGTCACTAGTGTAAATTATAAAAGTGACTTAAGTAAATAGACTTGACCTAAGAGATTAAGATTCCATAAGGACTCCTCATGGAATCTTTTACATATAGATAAAGATAACGGAGAGCTTGAAAACAAAGAAAAATAGAAAATATTGAAATTATTTATAACAGTTACTCACCTCTATTGTGTAAAAATAAAATGGACGATGACACTGAAAACTGAAGTGATCTTATTGATTTTGGATGCTTTCTTCCGCTCTTATCTCATATTTTGCGTGCACGTCCAGTTTTGTTACGTTTAACCAAATTGAGATTTTTCATTATAACTTGCTAATTCCAATAATAACTGGTAAAAATCTAGAGTTCATTCATTTATAAACAAATGAGATTTTAGAAATTCTGGGAGTGACCAAATTGATTTTGGATGGACTGTACTTTTGAATTTCCAAAAAAAAAAAAAAGAAAAAAATTTACACTAAAATTATTTTCAAAAATTCAAAAAACATACATGTTTATTTTACTCTCATGATGAATTTTAATTTTCAGCTCAAACTAAAACGCGACATTTACCTGATAACTTATAATTTTGTTATTTGAAATTTACATTTTTGAATTTAAGTACGGTGAATAAAACCAAAAATCATCTACCAAGGCTGCATAAATACTCCCAAAATTGTACTTGAAATCAGATTGATACTTTTCAAGAACTAGTTAGAGACATTAATAATTACTCTGGTTCTTGTGTAATATTAACAACCTTATAGCCAGATTTTACTGATCTCCCTTGGAAACCAGAAATTGTAAAAAATCATAATCAACATATACAGAGGGTTATTTATATAGCACAATTTACTTTCTCCATTCAAACTTCAAAAAATGCCAACGAGGCTGAGAAGTTTAGAAGTATGCGCCGGCGGACACTNAAATCATAATCAACATATACAGAGGGTTATTTATATAGCACAATTTACTTTCTCCATTCAAACTTCAAAAAATGCCAACGAGGCTGAGAAGTTTAGAAGTATGCGCCGGCGGACACTAGAATCTCAAATTTAAATATGCACACTTATTCTATACTTAGCAAATTCAAAATATACTTTTTTTGTTTTTTGAAAATTATTTATTTGAAATAACTTGTAATATTTATTTCTAATTTTTACTTGATTCTGTTCTCCAATTTTTTTTATTTTAACTTATTATGAGAAAACCAGTAACCGTTAGATTTGTTAGCCGCGCAAATTCTGTGCGATAATTTTAGTTCTGAAGTAATGAACATGATGGCAGCACCACCAACCCACGCTATGTCACTCTTATGCCCTACCAACCAGACTTACATAAATAACACTCTGTACATTTCTTGCACATGAGAACTTCAATAATTTAGTTCTTCACAGCTGTAACCACACTTGTAACTTAGATCGAAATCGAAATTTGAAATTTCGATCATTCGAAATCGAAATCGAAATCGAAATCGAAATTTCGATTTCGATTTCGATTTCGATAGCCTAAAAANAACGAAAGAACGAGAACATGGTGGAGGAAAATTCTCAAAATCGCTAATGTTAAAGAGAACCACCTTACAAAAGCGCAGTGTCAACAATCAATGCAAAAACACCTTGTTTGGGTGTTTGAAAGCAAATTTTTCAGATGGTCTCAATAGACCATGGTACGCGTCAGTTTAAAAAAAATTTCTTACATCCAAATCCAATGATTTTTTCGGTGATCCATGTTGCTCCAAACGTCGTCGAAGTAAAGTAGACTGAAAATGATTGAGTTCATTTCTCCCGCGAGGAAACATGACATCCGTGCAGCACTCACGTGGACAAATCAAGCGTCCTGATTGGTTAGGTGTTGCAGTTGAGGTCATTGTTGGAGTCTTATCCTCAAGATAATTGGATGAGAATACTATCCGAGACGGATGTGATTCGACTGCACTCACAACCAATGGAAGCAAGACCAAAAGCCATAAATAACTCCGAAAAACGCTTAATGACGCCGCCATTATATTCTTCTCACGTTTCTATTTTCCTGTCAAGAAATTAAAGCCAAGATTAGCAGGACCTTCAAATTTAAATAGCAATGATTGATGTCCAGAATCTCTAGATATTGCTATTATCAAATTTCTTTAGTTTTGTCTTTCTAATTGCAATTATGTTGAGGAGAAATTGGATACGTCATTCTTAGAGGTCACCTCACCATGTGTGACAGTTTACCAAATTATATTCAAATCCCTTGGTGCTAATTTGTAAGGAGATACTTAGGGTACATAGGATTTCTTATTAATACTATTCTGATTTGTTGAAATTCTTTTTTGTGGCAATGTGACTGATAGGTTCGTGTTGGTCACTTTATCGATTTAGGATTTTTACCATATTATTAATCATGAATGATTTTTAAGTTTTAGTGATTGGATAAAGACAATGAGTAAATGTCATTCAAATATGTAAATGAAAAATCAATTTGCAATGCGAATTTTTAAAATCCAGTTTCCGGTCTGTATTACTGTATTGCATGCAAGTTGGTGAGGAATTAAAAAAAAATTTTTTTTTAATGAAAATTTTTTGAAGGGGGTGCAGAGGGGTAAGGGGCGTAGGCCCAAAGTTACAATAAAAATGGATTAATCATGCGTGAGTTTTAAGTTTTAGTGATTGGATAAAGACAGTGATATTTTTGTAAAGAAATATTGAAACGTACAAATATTTTAATTAGATCACTATTGCATCAAAATCTCAAGTTTTATAATTCATTGATGATCAACTTCTTCGAACTTAATCCTGAGACTCTCTACAGGAAACATGGAAATTTCAGAACCAAATTCGAAAAATACATAACCAAAGTGTACTAGGATTAAAAAAAAATTTTTTTTACAAAATTTAAAAAAAGTCCTCAAAATTAATATCTTCCTTATGCCTCATTTATACCACCAATGTTGAAATTTCATAAAAATCTCTTGGACTTATGCTAAGCTTCTTATCGCCTGAGTATCACCATGTTATCGCTAGGATATTAAAAAAAAAAAAATTTTTTTTAATAAAATATTTGAAAACACATTAAAAAAAACACATTTTAAAATAATGGCAAAAGCTAATAGAATCATGTTGGCAAATTAGATTATTTTCCGACGCTCCTACACATCTCATTTTTCGTTAAATTTTTTTACCATAGTATTTTAGAATTTGCGAAAATAATCAAATTAAAAATTCATCCCAGGCTTCTGGGAAAAACAAAAAATTTGATTACAGAACTTACTCAATTTGCTAATTCTACATAAAAAAAAAACAATTAATTTTCATTTATCTCACATATGGTTTAGAATACGGCAGAGAAAAAATAAGTGAGCTTAATTTAAATAAAGTTAAATAAGATCTACAGTGAAATCTCAAATTCATTGCTGAAAATATATGGGTGAAATTATTTTTTGAACTTCTTACAACTTAAACAAATGTTTGTTTTTATAGAAACCTTAAATAGGCTGTAGAAATATTATGTACCTCAATAACTTTCTTCAATTTTCTACAAACATTATAATATTTCAACAAAAGTGAAAAAATTGATGAGTATAAATAGAGCATTAGATCTTTAACTCGTAAAATTCTTCTAAAGAAAGGATTTTTTTTTTAACTTTTTACCGTATTTTTTGCACTTTTTCGTCAATAATTGTTTAATGATGACAAATATTTAGTCACAAATCGCTTGAGGGTAGTTATAGAATCGTTTGATGATAGTTGTAGAGTTTGAATTGTAAACTAAAAAGAACGCTTTATTGTAATTGAGTGTAAATTGGAGGTTGAGGTGTTAATGTTCTATATTATTTTTGTATAGGTAAATTAGGTGGTAAGAGAGTGTAGACAGATGACAAGAGTTGATAGAAAATGTCACAAGGAGGTCAGGAAGTGACTGTTGACTATAGCAGACTGACAGGAAGTCAAATAGAGTCATATTTGAGAGAGGTTCATTTCAAATGAAAATGTCTCATTCATCATTCATTTTAAATTTTTTTGCTCATGACATTAAAGGAAGCGTCTTGGTGATGAGGCCGGTGAGTGGGACGGAGAAAGTCATATTACCCTGATTCCTTGTTTTTATATCACAACTTTCACCAGAGAACAATACAACTCCAGAGGGATGGTTTTTAAGCATAGTTTTTGTTTTTGGGATACATCCGGCAACCAATTGAGATGCAAATACCGGATGCTCAGAATTTATGTGAGTGCTTTTCTTTTTAACCTTTCAAAATTGGGCTATTTTGAGACACCTTGAGCCATAAAAACAAAATCCGCATCAAATAAACAAAATTCATAATTATTTTATATCAAAAGTTAGAGAAAAGAAAACTTTAATAATTATCCGCAGACTTTTAGCACCAAAAAAGTTTATTGTACAATTCGCCCTCGTTGATAATCCGCATTTTTTTTGTTTTATTTTGCTGTTTGTTAAGTATTAGTTAAAAATTAGCGTAAGTAAACATCAAAAATGAGCTTAAAAGTCAAGAAAATCAGAAAATCGTATGATGCACGAAAAAAAATTGCAGGTAAAAAATAACTTAAATCACAATCTACGAGTCTAGAATTTNAAAATCGTATGATGCACGAAAAAAAATTGCAGGTAAAAAATAACTTAAATCACAATCTACGAGTCTAGAATTTCACACTCGGAAGTAATGGTGATTGATCATGAAGAAGAACAACTTCAAATTGAAACAACTCAATCAAATGGAAATCAACTCCGATTCGGAGAATGAGCTAATCGGTGATGAATTTGACGGATCGAATGGGATGACTAAATTAACCAAAATTAATTTTTGCATTTAAATATTTTTCCAATAATTTTCAATAAAATGTAGATATTAGATAATCCGCCCTTGTTAATTGTAACCCGCACCGCCATTTTTTGCCAGCGTAAAAGTCAAAGTCGTTAGATAATCCGCGGATTATACACCGGGAATTAGGGTACAATTTACGAAAAAAAAATTTAATTATTATTATTTTTATTTTATTTTATTTATTATTTTTTTTNGAATTAGGGTACAATTTACGAAAAAAAAATTTAATTATTATTATTTTTATTTTATTTTATTTATTATTTTTTTTCAATGAAAAATTTTTATTTAAATTATTAAGGTTTTGATTATTTTAAAGGTAAAATATCTCTTCCAAATGTTTGCCAGAGGGTAGAGTTCCCAAAATAGATGCTGAATTTCCATGTTGAATGGCCAAACTAATCCGCTGAATTAAATAGGATGTAGATCTTCTTTCTCCAGAGTTGATTTGAATAAATTTTCCAATTTTCTTCAATAATTATTTTTTTTATTAATCCTGTTTCGTAATACAGTTTGTTCCACATTAAAGTTTACGTTGCGTTCTTCGACTTTCGCCAAAAATGACCAAGGTGACTTAATGCGCGCGTAGAATCAAAAAGTGGAGGGAATTTAGTCAACATGCAACAAATCGGCAACAGCTGAAAAGTTAAGGGAACGGGTTAGTCAATCAGTATTTATCTAANCGCTGAATTAAATAGGATGTAGATCGTCTTTCTCCAGAGTTGATTTGAATAAATTTTCCAATTTTCTTCAATAATTATTTTTTTTATTAATCCTGTTTCGTAATACAGTGTGTTCCACATTAAAGTTTACGTTGCGTTCTTCGACTTTCGCCAAAAATGACCAAGGTGACTTAATGCGGGCGTAGAATCAAAAAGTGAAGGGAACTTAGTCAACATGCAACAAATCGGCAACAGCTGAAAAGTTAAGGGAACGGGTTAGTCAATCAGTATTTATCTAATTGAATCACTAGGTCAACCATTGATTGATTGATTCATAGTGATGTGATAAGTCAATTGACCAGGATTTGGATTAACCTCGAAACTTAAGAAACGTCTTGAAAATAATTCACCGAAGGTTCGTTTTCATAAATTTCTGATTATGAATTTAATTTGTTCTGGACTCTGAAGATTGGTGTATTTATGAAATTCTTTATATTCAGAACTCAACACTGCAGTTTATGTATCACTTGTCCTTGGGTAAAAATAAGTTTACATAAGAGTACAATTGTTTTAAAAATTAGTGCTGAGTTGCGTGCATTTCAATACAGGTTACAAACTTTCTTCTTACCCTAGGACAGTGATGGTCCATCACGTCCACATAATGTGCAGTGGTGAGTTCTGAACAGAGTTGGGTGATTAATGACTTTTCCAGTCGGATTAGGGATTGCGGATTGAATTTTCTCAAAACTCGGGATTGGGATTAGGGATTAACCAAAGTAGGCGAGACGGATTAAGATTAGGGATTAACTTTTTCAAAATTTTAGCGGGATTAAGGATTGCGGATTAAATATTCCTTAATCCCTAATCCCAACATGGATTAATTTTTTTACCCAAGTAGTTAATACAAATTCAAAATTAATTTTCACTGTAAAATGGCTGATTGTAAACTATAAGTTAATTTTCAGAACAATTAATTGGGTGAAAACTTTATCGGTGAGTTGACATCTTAGTGAGAGAACTGAGCCTCCATAGCTGAATTCACGTTCAATAGGTGCAGATGAGGGTAATTACGTGTTGCAATAATTAACAACGGAATAATTTGCGAATTGGTGGAAATCGGTGAAGTGAGTTCAAATCCTGAAACGGGTCTTGGAAATATTTAGATTTACTTTTTAGATTTGAGTATAGAAGTTTCATGCTGTTGACTTTTATTGAAAAAATATAAAGCATTGCTCACAGATGTGAATTCTAATCCGGAATTGTAATCCCAAACCAATCCCGTCGGGATTGGTTTGGTCTCCGAATGGGATTAGACATTAGGGACTGACTTTATCTTGCCAAACACTTTCGATTAGGGATTGGGGATTAGAATTTATAAAATTATTTTACTCGAATTGAGGATTGGGGATTACTAATCCATAATCTGGATTACCTAATACTCAATCCCTAATCTGGATTATCCCAACTCTGGTTCTAAATAAAAATTTTCATTAATAACCTAATCTTCAGAGTCCAATATAAATTAAATTCATTATCAGAAATTTATTCAAACGAATTTTCGGTGAGTTATTTTTCAAGAACTTATTAAGTTTTGAGCTTAATTCAAAACTTGGGCAATTGGAACGTGGAAATAATCAATTTACTTATAACTATAAATCAACCAATCAGTGGTTGACGTAGTGATTAAATCAAATAAATACTTATTGCCCAATCCGATCCCTTTACTACTCAGGCTCAGCTGTTGTCCATTTGTTGCATGTTGGCTAAGTACTTTCCACTTTTTGATTTTATGCGCCCATCAAGTCACCTTGGTCATTCTTGAGAAAGTCGAAGAAAGCACAGTAAACTTTCATGTGGAACATACTGTAATTATAACCATTGGATTTGTTCCATTGTTGCTGGTGGATTTGTTTCGTTAGTATCAGTAGTATGTCTACTGACGCAGCGCTAAATATCGCTGGTGGGTCTGCTTAGTGGCAGATGGACCTAAAGTCAGCCTTAAGGTCAATTCCCATGTTCGATGGGAAATCTAACGTAAATTTGTTCTGCGGTAGGTGTGACGCCGTTTTGGCAATAGCGTCAGTAGACCCTGGTGGGTTAATTTTGAATTTCCACCATCTCATTGAGTATAAGGTGCTGGATTGGTGGAAGTTTAACCAGGCTAGGTCCATTGTGAACCTGAAGCCTGATAATAGTGCCACTAGGTGGCAGGAGCTAACAGTAGCCCTCCGTGCTTTCCAAGACCATAAGTCGGTCAGGAGAAAGGCTAAAATGGCGGCAAGTGCTGCCCATTTTGTGGACTGCGCGTCTGCTGGAGAGTATGTTTCCAAGCAAATGAACTTTTTTGGCGTCATGAATGCGTTCATGTCTGACGCCAAACAAGTAGACAAATTGGTAAAAGGTTTGCCAATTAGTCTCAGAAACATTATGTACTGTTTCGAGTCTCATAATGCAAATAAGTGTTTGCATAAGCTGAGGAAGATGGAATTACCGGAGAGGCAGGCGCCACTCGAGACAGCTTTACGTAGGCCGGGGAAGGGAGGCGAAGGCAAAAGCGGTCATTCATCTGCCAAAGTGCTGTCCAACTTGTGTAGTTCGGACAGGCGACAGGCCCAGGAGGTGTGTAAGTCGCACGTATCCAAAGAAAAGTGCTCTATGTGCAGTAAGTCAGGGCACACGATACGGCTTTGTCCCAAGAATCGTTTGGAGGAGGAGCTTTGCTCTTCCAAAGCTTATGGTGCGTCAGTGGACACTGCCAAGCGTCATCCGAAATCCATTTTGTTAGGAACAGACTGGATGAGACGCCCCTCACTACTGAGTATGAGTGAGGCAGGCAGTATCCACCGAGTTATCAAGAGTGACTCTCGAAGGCTTAGTTTATGTAACGGTAAAGGTGAGTCAGCTCCAAAGCCATTGAATTCAAACGATTCAAAGGACTTTTCCCCTGTCGCTTGTGTAAGCGACAGCGGAAAAGGGAGCAAGGAGTACACGTGTTCATTAGTAGAAGCTGTACTCGTTGCCCAAATCCAGTGAATCTACGTGATTCGAAATGGCGTCCCTCACCACTAAGTAAGGGTGAGAAAGCCGCAAGGAAAGCTGACTTCACAGAGGATAAGTTTACGTAACGGCCAACGTGAATTGCTTTCGAACCATGTGAATCTACATGATTCAAGATGGCGTCCGTCACCATTTGGTAAGAGTGAAGAAACGTCTTTGTTGAATGAGGGAGTTCACCGAGGCTTAGTTTAAGTAACTCCCGATCGACTATGTATGCGATCGTGAGAGGGGGAGCAGAAGGTACAAGTGTTCCTTTGTAGACGCTGTACGTGTTCTCTCGAGACACGCTGTGAGGGTCAAAGTGAAGACACCTGACGTCTCGTTTGGTGCTGTGATTTTGTTTCCAGCATTGCCAGATAAGGTCCTTCTACCGTGTGTGTTTGCGGTCGTTGTGGATCACGTAACGGATGTATGGGTTACAAACGTAGAGCGTTTTCCGGCAACACTGCTTAAGCACACGGAGATGGCAACCTTTGAGTTGTGTCTCGGTGGAGCTGAGTTTCTCCGTAACACGAGTAGCTACGAGGCTGGCCAGAATGTAAGTCATTCGTTGGTCACCGAGTACGAGCAGACCTTAGAGGCATTGGTGCAATGCCTTGAGAATACTGGTCTCACTGTAAAAGCGAGTAAGTCTTGTATAGTTGCTTCCAAGATTGGATATCTTGGTAAGCAAAAACTAGAGAAGGGGAAGAAAATCCTCCCCATGAATGTATCTACTGTAGGTAAGTCTTCAGTACGTAATCGTGTGGTTCACTTCCGTAGTGAAGCGACAAGTGAATCGGATTCGTCCTCGTCGAGTATATTTCAGAGGAGAACCGAGCAGGATACCCAATTGAGTTCCTCATTAATTGATGGAACTATCCCTAAGGGGATTGAGAATAGGTATACTGGTTAGTCCAGTGTAGACAAAATATTGAAGTCTACTAATGGTTCTAGTGGGCAGAAGATTGGTTCTTCAGATGCCCATAAGTTGATTGCACCTGTAAGCCAAGTGCAGGAACTGTCGTCCGACCTGTGGAAGTCGTATCCACATAGTTCCAGCGACGAAAAGGAAAGAGTGCCTATGCGGCGCTCGATTCGTCGAAAGAAGCCACTTCGGTGTCTCGATTGGTCCGAAACAAGTACTTAGTGTGTCGTGGAAAGTAAGTACGTTTACTGTGTGTCGGTAAGTGTACTTTGGTTCACAAATTATGTAATGTTTTCTCTTTTATTTTTTTGGGCAACACACTTAGGACATGGAGGACGCGGTCGTTGCGACGATTATNTGTACTTTGGTTCACAAATTATGTAATGTTTTCTCTTTTATTCTTTTGGGCAACACACTTAGGACATGGAGGACGCGGTCGTTGCGACGATTATGGAGCCTGCGTCCTGCCATATGGGTGCTTGTTGCTTGAGTCGGTCCTTCTCTGGGGTGATGTCTTTGGGCAATTCTGGGTGATCTCTTTGGGCCATTCTGGGTGATGTCTCTGGGCCATTCTGGTTGATGTCTCTGGGCCATTCTGGGTGATGGCTCTGGGGTTCTCTGCGTGATGTCTGGACTTCTCTCGGAACAGCTGGAAGGACCACCACTGGGCAAGGATTGAGGACAATCCTTGTTGTGAGAAAAGGGCCCAGAGCCGGAGCAGCGCCAATAATAATAATAATAATTATTATTATTATCATTTTTGTTAGTTTGCTGCAAGCTTAGTGCTCGCAGACTTTATTAATTTAATTTTTATTAGATGTCTGTGAGCTTAGTGCTCACAGACAAGATAATTTTTATTCATTTTGTATGAGTCTGTGATAAGTTCACAGATTCGTGTTTTATGTCATCTTATTGGAAAAACGCCCCCCATGCAGTTATCCAAAAGAAAGAAACTGCATGAGGACAGTTTTTTTAGTCAGTCGCGTCCTGGCCATCAGTAGGCCAAGACGTGTTTTTGGTTTCTTTCTCCTGAGAGTTTTTCTGAGTTTTTAGTTGTCTGTGAGCTTAGTGCTCACAGAAAAGTTAAATAAAAGTTTGTCTTTTTGTGGTCAGTCAGTCCATTTATTGTTGCGTCATCGGATTGTGTCATCGGTGGAGTCCAGGATCCATCCGTCCGTCCGTAAGTTTGTCTGGGATTTGGGATTTGGTGGGTGGGTGTTGGGGATTGGGATTGACTGAAAAGTAGGTGGCGTAGAAAAGTGTCTGCCTGTGTCATACTCCTGTCAGGAAACAGGACAGGCAGGGCACATCGTCACAATATGGTTTATTAGTGTAAAAAGGCTAAGACGATATTTTGTCATCCGAGTTACAAAAATATCGAAATCAAGATAACTTGTTTTAACTCCTTATGTAGATTTATTCGAATTATTCGAATAGTTCGTGAATAGTTCGTGAATAATTCGTGAATGATTCGTGAATAATTCGAATAATTCCGTATATTTTGGAGAAATACGGAATTTTTCGAACCCTAATTTACAGTCACATTGCGTTGAGTGAAAACGGCAAAAAATGTGTAATTACTGCAGATTCGTTTAGTCTACAACCATAATTTGAATATCTTTAAAGAGGATGACACTGTTGTAAAGAGAGTGTCTGGCTAAGAATTCCAATGGCAGTACAAGTAACTTCTGAGGCATATTAAGCATAAGCACAGTAAAAAAGTACAAGTTGAAAGATTATTTTCCAAAGGATCTGATCTATTGTGCAACCCAAAATGGAATAACAGAATGACTGGTTAGACAATGAAAAAATCTATGTGCATCAAAAGCTAGATAAAATGCAAAGTCAAACAGAGTTCAAACAATTCTTGTCGAATTCCGTGAAAGATAAGATGCTAGGAAATTGACTGATCCTCTTGAAATAATGTAGTATTTGACTGACTGAAACAACTGACTACACATCCTACAATTTCCAATCTAAATCGGATAAGTGGACTTTTAATTAAATGAGCAGTGGTGCATTTGCCACAAAGTGAAAAAAAAATTTTTATTTATTTAAAAAAATTTCTTTATTCGACTCCAGAGTCGAGAGGCATGACTCTGACTCTGATTCACAGTCGACTCCGAAAAATCAAGGTGTCAGTCATGACTCCGAGAGTAGACTCCCAATGTTCACAGAGTCAGTCATGACTCCAAGAGTCAGTGAATCTGACTCAGGCCAAACTAGGAGTCATAGAGAACACTAATACAAAATTTAATTTTGCTTTAGATGAAATAAAGAAAGCTTTACTTGTACTTCTTCTTTGTACTATACAAAAGTGTTTAGTCTCAAAAGAAACTTTATTGCTCGAGTCTTGACTAGAAAGTATCATTGAGACTAGTTTTGGAGAAAATTTCACATTTTTAGGCGTTCCCCGTGCCCGTCTCATTCATTTTTTGAAAACGAATTTTCTTTCGTAGAGTCCACAGACACTCTATACACTTTGGAAGAGCGTGGCTCCTCCTTTACAGTGTTCCGAATACAATCTCAAATCATGTTTCCGGGCTCATGGCACACGTAACATTTCCCAAGGAAGTCCTGCGAATCCCGTGGTCTCTGCCGTGGTCTCCGAGCTGTTTGTGCTCGGAGAGAATCTGCTCGGAAAGAATGTTTGGGATGGTTGGCCGGAAAGTTTTTGCCTTTCTTCCCCCGGCCTAACAAAAAGCTTCTTGAGAGGTTCTTGGTTCTCCGGCTTCTCCATCTTTCTCAAACAAAAACTCATTCGTACTTTCTGGCTTAATCTCGATTCATGCTTTTTCAAATCGTCGTGTTTTCTTTTTTCATAAAGTTGTCATGACGTACTCTAAATTGGATGGCAATACGTCCTTTTTTCAATTTTCTTTCGTACCTTTTTTCAAAAAAGTAGAGACGGTTCAACTTCACACGACAATCGGAGTTCGCAATAAAAAACGTATGTATTGTTTTTTCAGAAAAAAACTTTTTTCAAACAACGGGTGAAAACGTAATGACAACGAAATGAAAAAGTATGGATTGATTTTCCAAAATTTTTTAGCAAAATTTTCTTGANAAACAACGGGTGAAAACGTAATGACAACGAAATGAAAAAGTATGGATTGATTTTCCAAATTTTTTTAGCAAAATTTTCTTGAAAAACTGTTTTTGGAAAAAGCATGAAACGGGCGTTAGAACCACACATGATGTTCCTGAGCGATATTGATAGACCTTGATTAATTTGTCTATCTGTTTTAAGTCTAACATTTCGGGATTCATAACCCCTATTAAGCTCATCTTTTTGGAAACGTATTCCCCAGCGGATACACAATCCACAAAGCGAACTGCACTCGCAGACTTTTTTTTCCTTCTTACAAACCGATTCAGGATCGTGAAAGGCCTCAAGTCCTCTTTGAGTACAGCCCACTTGCGTGTCTTATTTACAGGGGTAAGGTCCCTTATGAACCTCCCCTAGTTAAATTTCGACTAATCGGAAACTTCTCCCTTGATTATTTGGTGAAAATTTATAATCAGCCAATCACTGTCGGCTGACCCTGCTGACATAACAACATCACATCTGGCGCAAAACAAATGCACGTCAGATTTCCCGTCAAATTTTGAAATTGACGTCAAAACAAATTTCAGGTCGGTTTGCATGACTGCAGACTCCATGGCACTACTGCAGCCGCGTCCGATGCTACACTATGCCTAGTAGACATACTACTAGTATAGCTGTAGTAGACATANAAAATTTATAATCAGCCAATCACTGTCGGCTGACCCTGCTGACATAACAACATCACATCTGGCGCAAAACAAATCCACGTCAGATTTCCCGTCAAATTTTGAAATTGACCTCAAAACAAATTTCAGGTCGGTCTGCATGACTGCAGACTCCATGGCACTACTTCTCGTCTGCACTACTGCAGCCGCGTCCGATGCTACACTATGCCTAGTAGACATACTACTAGTATAGCTGTAGTAGACATANACTGCAGCCGCGTCCGATGCTACACTATGCCTAGTAGACATACTACTAGTATAGCTGTAGTAGACATACTACTAAAACTGAGCTGAGCCGATATACAAAGTTGGGCTGCCCTCAAACACGTAGTAGACACACTACTACTTTTTCGGTTAAAGAATACTATTGGTCTGCTAGTCCTAGCAGACACTACTTTTCCAGCACTAGGCTATTGGTGTAACTTTCCTAATTAGACACGCTACTTTTCAGCACAAAGCTGAGCTGAGCCGAGGTGCAAAGTTCGGCAGATATCTCCACCACTTGTTACGGTTTGGCTTGTTGGCTTGACCTTTTTGGTTACAAAACCAGGTCAAGTCAGCAATACAATAAACCGAAATGAAAACCCAAATGTTCTTAGAGCTACTTAGCTCTAATAACAAATAAACAAAAACCTAAAACAAAAACAAACTGCAAAAGTTAATTTTGCTCAAGATGAAATAAAACAAAACTTTATTTCACAAAAAAACCCAACACACAAATACAGTGGTTTTAGTTTAATGTCATTACCCCTCTATGTCACACTTCGCTTAATGTCAAAGTAGATAGTACGTGATGGTGTTCCCATCAAGATGGCGGCCAGAATCTATTTTTGTTCGCCATAAGACCCTTTCGCCGTAAGACCCTTTCACCCTAAGTTTTTTCACCGTANACCCAACACACAAATACATTGGTTTTAGTTTAATGTCATTACCCCTCTATGTCACACTTCGCTTAATGTCAACCAGTTGGCTTTCCCCCGGCTAACTCCATGCTCTCATGTACTAAATACTCTGCCTATTGTCACACCTCCTATTGTCAACCTCCGCCATTGTCATCCCATTTGAAGAGAATGTATGGCACATAATCAGACTTTAATGGAAACTTTCGGTTCTCAGGCCCAGAACTCGTGTTTGTTTGAATGGTGTGGGTGGNTTTCGGTTCTCAGGCCCAGAACTCGTGTTTGTTTGAATGGTGTGGGTGGTCAGAGACTCTTTTGGAAATGTTTCATTATTTGTTGTATTCTACTATGCGATCGTCGGTCGTGAAAGTTTATTTTTTTAAAGACTCACCCGCAGTCTCGGGTTTATTCCAACCGCGAGTATGCCAACTTTAGATGGGCACATGGTTAGGATTGAGAAACTTAAAGTTTTAATGATAACCAACATTGGAAGTGAAGAACTTTACAAACAAGTAACGATATTTTGGGAGTTTCTGACAAGATAATATCTCAAAACCATTTCTCTGGCATATTGCAAAAAAGTTTGCTGATTACTTTAAGAAGTAATTTGCTTTTAGAGTATTCCAAATTCAGGATATAACTTCAAAAGCTGTAAAATAAATCGAAAAAATTTCGTATTATAAAATACAACTCTAAAACCATGAACTTCCGTTTATGTCACTTAATCTTTCAATTATCAGTCAGTTGACGTCATCGGCTTATGTCAACTCCGCCTACTATCAACCGATTTTTTGGCTCCCTCGTAGGTGACAGTAAGCTAAAACCACTGTAACGGAATGGCTCTTTTTGTGGGACAAAAATTTTATCCTACGTTTGTGATGTTGAGTCAGCTGGGCTCTCGACGCTCATACAAGTCCAATGATTGTCGTTTTTTCTGATTCCGCTCCCGCTTCTACGCTGTCTTTTCTTTTGAGTTTCGCTCTCAATGCTTTTGCTTCTAAGCTCCAAAAACCTTTTTTTGGACTCCGCTTTAACTCTAGCTCCCAAAAAAGTTTTCTCTGGGATTGCTTGAGGGTCTGAAGATTACGTTTGGGCTCCGCTCACTCAGACTATGAAAATATTTATTGGGTTACCAAGTTGATCTTTTGTTGCGCATCGTGCCAACTCTGTTCTTCAAAAAATATTTTGCGCGGCTCAACTCCAGCTCTGCCTCCGTGAATGTTGATCTCCCAGCTACGCTTTCGCTCATCTTATTTATTTATTCAAGGAATTTGAAATTTTGATAAAATTTACACAGCCTTGCACAAACTACATTGTTAACAATTATTCAAGTCGGTCAACGAATGCATCAGAGAGCTGTATAAAGCTAAATTATGTCTAAGCTAAGCTAATTGATCATGTAGATTGTACTAAGGACTAGGAAGTTGTAAAAAATAATACTTTAAAGTTGAACTTGAAGGACAGTGATATAAAATCTCATTCGAAAATTATACACAATTTAACAATTTATTAACAAACTGGTTNGATCATGTAGATTGTACTAAGGACTAGGAAGTTGTAAAAAATAATACTTTAAAGTTGAACTTGAAGGACAGTGATGTAAAATCTCATTCCAAAATTATACACAATTTAACAATTTATTAACAAACTGGTTAATCATTGTTATCCTTAACAAAAAAAAACTTTTATTGATCTAAAAGTTTTTCAAGGAATAACTAATATATTCGCAGAAACTTTTACATCAATAGGCATTCAAGTGAATAAGAAATTTCAAATTCTTTGAATAAATAAATAAGATGAGCGAAAAAAGAGCTGGGATCTCAAACTTTATGGAGGCAGAGCTGGAGTTGAGCCACACAAAATACTTTTTGAAGAACAGACGGAACGGTGTGCAACAAAAAACTTGGTAACCCAATAAATATTTAGTAGAAATAGATTAAGTCTGTGCGAGAGCGGAGTCTAGTCATAATCTTCAGACCCTCAAGCAACCCCAGACAAATGTTTTTTGGGAGATAGAATTAAAGCGTAGCCCGAAAAAAGGTTTTGGGAGCCTAGAAGTAAAAAACATTGAGAGCGAAACTCAAAAGGAAAGACAGCGTAGAAGCGGGAGCGGAATCAGAATAAAACTCCGATCATTGGACGTGTATGAGCGTTGAGAGCCCAGCTGACTCAACAACACAAACGTAGGACAAAATTGTTGCGCTGCATAAAAAGCCATTCCGGTATAAACAAACACAATACTCTCACATAGAGAGTACAACGAAGAATATGTCCACTTAGAAGGATAGACGAAACGATAATGATCAAGAAAAATCTATTTTTGTACAATTACGCAATTGAAGAAAAATACAAACAATGACAAAGACAAAAAAACCTATTCTTAGCTTATCTCTCCACACAGGAGAGAATAATAATGACTAATAGCGAAGGAAGATTGTAACACATACATGAATAATAATTGTTATTGGCCCAATTCCCGTAATTGTATACAACACCTGATAGTATTAAGGTTCATAGTACTATCAGATTATAGAAAATTTACGGGAACAAAAATGATAGAAAATTNACCATTAGTGGAACCGTAAGGCAAATATTATGCTTTATCGAATGGAATTACATTCGGAATTTTATATTTGCAGGTACTTGATCAAAATATGAAATTTACATCAGTCCCTTTTTTTTTCGCTGCACCCCTTACAACGAAGAATATGTCCACTTAGAAGGATAGACGAAACGATAATGATCAAGAAAAATCTATTTTTGTACAATTACACAATTGAAGAAAAATACAAACAATGACAAAGACAAAAAAACCTATTCTTAGCTTATCTCTCCACACAGGAGAGAAAAATAATAACTAATAGCGAAGGAAGATTGTAACACATACATGAATAATAATTGTTATTGGCCCAATTCCCGTAATTGTATACAGCACCTGATAGTATTAAGGTTCATAGTACTATCAGATTATAGAAAATTTACGGGAACAAAAATGATAGAAAATTNACACCTGATAGTATTAAGGTTCATAGTACTATCAGATTATAGAAAATTTACGGGAACAAAAATGATAGAAAATTTGTGATAGAATTAGCTGCTTTGTCTATTCCTAACCGAAATGTGTAACGCACAGACGAAACTCGATCCAGGAATCAAACCACGGTTCGGATCGAATCGGTGTCGGTAGAAATATCGCTGGATCGGTTCGTGAATCGAGTTCAAAAGAATATTAAAATGTTGGTTCGGATCGTGGTTCGGGTTCGAAAAANGCTGGATCGGTTCGTGAATCGAGTTCAAAAGAATATTAAAATGTTGGTTCGGATCGTGGTTCGGGTTCGAAAAAATTTTTAAATGTTGGATCGGTTCATGGATCGGGTTCGATAATTTTTTTTCATTATTGGATCGGTTCGTGGTTCGGGTTCGAAAAATTTTTTAAATGTTGGATCGGTTCGTGGATCGGGTTCGAAATTTTTTTTCATTCTTGGATCGGTTCGTGGATCNGCTGGATCGGTTCGTGAATCGAGTTCAAAAGAATATTAAAATGTTGGTT
Organism: Holacanthella duospinosa; assembly: GCA_002738285.1. Classification (NCBI taxonomy): domain Eukaryota; kingdom Metazoa; phylum Arthropoda; class Collembola; order Poduromorpha; family Neanuridae; genus Holacanthella; species Holacanthella duospinosa. Next base: position 1,091 of record NIPM01000266.1, on the reverse strand, counting down.
CGGATCGTGGTTCGGGTTCGAAAAATTTTTTAAATGTTGGATCGGTTCATGGATCGGGTTCGATAATTTTTTTCATTATTGGATCGGTTCGTGGTTCGGGTTCGAAAGATTTTTAAAATGTTGGATCGGTTCGTGGATCGGGTTCGAAATAAAAAAAAGTAAGAACCTAGCCAAGCACCTAGCCCAAGCCTTTATTTTTGGATTCTTGGATCGGTTCGTGGATCGGATTCGAAAATATTTTTCATTGTTGGATCTGTTCGCGGTTCGGGTTCGATAATTTTTTTCATTGTTGGATCGGTCGGTTCGTGTTGGATTTATTTTTTCATTCTTGGATCGGTTCGTGGATCAGGTTCGATTTCTTTTTCCCTGTTGGATCGATTCGTGGATCGGGTTCAAAATTTTTTCCATGTTTCATCTGTGTGTAAGGAAGATTATCAAGGAGACAACTACCTTGTGCCCATACAGTCACTACACAATTGAGAAAATGTGTTCCCATCCCCACAACTCCTCTCTAGAATTTCTGTCTTGAATTTGATTGAGAGGATTGCTTTGAGGAACTATGACATTTATACAGCATGAACCACTTTAATCCGAGCCGTAGAAAGTCGCTTTCACCAAAAAAAAAATTTGAGACAGCAAATAAATAGCGCGAAATACAAAAGTTGGAGGGAATGAAGTTAGCGTATATTTGAGAAAACACCTTTGCAAAAATTAATTATTTAACAAGAGCAGCAGAGAGTTGAGAGAATGAGTGGGATGGGGTATGTTCCCTTTGCATCTACTCCACCTCACTCAACAGAGAACCTGTCGACCCCTCTCTCTGCCCCTCTGCTTTCATCCTTTACATTACTTTGCAATAACTTGTTTACTCTAAAGTCGCGTGGATAAGACGCCCTCGTGGATATGACGCCCTCGTTCATAAGACGCGATTTTTTCCGCTTAAATTTATTTGCATCATAAGACGC
>NIPM01000265.1:244386-265013 GCA_002738285.1 Holacanthella duospinosa | reverse complement strand
ATTTTTTTTTTTAATTTCTTCATTTTCTCGCTTGCATAGCGCAGAATCAATGCACATGACATTCTCAAATCCAATCGAAACATTTGACCAGTGCGCTATTTGGGAAATGGTAATTCGATTTCGATTACTATTTACAAAATACGATATTTTCCATTTGCGTTCATTTTTTTTTGTCTAAAATGACTGCTCCAGTTCCAGTGTTCCAGTTCAGTTCAGTTTCAAGATTTTTTTTTATAAAACAAGACTTGAAAATACTGAACTGGACTGAATTCCGAACACTGACAACACCACCACCCAACATAAAGACCTATACTACAACTAAATTGTAGTTGAGAAAACTCTCTTTTCCAGATAACGTGTGCGCGTCTAAAATAAATCGATAAAGAGGAACTGAGGAACTCATTTCTTACATAATTGGGCAAATGTAGTTTGTGATGAACTTTTAGCAACGAAGGAAGATCCACTTTCTAATTTTCGGCAGTTTCTCCCTCACCCGATGTCGTTCTTCTTTATGTGATTAGTCAAATGATTATGGCGGAAATAAGAAATCTGAAAATTCTGCTCTGCATCTATTTTATTTTAATTGAAAATTGAGTGAAATTTGCATAGTTGACAATACAAAATTTCTCGACATATTTCATGTAATCTAACACTTACCATCCATAATATGTAAAAAGATTTTATGTTTTTGCTATGCAGATTGTACAGTAAAACAATGAAATACATACATATTCTGAATGGTAGTGTTAGTTAGAAATTTCAGTGAAACGATTTGGTCTGACGAATCTGTCTCTCTATCTAATTTAACCAATCGTTCGAAAATTGTGTATGAATTCAAAAGTAAAAAATTACCACAGTGCGTCTGCACTTTCCGTAGTTATTGAAATCTGCCCCGTTTCTACCTAATTTATGGCTGGAGTAAGGCAGAATGGTCCTGATGCCGGTTGGATTTAAACAAAGAGTACCCCCTTTTTTTTAAACTTAAGGCTCCCCTAACTTTCTACTTTCTTTAGGTTTTTTCTTTGATTTTCTATATAATTTCTTTCGATTTTCCTTAGGTAAGGAAGGGTAGTAAACATGGGATGTTTTGCTGTTGAGCGGTAGGGATGAAGAACCGCTGCTTTACCTTACCTTATTTATTCCAATATTCGAAACGTGAGCATAACTCATTTTTTGATAATTGTCCGTTCGTTAAGTATATTCAATAAAAAAGACCTCGCATCCGACGAGTGACGGCGTGTTTTTCATGGAGGAGATTGAAGCGAAGAATGTATTGATGAGCTTCTTCGCAACCCTTGGTAATCATACCGAGGTAAGTAATGAGATTGACATCGTTACACTCCTGCTCAAAGAAAGTAATCCAGAGAATATAAAATAAAAAGAATTTTTAAATATTTAACTGGACTTACTTCGTAAAAGTCTTTCTGGAATCGCTCTGGCTTCATGACTGGGAGTCGTCGAGTGAGGGAGTAAGCTAAACGTAGAGCATCCTCACTCACTGGTGCCTCTCCTTTTTCCACTCCTTTCACATAATCCAGAATGAGCTTGACACGACTAAGGAGCATCTTGATAGCTGAGTGCTGGGACTGCAAATGTTCAGCCACTGGAATCAAAATCTAATTTTAAAATTCCAACTCAAAATGTATATAATCTAAAGTTGTGGCATTACAATATATTTTCATTTTGGCTGGAGTTATAAATTGTCTATTACTTCAACGTCGCTATATCTAATAACTATCTGCTTACTTCTATAGTATTAACACTCCAAGTACTTCTACAGATAGAAGGGATATTATCTAACACCTATGAAATAGTATGGATTTTTTTGATTTTTCAAATTCTTAGATAAAAACTTTGTACTTTTTGATTTCATTATTACCTCCTATATAATCTAAAAAGCCTCGACTTTCCTAAGTAGATTTTTTCTATTTTGTAAAGAGATAAGTTATAATTCATGTTACAGTACCAAGTGAAGTCTCCAACCCATCATCTGCAGATTGGACACGAGCCACATGGTCCACTCCTATTCTCTCAGCCTCTTCCGTTGCTAAGGTGTAAGGTAACTGAACGAAGAGCATCGTTGTCACTCCATATAGCAAGTCAATCACAGACTCAAAAATTGTTACTGGAAGCTGTTGTTGAAAATTCTCATTAGTCAGCTATATTACTTATTCTAAGCCCAAAATTAAAATTTACGACCTTTTGAAGGAATAACTTCAAAAAGCAGCAAACGGAACTNATTCTCTCAGCCTCTTCCGTTGCTAAGGTGTAAGGTAACTGAACGAAGAGCATCGTTGTCACTCCATATAGCAAATCAATCACAGACTCAAAAATTGTTACTGGAAGCTGTTGTTGAAAATTCTCATTAGTCAGCTATACTACTTATTCTAAGCCCAAAATTAAAATTTACGACCTTTTGAAGGAATAACTTCAAAAAGCAGCAAACGGAACTNGCCCAAAATTAAAATTTACGACCTTTTGAAGGAATAACTTCAAAAAGCAGCAAACGGAACTACTAACAGTCACTAAATATTTGAAACAACATATTGCCTTGTTAAGCACTAAAACATTCCTATACAAATACAAGTGATAGACAATTTTGTTCTTTTTGGCCTTATAAAGTCAGTATAAAGGAACTCCGACAATGGTTTAGAAATTAAAATCCTCCTTCCATTTAAGCAACACAATAGACTGTTTCGCTAAAAGTTTCATCTACTGACTTTGAGTAGTTACGTTTTCTACTTTTTTGTTAAGACAGTTTAATTTAATTTNTTTCATCTACTGACTTTGAGTAGTTACGTTTTCTACTTTTTTGTTAAGACAGTTTAATTTAATTTTGGGCCCAGAATATACCCTTAGTCTAACTACCTACTTCAGCATTCCGAACTAGTGGATTGAGTTTCAGAAGTACGGGACTTTCGTTGATTTCGCANCTAACTACCTACTTCAGCATTCCGAACTAGTGGATTGAGTTTCAGAAGTACGGGACTTTCGTTGATTTCGCAGATCTGACGCTGAATGTGTATGTCCATGGGTGTGGGTACATCTCCTGTCGTGTACCATCCTAGAAAGTCCATATNGATCTGACGCTGAATGTGTATGTCCATGGGTGTGGGTACATCTCCTGTCGTGTACCATCCTAGAAAGTCCATATCTTGAAAGACTTGCTTGACTAGTAAATAAAATCTAGAATTACCACAAAACTATATATAATAGCCAAGAATAATTTTATTACATTGTTCTTCCTTGGTTCCGTAATAGTCTCGATCAATTACAATAAACCCTTCCACTTCGGAAAACACAAGTTCAAAGGAATTCATAATTTCCAAATGTCTACCCNGATCAATTACAATAAACCCTTCCACTTCGGAAAACACAAGTTCAAAGGAATTCATAATTTCCAAATGTCTACCCTTGTGCTGTCCAATGATGGCACCAATCACTAGAAATATAGCCATTCACAAACATTAAATGTGGCGTAACAATTTTTGGTAAAGCCACAGACGCCCATCTGTGGATCCTAAGCCGAAGTAAATTAGTNATTAAATGTGGCGTAACAATTTTTGGTAAAGCCACAGACGCCCATCTGTGGATCCTAAGCCGAAGTAAATTAGTATTTGGCGGGACAAATAGGGTTCCCATTGAAATGGAGAAAAATTAAATAAATCATCCAAAAACAAGAACCTAAGAACTGAAAGTCAGATTTCAGTTGATGTTGGATTTAACCAAACGGGACTCAATTTTTACAACACATAAGAACCTAATGAACGAAATAATGAGTCTGTTCCTTCTTACCTTTACTTAGGTGTTAGGTTTTTAAGAACGGTAAAAATTGAGTCCCCTTTCTTTGGTTGAATCCATCCAAGATTTCAGCCACTTCAATGCATACTAACAATGGATGACAGATTCGTAATTTAGGTTTGATTGACATGGGAGTCGTTGGATTTTCCATACCGTATCAGCTACATTTCTGTAGGAAGGCATTGTAATTCAGAAATAATTTATAAAATGTGTACCTTGCTTGTGGATTCCTCCTTCTTGGGCACGAACTCGTGTCCAGTGCTCTGAAATGTTTAGAATAACGAGTGGGTGTAAGGAAACAGTGATACTACCTACAGTACTAGGAGATGCCATGACACTGGCCACAACTGGAGTACTTCCTGAACGAGGTCCACAACCATTCGTATTGTTGCTATTCTCGCTCATTTCCACTTCCATGATTTGATCAAAAGTTTTATGAAAAATAAAGAGTCCACTGCATCCACACTTGTAACTTAGCTTGAAATCGCACTTGGATGAAACAACGCAGAAAAAAACGGGTCCGGGAATCGAAATCAGTCCGGTAATAAGTCCGGTAGAATGTATCGAATTGTGAGTCCGTTAACGTTGAATCTTTAGTGGCCACACTTGTAACTTAGCTTGAAATCCAAAATGTTGATAATTTAAAATCGAAACAGAATTTCGATTCTCAAATTAGATTGGAATTCGATTTTGATTACGATCATCCTTTGACTATGAATTTAAAATTCCAAAACAAGCACCAAAATTTATATATCTAATGAAATTTGAATTTAGTTGTAAAATGTGGTAACTAACTAGCTCGAAATTCAAATTTAAAATTTCGATAATTGAAAATTGGTTTCGAAATATATAATTCGATAGTCATTTCGAGGACGTAATGATTTCGTAGCAGTACTATGTCATGCATTTGGATTTTGACTTTGAATTCAATTTCGATTTCAATTTTGAGTTGAAATTCTTTGGATGATTTCGATTGAAATCTAATTTTATATTTCGATTGAAATCTAATTTTATATTTAGATTAAAATTTTTACTTTGGATTTCGATTGAAATGTAATTTAAGATTTCGATTCAGNTAACTAGCTCGAAATTCAAATTTAAAATTTCGATAATTGAAAATTGGTTTCGAAATATATAATTCGATAGTCATTTCGAGGACGTAATGATTTCGTAGCAGTACTATGTCATGCATTTGGATTTTGACTTTGAATTCAATTTCGATTTCAATTTTGAGTTGAAATTCTTTGGATGATTTCGATTGAAATCTAATTTTATATTTCGATTAAAATTTTTACTTTGGATTTCGATTGAAATGTAATTTAAGATTTCGATTCATATGTGGTTTTAGATTTAGATTTGTCTAAGTAACAAGTGTGGTTCCAGCTGTAAGAAAAAAAATTTGTGGACCCNTATGTGGTTTTAGATTTAGATTTGTCTAAGTAACAAGTGTGGTTCCAGCTGTAAGAAAAAAAATTTGTGGACCCAACAAGTTAGTTAGTAAAATTAAAATTCGTAAAACTTTAGTTGATAATCAAAATAAAAACAAATAATTCTTAGTTCATAGACATGGCTATGTCAAAGACTACCAATACTTACAACCGTCAAAATTGGGAAGATTCGGTAAGTCAATCCTGAATACAGTTCATGATTCTAGTGAGGATTATAATGAAAATGTGATTTTTCTATAACTTACTTAGGATTTTCCAATTCTGTGTGAGACTTGTTTAGGAGACAATCCGTACGTACGAATGGTAAGGTGGATGATGATGAGGGTTGAATTCGACCAAACGGCATGCACTATAAATTTCGAAGTTTTTTAGGTTTTTCGTTCCTAACAAAAAGGACAAAATGATAGTCTACAAAAGTTGGTCCAATTGTTCAGACGAGTAACTTTTCCCTAATAGATTTTTATTTGTGGTCACCAATTTAGTTACCTTGCCTGATAATCTGGAAGGTACCCCACAGGAAAAAAAAAGTCATATCGAAAAGCTACTCGAATTAAGAATAATTGAAACACCATTCGTTCCTGCTACTGGGAAAATAAAAATCTAATGTTTAAATTTTAAAATTTTCATTGAGCACCCGTTCATCGAATCAAAGACCAAATATGCTCATGTTGTGTTAAAATAATGGGATTATTCTTGTTGAAAGACTAAGGACAAGTATGGATGCGAATGTAAGATCTGCTTCCGTCCCTTCACTGTCTTCAGATGGTGTCCAGGAGCTAGGATGCGTTTCAAGAAGACAGAAGTTTGTCAGACTTGTGCGAAGCTCAAGAATGTTTGTCAGACATGTCTCTTGGACTTGGAGTACGGACTTCCGATCCAAGTCAGAGATAATGCCCTCAAGATCAAGGACAACCTACCTAGGAACGAAGTGAACAAAGAGTACTACGTCCAGAACCTCGAAAAACAGGTGATTAGAAATTGGATTCAAAGCTTTGGAGGGATTTTGGTTTGGATTGTGTAAGTGTAGGTACTGTGTATAATTTCTAATTTTTCATATGGCTCCAGGTGGTGAGTACAGATGGAGGAGAAGGTCTTGGAGAAGTAGGGAAGGTTCAAAGTCCGTCTGACCTGTTGATGAAGTTGGCTCGGACACAGCCATACTACAAGCGTAATCGTCCCCACATTTGTTCTTTCTGGGTGAAAGGGGAATGCAAACGAGGGGAAGAGTGTCCCTACCGTCATGAAAAACCTTCAGACCCCGATGACCCATTGTCTGACCAAAACATCAGAGATCGCTATTATGGGACCAATGACCCTGTTGCAGACAAACTTCTCCGCAGAGCATCTGCAATGCCCGCCCTTTCTTCTCCAGAAGACAGAACCATCACAACACTCTATGTGGGAAATCTAGGGGAGTTTATGACAGAGAAAGACCTTCGAGACTACTTCTATCAGTTTGGAGAAATAAGGAATGTTTCTCTTGTCCAAAAGCAACAGTGCGCCTTTGTCCAGTTCACCAACAGAGGAGCGGCTGAAGTTGCCGCAGAGAAGAGTTTCAACAAACTTATTCTCCTTGGTCGGAGACTCACTGTTAGATGGGGTAAATCTCAAGCTAAACAAGCCTCACTTCCCGTAAGTCAACACTTTCTTCTCTTCTACAGTATGATCAACNGGGGTAAATCTCAAGCTAAACAAGCCTCACTTCCCGTAAGTCAACACTTTCTTCTCTTCTACAGTATGATCAACCCGAAGTTAATAAATATGGGAGAAAATTAATGGGTGTTAGAACTTTAACCCAGGTATTAAGGGAATGGTGAGGATAGAAGTGTCTAAAGATATTATTTGTTGGTTTACAGGAAGCGAGTGGATCACTTCCACAGGTTCCAGGTCTCCCTGGACCTCTACCACTCCCAATGGGAGGACCAGGAGGGATGAACTACTTCAATCTCCCTGCCACAGGTGGACTTCCCCCTCCTCTACCATTCTATTTCCCACCACCCCCACTACCCCCCAATTTCCAATCCTCTTCTACTCTTACAACTCCTCCGAATCCACAGAAGGAATCTGGCTCAAACATACCAGTCTACTACCCAAGCCAAGACCCTACAAGAATGGGAGCAGTCCAACTCAACCCAACTGAATAGACGACGACTATCAACACACATATACACTCCACCCAACTCACAATTATTCTTCTCTATCTCTTATTATATCAAATTTACAGAAATAGTTCCACTTGTCCAATTATTAACCATCATTTTGGATTAAGCTTGTCAAATACATGAACTGAAGAAAATAAATGATTCAAATGTATATATACTTTGAGATTGATGTGGTAATTTGAGTAGAATTTAGTCGTTTGGTGTAATTTATAAGATATTGTGAATGGAGGGACTGGAGATTGATTATTCGTCCAACTCTCTTGTTTTGATAATTACAAGGCACACCATGTGAATTGAACTGAATGAGAGTAAAGTAAAGTAGAGGTATAATGAGGAACTGAAGATGATATGCTATTGGAGGATGACGTTAGTAAGGTTAGTGCTAGCGCTGGAGTGAAGGTTCCTTGGTGTTGGCGTTGGTGAGCTTTTCGATGAGCTCTTGGAGAGGTGCTAACTCCTTCCGTTCAATTAGATTGAATTCTTGAACGAAGAAGATAAAATGTTTAAAGGAAGTATTAAGATGAGCCTCTTCTCCCAATTGGACGACCTCTGCGAAGTGTTGATGGTAAATGTGGGCATAGACACGGAAGAGTCTCTTCAGAATTGTTTTGGCAATGTTAGAGAAGTTCTTGGGGAAAGGTACACCTGAGAAAAGAGCCTTTTAGCTGAGCCTATCCCCAACAGATCAAAAACAACATGACTACTTCTCCAGACCCTTCATTTCACTAACTATACATTCCCATCATACTTCCCAAAAAGAGAGATATTGGAACCATTTCTAGTCGTCATGTTCTTTGAGACCAATTAATAATCAAGCCCTTGGATAATAGACTTCCTTACCGATTTTAGAGGGAAAAAGTGTTTCGTCGTCGAGTTGGTCCTGGACCCAGGTCATGAGGTAGTCGATGTACTTGGGAGCAGAGCACTTTATGGGTTTCTTGACGACGTGACCGTCTGCCCAATGATACTCATACTTGGGTCCAGCTGCCATCACAGGACAGGATTCTTCTGTACAGAATTCCGTAATTGTCCCATAGAGCATGTTGATTTGATTGAAAAAGTCAACGGCTGGAATTAGACAATAATATTTAGCTCATGTCTGAAGAGTTAAGGAAGAATATAAATGAGTAGATGGAATCCCACTTACTGTTGACGGCAACCCATTCGTTGGGGTCTTCTCCCTCCGGGAGCATCACAGCGAGGCGTAAATTACCAGAACCTAAAGTAGCTGCCGCATGTTTCATTAGATCATATTGATGTGTCCCTTCTGGGATATGCTTCTTGGGCTTGAAGGTTTTTGCCGAGCGATTTCCGCTGCAAATTTAATTCACCTCATACAATTTCTAACTTTTAGAAATAAACCTCAGCCAGTAGACGGTACTTACAATAGAAAACTCATCTCCAAGTTTTTCTCCGAAATTTACTCATTCGTTTGAAAATAAGACGAGATCCGTTTCCAATAATGAGTTGACTGGATAACAACAAAAAGAAATAAGTAGTAGTATTCCATAATAAAGTAAAAGAAATACACAAGTAATCTAAAAAAAATTGTCATATCTTACCAGAATCAACCATATAGCATATCCAAACAGTCTTCACTCTTCAACAACTTAAATTATCTCACATTAATGCAGTAGTGCAGTGGAGTTTTGGTTTGAGAAACCGTGCACACTATTATGTTAGAATCAAGGTAATTCAAGGTGATTTTATATTGTTAGGTTGTTAACCTAACAAACAATGTAAAATCACCTTGGTAACCGAGATTGCTATTTTGCAGATGAGCTCCTCTGTGCTCTGCAGAATCTTGAAATATGCATCAAAACTGTAAATTTTGAATTTAAACTGATTTTCTCTTATAAAAGTCACCTCAACCTCCCGCAATGGTTCATCAAAGTCGGACGCATAGATGGGCACACAGGAATAATAAAATTATAGTTAAAGTTGTTAGGTTGTTAAACTCAGGAGTTGACAGGAGCTAACGCAAATAATGGGTCAACTGCCTGAGGCTGAAAGCGCTACTGATGAGTTACCCCACGCCCAATGGATATTATAATTTATTTTACCTGACTCATTAATAAATTATGGAATTTTTTTCATTTATGGTTTTTCAAGACATGAAAAGCTACTTAGCATGAATACCGGGGAATCTCTTATACTCCAGTCTGCGTATTGCATTTTGAAAATAACGACTGGGACAAATCGATCAGACGCCGTTCCGAAATCGTTTTCCATGTCATCGGTAATATAAAGGTTGCTAGGAGAGTAAGTCTTTTCTCCTAAACAACCTTGAGTCATAAAGCAACGAATGTTTGACTAACCTTAGATTACATAGACGAAGCTTCGCGAAGAGGAGATGATGAGGATGACCAAACGGTTTACGAATTAATTACCTCGATCCGAAGCCATTTAATCCTTAACCATTTAACTTTAAAGTTGAAGTTGACAAAGTCAAAGTGTGGATGATAGGAAGACAATGATGTCAGAAGATTCGTCAGCTGCACACTCACGTAAAGGTAATTAATCCAAAGTTGTCGGCGACGATGGTATTGTTGTTCACTTTTTATTAAACAATTGAAAGTTAAAATTCTAATTAAAACTCTCCCCCTCCTTCCTCCCCTAGAGACAAAACACGAATGAATGAATGAATTACTGAATGAAATGCGAAGCTAAACGCTATCAGACAAAACGCCCACTTTAGTTAAATCGCGCGTCTAATTTAGCCAATTAGACGACAGTGATGACCGCGGCAAAATTTGATTGGTGGATTCAAAAATTTGAAATGGGAGTTTTGTTGTGGATTTTTAAATGCTAATTTGAACCGGTAAAATTCAAATTTCTAAAAAAAATTTATTTTAAATTGAATCATTAATTTACAAAAAAATTTCGAATGTCACCAATAATAATAGTATTTCGGCCGGGACGTCAAATTTTTCACGATTTCAGAAAATATCGGCTTGGAAACATGTCTTGACAGAATGTCATCCATGACATCCTGAAGTATTTCCCACTATTCTTACGCACGAAATTTAATAATGTAAATTTGGATATGCTTATAAATGTTTTGCTTATTGAGAAAACCTTAAGCTAAAGTAAGGAATTATTGTTTTGTTGATTATTTTGTTATGAGTAAAAATCGAGGGACTGGAACTCATTGACTAAGACAGAGTCATCAGTATTCATTTCATGTTCGTGATTGGAAGAGTTGACCTCATAACCACTCATGAGTCTATTCGCTTCATCTTCTTCCTGCTTCTTCAGACGCGCTTCACGCTGAGTTTTTGATTTCCAAAGCCAAGTCCGACAGTCCTTCTTGTAAGTTTTTGCAATGAGTCGTTGCATACTGAGAATTGAAATTGAGTAACCATGGTTAACAATCCCACCCGATCGGAAGAGATAACTTATTATTAGGTTTATATTTACGTCGCTGGTACAGAGTTGATTAAATAAAGCCAGAAGAGACGCTTCAAACATTACAAATTCTCGTTTCCTAACTTTTTTTTACTCATCTCTCAGCATAAGAGAAAAGAGGCAGAATATGTCAGAATTTTTTTTAAGTTTTTTAACAGGAAGATAGCATAGTAAAAAAAAAATTCTTACAGATTCTGCGTGGTACTGTAAATCACAGTGGGTAATAATAGTTTGAATTTTTCGACCNTAAGTTTTTTAACAGGAAGATAGCATAGTAAAAAAAAAAAAAAAAATTCTTACAGATTCTGCGTGGTACTGTAAATCACAGTGGGTAATAATAGTTTGAATTTTTCGACNAAAAAAAAAAATTCTTACAGATTCTGCGTGGTACTGTAAATCACAGTGGGTAATAATAGTTTGAATTTTTCGACCCACGTACATTATTTCAAAAGTTAGAGCCTTCAAACTGATACTGAACGGCTCACTTAGAAATATGAAAATATGTTCGAAAGTTGAAATTTTTCTTCCCAAGCCGAAAAGAGTATTCCCAAACACTATATTGGGACAGCATTAGAAGATTTAACTATGGAAGGATTTTCAAACTACGTAATTTCGTAGTTGAATTTACTTAATGTCTAAATAAGGAGTAAGTACCTTTGAGAGACAATCGAAGCGACGTAGGAAGGATCAGGAACAGGAAGTTCATCACGACATTTTAAAACCATGACTGGATTCTCGAAATCTAAATCATCCTCTGAAGAAAAAAAAGTTAGGAACCCTTCCACATATGCAAACAAATAGACCCAACAATCACTCAAGGAATCTTGAAAAGAAGTAGGCGTATGCCAACCATCTTTCCCATAAAACAAGGCTGCCAATTTTCTCAATCAAAATACACATTTTGTAAATTTTTGCAGTAAGAAAGTAAGACAAAATATACCTGCATCGCATTGTGAGGAATTAATAGTTCCATTGCGGAGTACGGGTGTTTGTGGCATATCAGGAGGATCTGTTGGTCGATCACCGAATAAGTAAGTTTGATTCGGAATGATTGTGGTTGACCCTTTGAAGTTTACTTCCATTGGTTTTGGCTCAGCCGCCTCTGTCATTTCATCAAATTTCGTCCCTAGCGGAATGAAAGGGTTGCCTGTTCCATGAAATGTAATCTTATAAGAATAGTATAGTGTGACGAATGGCTTGGGTTTTGGAGTGAGCAATATCCAATGGCTAACAGGTTAGGCCATACTTTGGTTGATTTTAGATAAAGATAAATGAAGTTTGAAATTAAAAAAAAATTATAGCCATTGAGCGGCTCAGACAAGTCGGTGAGTTGGCTCATGAGCCGGAGCTCTGGCTAAAAATTATTAGGCACATGTGCCAAAGCAATGGACTGGCCTTGGCTGACAAAATTTTGTGAGCAAGCTCACCTCCATAACCAGAGCCAGCTCACCTCCATAACCAGAACCATGCAGAACACTAAATTGNTTTGTGAGCAAGCTCACCTCCATAACCAGAGCCAGCTCACCTCCATAACCAGAACCATGCAGAACACTAAATTGGCCTATGGCGTCAAATCTTTGCCTTTTTCAAGAAAATGTTATTGGGCCCTGATTATAAAATATACCTTGGTGGACCATGTCAATATCCATGTTACTCTTATCCACGAGACAGCCAGCTGTGTGCGTAGGAGAAAGGAGGACGGCGAGTTGTACTTGTGAATGATGAAAGCTGTTATTTTCATTGGATGAAGAGTCGAGGAGTCTCTCTGGAAGATTTTGATTGGAGGGAGTTGAGTTTGTCTTTGAGAGGATTGGTAGAGCATGACTCGAATGCAAGTCTCCCCAGTTGACCTGTCATAAATACAAAGGAACGACGTTAGACTAAAAAGAGGTTATATAAGAGAAAAACAACTAACGGAAAGAGAAGGGGTATTTTGAGAATCTTGATCCATTGGTTCTCGTCCACTTGGTCCTTGGTCTGATTTTTCTTGAAGTACTGAAGGAAGGGATCGATATGTTCGTCCTCGTTTACGATGCAACTCAACAGAGTTTTTGGCACTAATAAATCTATTAGAGAGCTGGGTGAGTCCTAAGTTAAAGTCAGAGAGACTGTCGAAGAGACCGTTGAGTCTAGTCAGTGACACATTTCCATTCTCACTGTTTCCGTTCCAAGAAGGCTCCTCTTCTCCCCGACTACCCATTTACAATATAAAGAACTGTTTTTGGAAATTTATTAATTTATCCCTAACTTAAAACACTGGAGAGGTGAATAATACTATTCATTCTCTCACCAGACACAGACCTGCGAAGTTCTAACGAGAAAACAAATACTTTTAGATACGAATCTCCAAGGTGAATTTATATTCTTTGGTCTCACTTTGTTTTATAAAGTGATGACCAAAGTTCCTAGGAGAAAATATTGATTCCAAGCTTCACATAAACGACAATTTTGTCCCACATTTGGTTACAGGATTGTGAACAGGGTCCATGGAAAACTGATTGAAGAGAAGCGACAAACAACCGGTCTCCATGGACCCTGGTGGTGTCGTGGTATACAAAGTTTTTTTCTACATTCATTAATCTTCGTCGCGCAGGTTGAGTTTAGATTCTTTGTTGTATAAAGCGAAGCGACAACAAACAATCTAAAATCACCCTGTTTTGTCGGAGCACTGCAATTCGAATAAAGAGAAAATTGTTGTTGATTATCAGCAACATATCAACGAAAAAGCTCCGTACTAAGCAGGATATCTTACTATTTATGCATAAGAAAATAGATTATTTGAATTATATTTTCAAAATTATATACCATATTAAATAGCATCACTATAACGGAAATGTTAAGTCTCACTGGAATCAATTTGTTAGAGAAATGGTACACTGGAATCCAATATTTTTAACTTAGTTTTGGATTTATATCTTTGTAACGTGACAACCTGACGGCTGGGACTTTGCGCATTTGATTCTCCATCAAATTTCGAATAGCATCACTTATCATTTACCAATTTAATGGTAAGTAAATACTTTTGTTAAGAAGAAAGAAGACTATGGATTTCGACTTATTAAGAATAAAGTGGAAAAAAATTGAAAATTTTAAAAATTATGTGAAAATCAATATCACCTTTGTAGCGATATTATAAAAAAAAAATTTTGGCTCCTCTATCTTAATAGCCGTGACTAAAGGGTTCAATACTCTGAGCCCAAGGCGATTTCACATTGCTTTCACCTTCATTAAAATGACAAGTTTTTCGTTAGATGTCCTATCTTAGTTACAATGTTTGTTGTCGCTTCGCTTTATAAGGTGATGAGATTCCCATCTTTATAACATTTAGAGAATTCGGACATTTTTCTGGGATGGGTATAATCCTTTCCTGTTTAGAAATTGATTACATCTCAATTAACAATTCAATTCTTGTTTATAGTATCGCTGGGTGGTTAGAAGCTGACGATAGGGCCTCGTTTCGTTCAATTTTCTGTAAACCTAGGATGAATGTCCTGTAATTTATTTGGAATTAGGAGTAATATACTGTTAAATTATAATCAATATGTGTCTGTCATTTTCCTTCCATTGGGCAAACTCTCAAGTGAACCATGGAGTAATAAGATACTCACACAAGGTCCTGTTCATTTGCTTGTGGCCTCACTCACGTAAGCATCTAATTCCGCATCAAGTTCTTCAGCAGTGGGTGTTTTCGTATTTGATCTTCCCCCTCGTCCACGCCCTCCTCCACGCCCTCCACGAACCTCTCCTGGACTTTTCCCAGGGAACTTGGATCCTGTCGTACGAGTCCCGACACGTCCGGTTGCAATACGGTTGAATGCACGAGGATTTGCCGGGGCACTGAGCCCTGTAGCAGTTGCCCATTGAATATCCATTGCCCTACCTAAAGAAAAATATTTCTAGAAAGATTCTCAATCATTTAGAATTTCTAATCACTTACCATCGAGTGGAATACCGTTGTATCTTCCAATGGCTTGATGGGCGGAGGACCTTCTTTGGAAAATAACATCTGCTTTTCCCAAAGAGCGTCCGGATTGGTCGTAGTTTATGGTTGCGGCAATGATGGTTCCGAACTCTGCGAAAAGTTCCTAACAAAGTAAAAATATGTTTGAAAGTCTTCAACTTTATATACAACACTTTCTCAATAATTGATTTCCATGAGTGTAGAACAAAACGGGTGCTGTATGATTCGAGGCTCCTCCTCCTCACTTTTTGTAAAGAAAGAGCACTCGATTCATAAATTTCTTAATTTTTAAAATTAAAATTGAGTGAGATGGTAACTATCTCTTGAGTAAAGTGTTTATGCGAACAATTTGAGATGGATCAATGGAATAGTTGTTTGTTATTGTAAAAAAAAAAAAAAAAACCTTACCCGTAAGTCATTCTCTGTGACATCGTAGTGAAGGTTGCCTATGACAATCTTAGCTCCACCGCGAGGATTTGCAAGACCTCCTCCTCGTCTCAGAACTCCATTGAACTCTTGGAATTTGTCATGAGACCAAACTCCATCAGGATTCCCACTCTGGAGAAGAATCCAAATCCAAAGTGTTGGTTCGTCGATATTTTTGCCAATTTTTAAATAGTAGGGATTGAGTCGATGACTCGTCACGGGAAAAGTGGATGTGAGTAGTACTTCTCCTCAGAGAGTGAAGCGGGGCCTTGGGAAGAGTAAACTCTTTCCCAGTAGTTGGCTCCTCTCAGAAGCCCCCCCTCCAATCATGACCGAGGTCCATTCTCACTGAGGAGGACTTTAGAGGACGATGCCTTCGACGCAACTACAGGATTCCTTTGAGGAATGTAAGAGAAAGAGATATCAGTTGAAATTACCCGTGTTCGGAAACTAGAATTTCCTATCCCCATCCCACGACGTTGCCCAATGGTTCTCCTAGCTCCTCTGAACCCAGATCCACTTCCACTTCCACTTCCACGTCCACGCCCTCTTCCTCGCCCTGCAATCAGATTTAACAATGCATAGCGTGTTTTATAAATTCTCATCACCTAGCAACGTTAATTAAGAAAAGAGATTTGGCTGATAGAAGCAGCAGAAGGTGGTAAAAATTCGTAAACTAAATTAGGCAAAGATACCTGCTCCAGCACCCCCACGTCTCCCTTTCGTCTGAGTAATAATATCATCCAGGCTCATATCCATCTTAATGAGCGGTGGGTAATATAGTGTAGAAGCTAATTAGTTGGAGAATTAGATCTTCCTCAATCTTGTTAATAGAAGAGTCCTTCGTGACATGTACACAAACAAAATCCAGTCAATATTAAATAAATTAGTTATCAACTTCATTGTTTTGCCTTACCAATGAAGGATTCACTTCTTCGTTGTATTTAAGATAAAAAATAGATTAAATGATTCAGAGTAAGACTCACTCACGCTTCACTTCTTCAATGAACAACAACGAAATCGGACGGAAATTGAACGAATTTTATAAATTGACTCAGCAAACAGCAACAACAGCAACAAATTTAATTGCGACTTTCCAATCCCAANAATGAAGGATTCACTTCTTCGTTGTATTTAAGATAAAAAATAGATTAAATGATTCAGAGTAAGACTCACTCACGATTCACTTCTTCAATGAACAACAACGAAATCGGACGGAAATGGAACGAATTTTATAAATTGACTCAGCAAACAGCAACAACAGCAACAAATTTAATTGCGACTTTCCAATCCCAANTGAACGAATTTTATAAATTGACTCAGCAAACAGCAACAACAGCAACAAATTTAATTGCGACTTTCCAATCCCAAAGTCAAACTGAGCGACTCTTGCCCCAACAGTGAGAATAGACCGACCTCGTAAACACTCATGAAACTATGAAAACATCTGTGATCTACTGTACTGATGTTTACACATAAATTATCCTGAGGTTTATTTATTTTTTTAGTTTTATTGTTACCCACACGCATCAGCCTGACCGTTGCTGCGGCCGCCGATGCGACCATTTACTCTTTTTGGCTTCTACATAAAAACTTGGATTCAGATTCAGATTTAGATTCAAATTAGATTTATTTCAATGTCTCTTCACTTTCAACAATCTTAAAAATTACTAAAAGATGGAGTAAACTCCTTTCTGATCTCCCAAGTGTCAGACATTATTACTTAACGTTGGATAATAGTAGGCTTAGGTTAGAATTTAATAAAGGTTGTTATGTTAGGTTAGGTTAGGATTGGTTATTTGACCCATTTAGTTACGATTCAGGCAAAAAATAATTTAATCTTTTGTTTCAAAATTCCTTTAAAATAATCCTGTTGTGAAGCAACTGGTATCAATGATTTTCTCAAGTCAAATTATGAGATAAGGTTTTGCTTATTTTGAACCTAGGAGAGCTTAGCCTAATTACTCATATAAATAGATACAACGCAGTGACCATTTACATTCATTCCCTTACTCTTTACATTAAAATTATCTCTTAAATTTAAATAAGTTTTGATAAGAAGAAACTAATCGATTTATCAGCCAATGTATCCGTATGACCGATCTAGGGTTCTGTTGTAAAAGCGCATTGTCCAATGCGGATTTCTGTTGAATCTGTCAAATCCTTCCTTTAATTTATGACTAGTAAATTATATTCATAGTGCGTAGTAAAAGTTTCTCTACCCGATGTCGATCTATCTAATGAACAGGGTTCGGGTAATAGTCGGTTGTCAATTTTGACTTTTTCAAGCTGTGCTTACCAAGTTTGAATTTTGCCGCAAAAGGACTGACGCCGCTTTGTCATCCCTTACAGCTAGGAATGATGCACTAGATCATAGATCAGAGATAATAGATATGTAAAAGCTTTTGAGAGTGGTTGAGGCTATTAACTTCCAATGGAGGAGGGATTTGTAAATTTTACATTACCAACTCCCATCTAATAACTGTTTGTGATTGGGCCGCTTATATATGCTCGTTTAGTGATTGGTCCTCAAAAAGCCAGATACCATCCACTAGATTTAGCAGCTCAGCATTTAGATATAGGGGCATAGCACCTAGATGTAGCAACAAAACTGTTTATCTTAGCGTCTTGGAGAGTTTAGATAAGCAGCAGCAAAAATTAATAACGATTCTTATTTTTGCTAGAAAGTTTTCACCGCTCCGAAAAAAATTTTCATCTTGCAAGGCTGAGTTATTGAATACGAATCTGTTACAATAAATTACACTGTTGTTAGGTTGGTGGAATATTTTGAGTCAAATTAGGACCAAATAAGAACCAACAAGAATACTTACATAAATTACAGTTGCCTGAGGGTTTACTTTAAAACTCCTCTAGAATCTCGACTTTCTCCGGAAATGAGACAAAGCCCGAGAAAGCCCAGAAAGTTCGTGAGTTGGAAGTTGAGTTTCTGAGCCAGACTCAATAATTTACGTCGTATGTACAGGGTGCCCAAACATTTTATAAACCGGAGAAAGTTACCTTTCTGATTCAATCAATTTCCTAAATCTAACAAACTTTACAACAAAATATCAAAGTACTCTGTTGAAAGTTGAAAGAGAAAAAGTGTTTCATGACTTAAAAAGCAGACGATAGGACTGACAAGCTGATTAGTGATTATTACCAACTTGGTTAGCTGTCAATACCTCAAATCAATCAACTTTCTCTAACTTGAAAGAAATAATGAATAAATCTCACTCTCAATTAACGGAAACTGATTGGGAATATACGTACAATAATAATTAAAAAAAAATTTTTTATCCAACTGTTAGTTATACCATTTTAAAATGTTATTAACTAAAAGTTGGATGAAATTTTTTTTTAATTATTATTGTGAGTATACTCCCTAGCTATTGATTTTATTCGACAATCTTTGTTTCTTTTAAGCAGAATATTAAATAAAAACTTTTAGTTGGATGAAATTTTTTTTTCTTTAAATTATTATTATTTTTTTTTTTTTTTTTTTTTTTTTTTTGTGTAATAAAGTGGTTCTATTTTCCTAATGCGAATATAAAAAAATTAATATTAAAAGAACAGAAGTGGATCTATTGAAAAGCAAGTTAAAGATAGAAAATTTGTTCCAAATGCTTTCCTTTTGGAAGAGTGCCCAAAATGGAAGTGGCGTTTCCTCGTTGAATAGCTAGACTTATTCGCTGAATCAGAAACGATGTAGAACGAGGTTCTCCGGAAGCGATCTGAATGTAATTGCCAATTTTCTTAATCAAGTTCAGACCTTTCGGTCCCCTTACTCCGTTTGACTCGACAGCGATAGGAACGAAAGTGAATTTATTCTCTGGCAGAAAGTTGTATTTTTTAATNTTCAAGCTGTGCTTACCAAGTTTGAATTTTGCCGCAAAAGGACTGACGCCGCTTTGTCATCCCTTACAGCTAGGGATGATGCACTAGATCATAGATCAGAGATAATAGATATGTAAAAGTTTTTCAGAGAGGTTGAGGCTATTAACTTCAAATGGAGGAGGGATTTGTAAATTTTACATTACCAACTCCCATCTAATAACTGTTTGTGATTGGGCCGCTTATATATGCTCGTTTAGTGATTGGTCCTCAAAAAGCCAGATACCATCCACTAGATTTAGTAGCTCAGCATTTAGATATAGGGGCATAGCTCCTAGATGTAGGAACAAAACTGTTTATCTTAGCGTCTTGGAGAGTTTAAGATAAGCAGCAGCAAAAATTAATAACGATTCTTATTTTTGCTAGAAAGTTTTCACCGCTCCGAAAAAAATTTTCATCTTGCAAGGCTGAGTTATTGAATACGAATCTGTTACAATAAATTACACTGTTGTTAGGTTGGTGGAATATTTTGAGTGAAATTAGGACCAAATAAGAACCAACAAGAATACTTACATAAATTACAGTTGCCTGAGGGTTTACTTTAAAACTCCTCTAGAATCTCGACTTTCTCCGGAAATGAGACAAAGCCCGAGAAAGCCCAGAAAGTTCGTGAGTTGGAAGTTGAGTTTCTGAGCCAGACTCAATAATTTACGTCGTATGTACAGGGTGCCCAGACATTTTATAAACCGGAGAAAGTTACCTTTCTGATTCAATCAATTTCCTAAATCTAACAAACTTTACAACAAAATATCAAAGTACTCTGTTGAAAGTTGAAAGAGAAAAAGTGTTTCATGACTTAAAAAGCAGACGATAGGACTGACAAGCTGATTAGTAGTGATTATTACCAACTTGGTTAGCTGTCAATACCTCAAATCAATCAACTTTCTCTAACTTGAAAGAAATAANTACCAACTTGGTTAGCTGTCAATACCTCAAATCAATCAACTTTCTCTAACTTGAAAGAAATAATGAATAAATCTTACTCTCAATTAAAGGAAACTGATTGGGAATATACGTACAATAATAATTAAAGAAAAAAAAATTTATCCAACTGTTAGTTATACCATTTTAAAATGTTCTTAACTAAAAGTTGGATGAAATTTTTTTTTAATTATTATTGTGAGTATACTCCCTAGCTATTGATTTTATTCGACAATCTTTGTTTCTTTTAAGCAGAATATTAAATAAAAACTTTTAGTTGGATGAAATTTTTTTTTCTTTAAATTATTATTATTTTTTTTTTTTTTTTTTTTTTTTTTTTGTGTAATAAAGTGGTTCTATTTTCCTAATGCGAATATAAAAAAATTAATATTAAAAGAACAGAAGTGGATCTATTGAAAAGCAAGTTAAAGATAGAAAATTTGTTCCAAATGCTTTCCTTTTGGAAGAGTGCCCAAAATGGAAGTGGCGTTTCCTCGTTGAATAGCTAGACTTATTCGCTGAATCAGAAACGATTTAGAACGAGGTTCTCCGGAAGCGATTTGAATGTAATTGCCAATTTTCTTAATCAAGTTCAGACCTTTGGGTCCC
>NIPM01000265.1:178458-244034 GCA_002738285.1 Holacanthella duospinosa | reverse complement strand
CTCCAGATATGTCTCCATCGCCAAGTTTGGCTTCAACTTTTCTCCAAATTTTTGATGGAGAATATTCTATATACGTCATTTTTTGAGGTACTGCTTTAATTTTAATTGAATTCCAATTTTCGATGTTAGGTTTGACCCAAGAAGTGAGATTGGTTACTTTAGTCTCGTGGTGTGGAACTTGTAGAGTGACAAATGGAAAAATGAGAAGCTCTGCCCAGGAATCCTCAGTGTTATTGTAAGTTACTTCGTCTATACATTTAGTGAGGGCAGTTCGAAGGGCAAATCGGGCACCTCTTGGAACCCTGCGGAGAGTTGGGATACCTCTTCTTAATGTTGTCAATTTAGATCCGAGGTTAAGAGTATTTCGTACATCTTCATCTTTCCATTTGATGCCTGTGAAATGTGGTCCGTTCGAACCACTTGCCCCTCGCTTAGAAAGTACAAGGGGAATGCATATTTTGATCCAATTGGCTAGGGTGACTTGAGTAATTGCTCTGAGATTTAAGGATTTTCTGTATNCTTGGCCCTCGCTTAGAAAGTACAAGGGGAAAGCATATTTTGATCCAATTGGCTAGGGTGACTTGAGTAATTGCTCTGAGATTTAAGGATTTTCTGTATAGTTCAAATCGATCCCACAAAGTCATTTTCGATATTGATTTTTCAGGGTCATATTCTAGGGTTGAAGAGAGCCAAATCAATCCAAGTTCACGTGGGTTGTTTTTACTGATTGAGGTTGCCTGAGCACATAAAGAGGAAGATTCGGGAGGAATTGAGAAAGGTATATCTTCTAGGTCAACTTGGTTCTGCAGATTTTGGACAGCAGTATTTTGGTTTGAAGTATTATCCAAGTTATGTATATCTTCAAATCCAATTTTATTTACTTCAGCCAGATTTAATTATTATTGTAACGTCTATTCTCTATCAGTTATAACAAAATTTTCATATCATGTTTCTTTTGAGCAGAATATTAAATAAAAACTTAATTTATAAAAAAAAATTATGTTTTTATGTAATAGCCATTTTAGATTAATTCCTCATAGCAACTTTGGTTTGACCCTTGACCTCTTGGGAATGAATGTCTCATACTAAAGTTTGAGCGTTTATTCGACTTAATTGTTAGAAATTTCAAATAAATTCGTTCAACTCAATTCAAAATTTTTATTTATATTCCAGTAGGGGGTTGGGAACATAAAGAAGGAGGAGCCTAGAGTGAAAGCAAAGAAAGTCAGTTTGAGTAATATTTCCACATCCTGTACTAAACACCACTTCGTTTCTGCCCAATATTCTGTTTCTCTTTACGAAAAAATTCTTTCTTTTCCTTTCCTCTCTGTATCTTATACTTTCTACAAGCTCCAATCATCTTCCGAGACCGAGACCCAGCGAAGAATCAACTTCACCGAGTCCTTTCCACTTTCTTGACTCACAAGAGGATTTTACACCCAACCAATCACATTCCTTCTTTTCTCCAAAATCAATATTTAATGCATGAAGAGAGAATATTGAGATTTAGATAAGACTAACCAACAGAAACAAAACCCTGCTCATCCTTCGAGACTCCAATTACTTATTGAGTATCAACAAAAGGTTCAACATTCAAATCCCTTCTTTTTGACAACCACTTACTGGAAATACTCCGAGGAATCTCACACCTTTTCTGTAGGATATTTTATAGGTCATGTGGACAGAGAAAGACGAAAGGAGTTCCTCTTCCGTCAGTTTATACTCAACTTAATAATTAGACTGAATATGATGGAACTCCTGTCTCACAATGCAAGTTCACCGGATCCATTGCATCAAGAAGTGATTTACAAGAGGCCTTTAGCCTATCAAAAGGTAAACATACGCCACCAAATTATTCACAATTTTAAAATCTAGTCTTATTTTTGTTAGATGGAGAATTTAATTAAAGAGATGCAAGATCCAGAACACGGTGTTCCTGTAAGGAGTCAAAAGTTATTCCTTACTTCTATTCCAGCTGCCTTTGCTGGTTATGATATAATCGAATGGCTAATGGAAAGAATGACAATAGAAGATTCAGGTTGTTAGCAAAATTATCTTATTTTCACTTTCTCCATCACTCTTTAGTTTTAATAGTGAAAGTAGATGAGAAAAAATAAGGCGGATATGTAACATTTGTGCATATTAGAAAAGTGTCATCACAAGTCGACTTCCTGACTCATGACTCATGACTATGAATCCCAACCACAAAAGAGTCAGAGTCAGAGTCAGAGTCAGAGTCAGAGTTATGACTCGATAGTCTTGGAGAATTACTTATTTATCAATCACCAAGCATTTTCTCACTTTTTTAAATTGTTTTTAGTTGAAGCGATACACTTAGCGAACCTTCTCTGCCAACACGGCTACTTCTTCCCTGTCGGAGACAATCGGAACTTATCTGTCAAGGATGACTCTTCACTTTATCGATTTCAGGTTAAAATTCAGTTATTAGAAATTTAAATGATTACTTTTCAATTCATTCCAAACTAAACTAAAAAATAAGTATTAGAGTTATCTAAGCTTACAGTTCGACATAATCTTATAAGATTTGAGGGAGAATAAGTTCCCCACCAAATGAAATATTTAACCAAAAAATTTTGTAGCTAGTGGGGCACGATCCCATGTTGAGCAACTTTTGTCATTGCGTAGCCAAAGACTCAAAAACTAGTTTTTTCTTTAGAAGGCGTGAAGATTAGTATTAGCGCGGTACTTGGCGTTCATTAAAATAAACTTGGTAAACGGCAGTACCGCTGAGTTATTTCTAATGAAAATACTAAATAATTATTCTAAACATTTCTCAANAAACTTGGTAAACGGCAGTACCGCTGAGTTATTTCTAATGAAAATACTAAATAATTATTCTAAACATTTCTCAACAGACTCCGTACTATTGGCCTTCTCAAATTCCGTGTTTAGATAGTGTGGATTATGCTATTTGGTAAGGAATTATCAAGTTATTCATAAAAATTATTAAAGAAACTTTACTGATTTTCTCAAAATTTTTAGGCTTGTAAAACGAACATTACGGAACAAGCAGAAACACGGATTGGATGAATATGAGATTGAGGCACTCAATAATCTAAGGAAAGCTCTAGTTCAAAAGTGGGATTTTATTTCCATGCAAGCGGATGAGCAGGTAAATCAAAAATCTACAAAATCTGTCTGTAGGGAAGCCCCTCTCCAATCGTAAATTTGCGAAAAAATTTGGAGAATTGGGATTCTAGAAATAAGTCATTTCATAATCATCCATCTTGAATATTTTCATATTGATTTGAGTACCTCAGGTAAGAATAAGTAAGGACAGGAAGAAAGTTGACAAAATGGTCACAGATAGTCAAGAGAGAGCATTTTGGCGTGTACTACGTCCTCCACCTGGCTCAACATGCTGTGTTGAGACACCACCAATGCGTATGTTCCTTAACTTTGACCAATTTGAATCATTTAAATTCAATTAACTTTAGTTTTAATTACTTATTTATGCTTTTTAGTCCCAATTACAATTTCTTAAATTTTTTTTTTTTTTTTACTAATTTCTTAAATAACGCTCTGTATTTTAGATATGGCAGATTTTCATGCCAATGAAGGAGTAAAACAAATTCGACGCACAAACTTAATTGAAGATCTAAGAGCAGAAGTTGATTTACTTCGAACTTCTTGTTTACGTAGCAGAACTAAAGGTACTTATTAGTAGAATCTTCTAAATATCTGATTTAGCAGAAAATCTTCTAAATTGTAATTTTTTTTTTTCAGTATCACAAGCATTGGAAAGCTTAGCAAACCACTGTGATTCGTACAATGAGCATGATCCATTCCTTGTTTCGAGACAACCATCCAATCCATGGATTACAGATGACACTTGTTTCTGGATCCTCAATGCACCACTGTGAGTTTAACTTTTCATCCATTAGGCCCGGTTTTTACTTAAATAATCATTCGTCGTTCATTCCAATGAAATGCAGAATTATTGAAGTTTTGCAAAAAATTTTAATTGTGAAGGTAAAAAGTCTGAATAATTCAGAATTATTCTCAAACCTCTGCCTCTGATTTGTTTCTATTGAAATTTCAAATCGTAAGAACTGATAACTATGGCTGAGTTTACGACTAAGGTCATTGACTTGTAACTTTTTGTTCATAAAATTGATTGTAAACAAAAGTTCCCATAAGTATTAATTTATTTCTGTTTTGAATTCTAGAGTTGAGATTCCAACTGAAAGACGAGTTAAGAAATGGGGAATCTCCATGGAGGACTTGGTCTTTGATCCAACAGGTAAGATAATTTAATATCAGTGGGAACGCTTTTTCATGACAAATTTTTAGAAAATTTTTAGAAAATTTTCACTTTTCAAAAAAATTTAACGTATTTTTGAACACCATTCGACGAACGAGTTTGAAACTTTCCATAAAGTTTTTTATTGGCTTTGCACATCTTATCCATGAATTTATCTTAAATTTATCAATTGGAACTTCAAAATANTGAAAGACGAGTTAAGAAATGGGGAATCTCCATGGAGGACTTGGTCTTTGATCCAACAGGTAAGATAATTTAATATCAGTGGGAACGCTTTTTCATGACAAATTTTTAGAAAATTTTCATTTTTCAAAAAAATTTAACTTATTTTTGAACACGATTCGACGAACGAGTTTGAAACTTTCCATAAAGTTTTTTATTGGCTTTGCACATCTTATCCATGAATTTATCTTAAATTTATCAATTGGAACTTCAAAATATGATAGAAATGATGGGTGTCTTAATATTTTGGACCGAAGTGTAATGTCTTTATTTTAAATAAACTAGGAATTCGAGAGTTCACAGCCTACCTGAAAAAGGAGTATTGTCACGAGAACATACGATTTTGGCTAGCTGTACGAGACTTGAAATATGGTCCTACTTCAAAACTCCGCCTCAAGGCTCAGGAAACATACAAGTAAAGAAATAATTGAGAAAATAAATATTGAATTTGTTAAATTCGTATTTCCATGATTGATTTTATGATTTCCAGTGAATTCCTGTCCCCTGGTGCTCCATGTGAGATCAATATCGATATGCGGACAATGGATGCAGNCTATGATTGATTTTATATGATTTCCAGTGAATTCCTGTCCCCTGGTGCTCCATGTGAGATCAATATCGATATGCGGACAATGGATGCAGTACAAAAAGAGATGAACTACTTGAGCCCGTCTCGATTTACTTTTGATCCAGCAGCAAATCATGTCTATGCAATGCTCTTAAAGAAAGACTGTTACCCTCGATTCATTCGTTCGGAAAGCTATAAGAGTCTCCTTGTCAATGCAATACAACCCAATCAGAAGAAAAGGTATCAACTTTCAATATTACTAAACTTCAAGTCCTTTTCATCCCATTTCTCACTTATTTCTAGATTCTTCAATTTCTCTGCTCCAATTAAAAAAAAGTCTTCGGCTACGAACCCATTAATATTTCCAGNCCATTCTCACTTCTATTTCTAGATTCTTCAATTTCTCTGCTCCAATTAAAAAAAAGTCTTCGGCTACGAACCCATTAATATTTCCAGTAGGGAGTCAGAGTGCTACAGCAGGAGTAGGTGAAGTACTAAAAGTGACGGATGAAGTCATATTGTTGACAACAGGGAATAAACCTGGTGATTTCTCGGCCTCACAAAATGACCCTGAGCGACTCTCAGCTTTAGGTGACATTCCTTACAGGTAACAAAACAAGGGACAATGAGAGAGCTTACAAACTCTCGACTCTGTAACATGAGTTTGATATGTACAACTATTATAACCAAATTATTACGCTCAGAGGCTAAATTAATTATTGGTTAAGAAAAGTGTTTGGTTGATATGATTGGCTCATTTATTAGGGGAGATATGATTCCGGATACGAAGAATAAGTTCCATAGTATTCCAGTCAGGAAAGCATTGTAAGGAGAATTATTGATTTCTAATTTTTATTTCCAATTTTGCCTGCTAACCTTATACCTGACTCAATATCTCTTCTTAACTAATTTTCACAACATGTTTGATATTATTCTATTATAATCCATTCCTTTCAATCGTCAATAGCTGCTATTTCATCATTTTTATAAGGTTGAATTAAAACAGGGAGATTGAAATCGTACATTTTGAACCTACACCTATACGTAGACCCAAACCCCACAACTTTACTAATTTAAATTTCACGTTCAGAAACTAAACCCCAACACTGCGAAATTCATACATTAGCTCATCTTTGTTTCATTTTACGTATCAGGTCAATGTATCACTCTTATGTACCCTACCAATCAGAAAACAATGCTTTAATCTTACCGAAAGCGACCAATTCTTAGCTTGGGTTGAAAACAAAGAATCCTAAACAGGCTGATGCATTATTCATAAAATCTTACCTTTTGCTTAANAATCAGCGGATGATGCATTATTCATAAAATCTTACCTTTTGCTTAACTTGTCTTGTTATTGATAAACAGGAGTAAGTTTGATGTCCCAATCGGTGGTTCACACACAGTCGTGTTGACTAACGTACTATTTTAAATTATTTGCAACACTAAAACAAAATTAATGTGTGGTTGGTTGCTGCTAACGCTCGAAAGTAGACTTGAACGAAAAAAGAGGAGTTTTTACGTCTGATCTCACGCCTGCCTGAAGAGAAACTGAACGAGAGGAGAAAGTGAAATCACGTGATTGAAAATAGACCGCTAAACTCATAATTTTCTACTCAGTCATGAGTCGGCCCATACGTAATATACGATTTCAATCTCCTTAATAATTACTCCTCATACTCAATTTCAGACCCTCAAACAAAATTTTTGATCAAATTTTGAAAAAAAAATTTTTTGATCAAATTTAAAAAAAAATTTTTTTTTTTGATCAAATTTTGAAAAAAAAATTTTTTTTTTTGTTTTCTAAATTTCTGAATGCAGTTGCTTATTTTCTTCTTTCTATCTCTCTCTCTGTTCTTTGCTAATTTCTAATCGGTAAACGGGAATGACTCTTTAAATCTTTCTCTATCACAAACTCTCCTCATCTCACTCAATCCGAATCAAAAGTTGGGTTGATTTTGTTTATTAATTTACTTTACTAAGGGCTAGGAAATTAAGTAAACAGTATAGCCCAAACCTTTTTATTAATAAAACTGAATGAAGCCTTCATTTCCTTAAGCTTTTGGGTAACCATGTAATTCTGTTGAATTAAGGTACCACGTGTGGAACACGTGGGGTTGATTACTCTGTCGCTGAATGACTCAACATGAACGTAAACCTAAAATGTAATATTTTGACGTTGTTTTTGTTATTTCCAGGAGCCAGAGTAGTTTTGACGATGTCTGCCCATGGGAAAGTATGGAGAAACTTCCGGAGAAAGAGACGAAGCTTTCGTCGTCGCTTCTCAGCAAATACGACTCCCCACCCAAGTCCTTCCAATCACCTCCAATCATCAAATCTTCCATACCCTCCAAACTCACGTCCAGTACACCTCTACTCCAATCAAATCCATCTCCAGTCTCTATCCCTTCATCCTATCAACCCAATAATCCACTTCCAGGAATCTCAGAACCCACTACTCTAGGACTTTCTCCAAAAGTCCTCTCTCCTGCTTCTCTCCCTATTTCCATTGAGAGATATACTGGAGAGAAAGTAGAAGGACTTGAGACAGAACCTAATAATCTAACAGAATCAACGGACTCTTCTAAGCCAGATGTTGTTAGTTCTAAAGAAATGGAATTAGAAGGAGACTGGAAGGGAGATTCTTGGGTTCCTTGGGTACAGAATGAATCTGACATGATAACGACTGGTCAAAGTGGGAGCGAATCAAGTCTAGAGAAAATCCCAAAACTTCTTCCCACATCTTCGACTACTGAACCATGTCGAGACTCTTTCCCACCAGATCAGAACCTCAATGTTGAGGAAGAAAAGACGGGTAATGTCTTCCGTATGATTAATTTAAGAAAAGAAGAATCAGATGAAAATGAAGGAGAACCCAAGGTCAAAAACTGTCCAGTTCAGACTCACGAAGTCTGCCCTTGGGATCATGAGTAAGTCACTTTCTTTCTCATCATCACAATCAAAATCTTCTAAATTTCTTACATATTTTTTCTTATTAGGAATGGAACACAACCCGAAAGCACAACTTTTACCAAGACATACTCAACTCTAGGTTACTTGTAATTGAGTCAGGAGAAACTCGTTGAAAAAATTCAGAGGGAAGGGTTAGTGGAGTCTAATTAAAAGTAAAAAGGAATTGAAATTATTTGAATAATTAGATGAATAGTTTTTAATTGATTCTTACTTTAGTCAATGAGAGGGAAATCATTGGGTGGTGTCGGGACTACGACTCCTGAATCTTCATCATCTTCATCAGGTGGGAGTGTCTCCAAATTACAATCGTAGATAAAGGCTGTATCTGTTAAATCAACTTCTACAGGGAACAAATTCTCATTTTCTTTGCTTAATCGAAACATTTCTTCATAGAATTCAGCCAATCCTTTTGAAAGTTTTTGTAGTTGGGTGGCAATGTCTTGGACATGTTTGTTGTCAAGAAGTTCTAATTTAACCTGAACGTCAGACCGGAGTTGAGCAAATCGTGCTCTCGCATCTTGACGACAACGAAGTACAAGTCTATTTTACCATCATAAGATATCAATTGAGTATAATTGAGAGACAAAGCAAAAGTTCCTTACCTGTACTCGTAGTTTCCAGTCTCAACTCGATAGAGTGGTTCCTGTATCGAAGCATAGTTGAATTCCTCCTCATCCATTTCCTTCACTTTGAGACAAAAAGACAAATATTCAAACTTTGCATCAGCGTATTTTCCGATTGTTAACTTTGTATCAGGAATAGCTTTGTGGAGATAAGTCCCTAAGTCTCCAAGTACCTATTTCAAAAAATATTATATCTAGGCCTACTTGTTGATTAATATTTCTCAAATTTTTTTTTTTTTTTTGGTAATGAGTTTACAGGTTTCAATTCTTTAACCATGACTAGTCCTCGCTTCTCAATTTGTCTATGGTAATCTCCAAACTGTGTAAAGGCTAAGGATGCACGTGGCTGTGGTTCACGAACTCCAATTTGTGCAAAACATTCCCCAAAAACCTTGAGAGTTCGTTGAAGTTCGAGATATGCTCTGAGGAGTCGTTGTGTGTGCTCCACCATTCCACGGTACATCACTTCTGTCCTTTGTAATTCTGCTAACTTCTTCACCAAACTGTCATTGCAGAGAATGGCTCGAGAGAGGCCGAGAGCGTCACTTCAAAAAATATACACANACTTCTTCACCAAACTGTCATTGCAGAGAATGGCTCGAGAGAGGCCGAGAGCGTCACTTCAAAAAATATACACAAATATTAATCATTTCATCAACAAATTATTATAAAAATATTACTTCAGAGGAATATTTAGGGCTGGTGAGGAAAGTAATAAATACTAAGAAATTTTGATACTTACGCTGTGGTTGAGCTCATGTTTTCCACCAGACGATGTTTGACTTTTTTCAAAATTATGTCCAAACTTTTCCCTTGCGATGCTTCAGCATGAAGTTTGTTGTACTGAATTGTTACTTCTCCTCTCACAGTTTGTATCAATTTTGCAACTTCAACTTTTGTTTTCCCCTTTACTGACACATTGTTAACTGCTGTGAGCTCATCACCACTTTGAAGTGTACCTTCTTTCGAAGCTGGAGTGTTGTCAAAAATCTAACAAAAAATATCAAAATAATAAATGAGATTGATTGAGTGAGACTTACGATTAATAAATTTTTGTATAACTTTACTTGAACAATGTAGAGACAAGGACAATTAGGTGCTCCACCTCCAATACTAATTCCAATCATATTCGTTGATTCATCTTTGACAATTGTCACACTTCCGGAAGTGACTTTCAGACCCCTGAGATCCAAAGTATTTGGGACGTTAAAAATCTCAGAATAATGAATTCCATGAGATTCAGCATATTTTGATAATGTGTTAGAAATGCTAGCTAATTTTTCCATTCTTAGTCTTTAGAATGAAGGCGTTAAACAAAAAAATATTTACGACATTCACGACTCGTTTGTTTCTCGTACACAACTTATTCTTTCGTTACTAGTGTAATGTCTTCCAAAATCCCAATTCTAACAAAAAACTAAAAGCTAANGTACACAACTTATTCTTTCGTTACTAGTGTAATGTCTTCCAAAATCCCAATTCTAACAAAAAACTAAAAGCTAATAAAACTGAGTATTCCTATTGGTTATTATGATAACTTATATTTTATTATCTAAGCAACAGGGNGTACACAACTTATTCTTTCGTTACTAGTGTAATGTCTTCCAAAATCCCAATTCTAACAAAAAACTAAAAGCTAAAAGCTAATAAAACTGAGTATTCCTATTGGTTATTATGATAACTTATATTTTATTATCTAAGCAACAGGGAACCGCATTTCCGGTACAAGACACTACTAAAGCATTATAACAAGAATTAGAAAGTTAGTATTACGGTACCTAGTTTTATTAGTTATAAAAGTAGATCTAATCCTTACATAGTAGGATGCATTAATTGAATTTTTAAAAAGTCAGAAAAGGGGAGGAGTAAATTGTAAAAAAAAAAAATCAAAAGATGAGAGTTTTTCGGACTCCTCCCCTTAGAATTAGAAAATACACTCCCAAGTCCCANATAACTTATATTTTATTATCTAAGCAACAGGGAACCGCATTTCCGGTACAAGACACTACTAAAGCATTATAACATAAGAATTAGAAAGTTAGTATTACGGTACCTAGTTTTATTAGTTATAAAAGTAGGATCTAATCCTTACATAGTAGGGATGCATTAATTGAATTTTTGAAAAGTCAGAAAAGGGGAGGAGTAAATTGTAAAAAAAAAAAATCAAAAGATGAGAGTTTTTCGGACTCCTCCCCTTAGAATTAGAAAATACACTCCCAAGTCCCAAGTGTACGAATTTCCAGTTAGAAAATTCGTACATTTGGAATCCAAATTTTGGATCTGACTGAAATATAGGAGATTTCGTAATTAGAAGCAAATTGTAGTGAAAAAGCAATGCATTGGAAGTGTAAATTGTGTAAAGTAGAAGATAAAAAAATAAAAAGGGGAAAATAATTTTACATGCGGTCTTCCATGTAGTAGAATCGATAGTCATGCTCGTACTCTGACAACATAGTTTGTCTGAGGAACAATTCTTCAGACATGACGTGGTTGAACTCAATGGTGAAAGTCTACTTTCTTCTAAAAGTGAAATCAAATTTCAAGAGAGAAAAAAAAAAATAAGAATAGGAAGTGGAAGTGTAAGAAATTATATAAAAGTTAATAATAGTACAGTTTGTCTTCGTCCACAATGTACTCTTCTCCTAAATNGAAGTGTAAGAAATTATATAAAAGTTAATAATAGTACAGTTTGTCTTCGTCCACAATGTACTCTTCTCCTAAATCTCCCAACATCAGAAAATAAACAAAATAGAGCTCCAATTCGTTGACTTGAAGACTGATGATAGTGATAGATCTGATTACTCAACTCAACACCAAAACCACTTAACAAAGAAAGATCCCATAAGGTCCTCAAGTATGTTTCCAGACTTTCCAAGAGAAACAAACTCAAACCGTGGTGGTCTCACATCTGTCTCTTCGGAGTCGGCCAAAGACTCAATAAGTCTTATCCGAGTCCGAAAATCCAGATGCGTTGCGTCAGACAGAATGANTTCGGAGTCGGCCAAAGACTCAATAAGTCTTATCCGAGTCCGAAAATCCAGATGCGTTGCGTCAGACAGAATGAGTCTTCTACAGCATGTTCCAACAGAAAACTTAAGAATTTTTTCCCTCTTTCACCGATTATGAGCCATTTATCATCCAGAAATCTCATCGAACAAAGTGATCGAAAATGTTTAATAATAATAACTATCGACAAACATCCGTTGAAAGTAGCTTAATCCCATTCACTCTCACTAATATCAATGAGATTATATAAGTAAATTGATTGGGAAAATCTTTTGAGAGAGATTGAGACCAAAAAGCTTCAAGTGAGAGAGAAATTTGGAAATCTATTTTTTCTTCTTGGTTGGTCCTCAGAAAACCATAAGCGGAAGAATTTTTCCTATCTAATGATATCTCAACTTATGTATCAATAGAATGTGAAAAACAATAAAAACTCATGGTTATTATTGGTAAACCTATGATACGCTACCGTTGGATAATTTTCTCTCATTCTTACTTTTCTTTTCGCGCGAATTGATTCAAAGTATCAAATTTCAAAGAAATTGACTTCCACACTACATTTTTGTTGGAACATGCTGTACATTTTATAAGTACAGATTGGGGAAATACGACTAGGTACTTTTTCATAATTTAATTTTTTCATCTATTGTTCTCACCAACAAATCCGCACCTCGCACTACTTACATCCTAAGCACCCATGATGGGCAAAACCCAAATTGTGGTGGTGTTTAGGTGGCCGGCGTTGCTTGAAATTGGGGCTGCAAATCATTCCCATTTGTTTTCTAAATAAGAGTCAAGTGACTCAGGTCATGTCTCATCACTCAATGACTCCCACTTTCGTAGAGTCAGTCATGTTTTTAATTGACTGGCCTTAATCAACTCTCAGGAATGAATTCAAAAAAATCATTGAATCATGCCACTGAGTCACAGAATCGTGACTCAGATTCAAGTAAATTCTAAAAATATGTTGTTTACTTTGTACACTGAATTTTTATCTGAGTGGTGACTCAGAGTCAGTCATGACCCTAAGTCATCTCATTCTGACTGAATCATCTGGGGTGATGTGAGAAAAGTCACTTGAGTCATGCCAGTTAATTTAAAACATGATTGACTCTACAAAGGTGGGAGTCATTGAGTCATGACTCCTATCAATAAAAAAATGTGAATTATTCGCAATCCCAGTTGCAATTGCAATTAAATATCGCCTTCTAAAAGTAGCCCCATTTTGGNAAAAATGTGAATTATTCGCAATCCCAGTTGCAATTGCAATTAAATATCGCCTTCTAAAAGTAGCCCCATTTTGGTTTTTGCCCATCTTTGGTAGTTATGATGTAGTGGGAGGTGCGTATTTTCTGGTGAGAATGAGAGATGAAAAAATAAATTCTATAACAGAACCATCTCGTGTTTCCCCAAGTTGTATATAAGTAATCAGAGGCAAAGCGATGAGAGGAATAGCAAATGATGAGATATAGAACCACAGAAGACAAAAAANGCCCCATTTTGGTTTTTGCCCATCTTTGGTAGTTATGATGTAGTGGGAGGTGCGTATTTTCTGGTGAGAATGAGAGATGAAAAAATAAATTCTATAACAGAACCATCTCGTGTTTCCCCAAGTTGTATATAAGTAATCAGAGGCAAAGCGATGAGAGGAATAGCAAATGATGAGATATAGAACCACAGAAGACAAAAAACCTCACCACACATCACTTCCACTCCAGCGACACTACTAATTAGTAAATCATTAACAGCGAACAGCGAAGCTGGAGGTGTTCATGCGATCACCATATTTGTATCTCAAGCATAGTGCTTTAGTTGTAAGATTTAGCTATTTTAAAACCAATTTTGCTTGGTAAATAGCATTTTATGTTGGCAGACGTTTCGACTCAGTGTCTTCATCAATATTTAGCTAGAATTTGAATNAAAAATGTGAATTATTCGCAATCCCAGTTGCAATTGCAATTAAATATCGCCTTCTAAAAGTAGCCCCATTTTGGGTTTTGCCCATCTTTGGTAGTTATGATGTAGTGGGAGGTGCGTATTTTCTGGTGAGAATGAGATGAAAAAATAAATTCTATAACAGAACCATCTCGTATTTCCCCAAGTTGTATATAAGTAATCAGAGGCAAAGCGATGAGAGGAATAGCAAATGATGAGATATAGAACCACAGAAGACAAAAACNAATGATGAGATATAGAACCACAGAAGACAAAAACCCTCACCACACATCACTTCCACTCCAGCGACACTACTAATTAGTAAATCATTAACAGCGAACAGCGAAGCTGGAGGTGTTCATGCTATCACCTTATTTGTATCTGAAGCATAGTGCTTTAGTTGTAAGATTTAGCTATTTTAAAACCAATTTTGCTTGGTAAATAGCATTTTATGTTGGCAGACGTTTCGACTCAGTGTCTTCATCAATATTTAGCTAGAATTTGAATGTAAAAATAGATTAGAAAGCTTTCTTGGTAACAAGAAAATTGACATAGTAACAGAATTTTCAAATTGAACCTCAAGCAAACTTTTTCCGGTCTTCCGTTTGCAGATTAAATTTTCATTATCCATTTCAACATTCACATATCACCAATTTTGATTTATTCTCTTCTTTAGTCTATTTCTTGCAGTTGGAATTATTATGTCATCTTCCAACTAACTAACCCCTACCATCCTAACCTAGAGAAAATGGGTGCTCCAGATTCAAATTTTTTGGTGATTTTGAACAACTTTACTTAATTGTATTATCATGCTATTTGATCTGAGACTTGACCCAACTTTTTTATGCTTTGCTTCTTCCAATCACTCATTTTGAGTGAAGAATTTATTTTAATAAATGGATTTCGGCAAAAAATATTTTGTACAACTGGTAACTTTTCGGATGTAAAATGGCAAAAAAAAACGAAATTTGTAGCGACCATGTTCCCTTTAAGTAAGAGTGGTAGAGGTAGTACCAAATATTCAAATATAAGACCCCACTAAATTTGATGCGACTTATTGTTGGCCCGTTTGTACTAAAGTAAAAGTGAAACACTTCCCTTGTTAGCTGCTAACCACGCTGAACAATTTACTTCCTTTGGCTACTGTTTTCCCCATTTCTTGGTAAACTTTATCAACAATTCCATCACAAGGAGAGCGAAGAATGTGCTGAAAAAAAATATTAAAAATGACATTCCCGTTCCTAAAATATTCTCATAAAGTTCATAATGTTGAAGTCAATTTGAAGCTTCCCAGATTGGCTCTTAATTTCTCAAAAATATCTGAGGAGCGAACCGGGAGAGATGCTTCAGCACAAATTCCGAGAAAGACCAATGAGAATTATTCCCAATGTTTTTTAAGTTATAGAATGAGTAAATATAAAAAGAATTTGGCTCTAGTTTTATACTACTAATTAACATGAGACTGACCTCCATTTTCATAGCTACAAGTGTTCCAAGTTGTTGACCCTTGGTGACGCTGTCCCCTTGAGATACTAAAATTTTCTCTAAAATCCCTGGCATGGGGGATAATATGTTCCCAGAACTAAAGGATTCTTCTCCAAGTTTCTCTCTATCTAAGACACCTAGTGTAGGGACTTGCACTTTGAAGGAACTCTCCTGAAAACAAGAACAAAAAAAATCAAACAATAATCATTGAAGCAAACCGGCCACACACGTTCTGGAGAAAAGTTAACTCACGGTTGTAAAGACTGTCAAGATGTTTTCGTAGAGCGAAGCAGTGACTTTTTCTACCTTATCCTCTATTTGTAGCTCAAAGTGATAGCTATTACCTATCTTCTCAACTCCAAGGATTTGACAATGTGTAAGTTGGCCGATTCGAAACCCACCAGTCTCCTCTTCACAGAGTTCAACTTCCCACTCTTTCTCCCCATCCTTCAATCTGAATTTGGACTTAAGCTGAGTATTCATACGAAATCCTTGAAGTATGGCTGATTCTTTCCGTTTAGTCTCGATTCCTGAGACTACCAAACTAGCTATAGCGAGTTGGACTGGACTCAGTTCTTTCTTAGACAAGAGTTCTTTCTCATTCTCTTCGATGAACTTTGTGGTGACGAGTTTGGAACTGAATGCTTTTGATTGAAGGATTCTTCGCATAAAGTCGATGTTCGTTTCTACTCCTCCCACATTATATTTGCTCAGAGCAAAGTCAGCCTTACGAATGGCTTCAGATCTATCAGACCCCCACACAACCAATTTTGCAATCATGGGGTCATAGTGAACGCTCACTTCATCACCTGAAAAGAATTGAATTTTCATAACTAAAGAATATCTGCTAAGAATGTTTTACTAACCTTCAATAACTCCAGACTCGATACGAGCCTCACCCAAAGGATAGGATAGTGTGTGGATGAGTCCTGGAGCAGGTACGAATCCAGCACCAGTATCTTCTGCATAAATACGCATTTCCATGGCATGTCCAAAAGGACCTAGAGATTAGACAAGTTAAAAGAATAGGAATTCAAGGGAGTCAACAAAATGCAAGATTACCTGGGACACTTTCCTGATCTTTGATTGGCAATTCCTGACCCATTGCCACCATGAGTTGCCACTCCACAAGATCCAATCCCGTTATTGCTTCTGTCACAGGATGTTCCACTTGGAGTCGAGTATTCATTTCCATAAAGTAAAAATCTTGATTCTCAAGAATAAACTCCACTGTCCCTGCTCCAGTATAATGAACAGCCTTGGCTGCCTCTACGGCAGCAGTTCCCATCCTTTTACGTGTTTCTGGAGAGAGTCGAGGAGCAGGTGCTTCTTCTATCACTTTTTGATGTCTCCTTTGGACTGAGCAGTCCCGTTCCCAGAGGTACACGCAGTTTCCATGAGAATCTCCAAAGATTTGAACTTCGACGTGACGTGGAGCCTCGATGTATCTGGAATCAAAATAGTTAAGGCAACTGTCCAAGATTTGTAGGAAAAATCTATTAAGTTTTACCTTTCAATCAAGAGACCGGAATCTCCGAATGCTTTTTCTGCTTCTGACTGACAGGATGAGGCTTGACTCAAGAATTCATCTCCATTCCGAGCTATTCGCATTCCTAGAACACAGAGAATNGACTGACAGGATGAGGCTTGACTCAAGAATTCATCTCCATTCCGAGCTATTCGCATTCCTAGAACACAGAGAATTTATTAACATTTATTATCATTAAATTATTATAAATGTCAATGTCAAATGTCAAATGTCAATGTCAATGTTTTCTAAATGTCATACCTTTCCCACCACCCCCTTTCACAGCTTTGATCATGAGCGGAAATCCTAGTCTAAACAGAAGNGACTGACAGGATGAGGCTTGACTCAAGAATTCATCTCCATTCCGAGCTATTCGCATTCCTAGAACACAGAGAATCTATTAACATTTATTATCATTAAATTATTATAAATGTCAATGTCAAATGTCAATGTTTTGTAAATGTCATACCTTTCCCACCACCCCCTTTCACAGCTTTGATCATGAGCGGAAATCCTAGTCTAAACAGAAGANTAAATGTCATACCTTTCCCACCACCCCCTTTCACAGCTTTGATCATGAGCGGAAATCCTAGTCTAAACAGAAGAATTAATAGAGACAAAGTAAGATAAGATAAAATATAGTATACTAACTTGATGGCTTGTTCTTTGAGGATCTGGATGTCCTTGGCTCCTTCTTGTCCATGGTAGCCTGGAATTACTGGAACTCCAGCAGCAATCATGAGCTCTTTGGATTTACTCTTGATGCCCATGTCATGAATGGCTTCGGGCGGTGGTCCAATAAATACAAGTCCTTCATCTTTACATTTTTCAGCAAAAGAGTAGTTTTCGGAGAGAAAGCCATAACCTGGATGAATTGCCTGAGCACCTGACCTCTTTGCAACCTTTGAAATTGAAAAGTATCAAAATTAGTCCAAACGGAGCCACCTACTCCCTCACCTTCCGTTCTTTTCCACAACATAACCATATCAAGTAGATCTTACCTCGAAGATTTTTTTCTGATTGAGATATGAGTCTTTGGAAGCAGGGGGACCAATAAGGTAGGCTTCATCTGCCATATGAACATGTTGAGAATTACTATCTGCTTCTGAGAATACACCAACAGTACGAATTCCTAAAAATTAACCATCACATCAGTATTTTCAAACTTATGTTGTTAAACTTGACAGCTGAACTTCAGAACTTCAACTTACCCAATTTTCTGCATGTCCTGAATACGCGACAAGCTATTTCACCACGATTTGCGACTAGAACTTTGGAAATCTCTTGTATCCGTGACATGATGGACTACAACCGATTGATTGTTAGGAACTACAATAATAATTCCAATAAGTTTTTGAAATAATAAATACCCAGGATCTAAGGAGACCGATTGTTGTCGCTTCGCTTTATTGTTTCCGATGGAAAAGGGAGTGATCGTGATCGTACCCATTCCGAAACAGTTTTATAAAATGGTAAATAAATAATAGTGCCATCAGCTGTTAAAGAAGAGCGACAACCATGTAAAATTACCTTGGTTTTATCAGAGTCGGAGTAAACAATCAACTTTTTCNCTGTTAAAGAAGAGCGACAACCATGTAAAATTACCTTGGTTTTATCAGAGTCGGAGTAAACAATCAACTTTTTCCTTAATATTTTGACAAGTTCCAATAGTCGGCAAATTGTGTCAAGTGTGCCGCATGTCGCATGGCTCAGGGTTTGTCGTAAGCTAGAGACAATTTTTGAATCCGAAACACAAATTTTTTTCCTATAAAAAAGCAAAAGTTTACAACTTTTGAGGCTATCAGCAGATGTCGTGGGTTACAAATGTACACACCCTTTCTCTTTTCCTAACCTTACGTTTCCCACATACTACTGAGAGTGTAGTATCTGTCAATTTAAATTTAGAACCTTTGAGATTGCTGTTGAAAAATCATAAAATATTAAAATAAGGAAATTAGAACAATTCTTGAATAACTAACGTATCACTTGTTCAAAAATAGAAATATTTTGCAAATTTATGACACTAGATTAATGTTTTTAGTACGTTTCATTATAAACTAGTGCACAAATCAAGAAGGAGCATTGGTAGTATTCCTAAAATTCGTAACCTGAGGAAAATATTTTGTTGAGAGCGCGAGAAAAATAATTTATTGAGAGCCAGAGAAAATTTTTTTTTGATAATCCGAACAGGAGTCGCGCCCTGCAAATAATTAAATTAGTAGCTAAACAAATTTTTGAGTCTGAGCCAGGATCAGAGCACAAACACAAAACTTGTTGGAAGTCCTAAACTAATGCTCGATGTAAATTTGCTGGGAATTAGAGTTTATAGCGTAGCCCAAAAAAAGTTTTGAACGGAATATTAAAAAAACATTCAGAGCAGTAGTTCCGAATATATAGGGAATACAAGCTGAAAAAAAATCTTAGAAGCAGAACCCCTAGAGTAAACAACCTTGGGAGCGAAATCCATAGACTAACAACATCCTTGAGAGCGTAAGCGGAGCCAGATGTAGATTGCCGATCTTTGCTACTGATTGAGTGTTAGCAGCTCAGTTGACTCAACAACTTGCGCACCTCTTACTTCATATACACACCAGCATTAGATGGGCAAACGTCCTAGAGTAATTTCGANACACCAGCATTAGATGGGCAAACGTCCTAGAGTAATTTCGACGGTGAAACTGCAATACCACGTAACTCAACTTTGTTTTGAGTTGTAAAAACCTCGTATCTGTAGTTNCCGATCTTTGCTACTGATTGAGTGTTAGCAGCTCAGTTGACTCAACAACTTGCGCACCTCTTACTTCATATACATACCAGCATTAGATGGGCAAACGTCCTAGAGTAATTTCGACGGTGAAACTGCAACACCACGTAACTCAACTTTGTTTTGAGTTGTAAAAACCTCGTATCTGTAGTTGTCGCGGAATTCTATAACCACGTATCTCAAAAATCGCAACTTTTCAGAAGAGACATAAAACTCTTTTTATAATAAATCAGGGGAAGATAAAATTATCCGAAATAGCCAATGTTTCTAAAAAATTATCCTCTTACGGGTGGAAGAGATTTCCACAAGCTAAATTGAAACCTTCGCCAGTGACCTAAGAAATATTAGATACGAGGATTTGAAGCTAACATATTTTATTTTTATCCACAGATACGTGGTAAAACCTTTATACTACTTATACTTTATATTATTTTATACTTTATACTTTATACGTTATATTAGTAATTTTTACTGCGTCTAATGAGGCAATTCATCGTAAAAAGAGTGACAGTCAGATGGTAACACTGATTTTAAGCTCTGCAAGTCGTTCCACTTTCGAGAAGGGATTGATAACCTCTTCTCATACAGTTGTGGAATAGGAATGATTTCGCAAGTCTTTGGTCTTCGTGGAAGCTCTGACCAGTTGTCATCATAGTTTAGCTTGTAGAAAATAATTCCACAAGGATCATACTTGAGGCAGCGTATGTCGGTAACCACTGGGTCTCCAACTTTCTTTCCAGGACGGATCGACTCATATTTTATAGACTGCTGTTTGGAATAATCTCGGAAGAAATCATACGTGAGATATCTAACGTCGTATGGCTGGGGTTTTGNAGTTGAGTTACGTGGTATTGCAGTTTCACCGTCGATTTTTAATAATCAATTTACCTTTTCATTATTATAGTGTTCTCCTTGACTCTCCGTTTGGCCTGAGTGAGTCACTGACTCTGGGAGACATGAGGCAAGACTCTGTAAACTTTGGGAATCGACTGAGTCAGAGTTATAACTCCGACTCCGGAGTTGNAGTTGAGTTACGTGGTATTGCAGTTTCACCGTCGATTTTTAATAATCAATTTACCTTTTCATTATTATAGTGTTTTCCTTGACTCTCCGTTTGGCCTGAGTGAGTCACTGACTCTCNTATAGTGTTTTCCTTGACTCTCCGTTTGGCCTGAGTGAGTCACTGACTCTCGGAGACATGAGGCAAGACTCTGTAAACTTTGGGAATCGACTGAGTCAGAGTTATAACTCCGACTCCGGAGTTGCGTAATACAAAATAAGGGAAATAAGTGCGATATGGTGGCAAGTTTGGAAGTCGACTCCCAGAAACATGGCTGACTCCCAACCGGAAAGGCGTCTAGAGTCATCAAATGTGTCTTTACACCGAAATATCATGATGGGAGTCAGAGTATGTGGTAGTTTGAAGACAAAGTCGTTGCGCCTTATAAATGGAAACTACAAAAATCTAAACTGAAAATTGAGAGATATAATAGTTAAAATAGATGAATAGGTTGTCGTAATTTACGACCATGCAATTTGGAGCTAGGAATGTAAATTTCGAACTTTTCTTAATTTATTTTTTAAATTTGTTTATCTAATTTGTTTATAGGTAAATAACTCTACTGGATCTCTCAATTATGACGCTCAAATGAAATTCTCTGCAAACTCAATTTGAATAATTCAAGTTGATACATGTGTGTTGAATGATGAATTTGATTTTTCTCGTTGGGAAATACGATAATACGAAAATTTAGTTATTGTTGGGATGATTCGTTTTTTCTTTCATCAAGTATATGAACAACAGAAACACAAAGCGAAAGAAAAAAAGTTAATTTCCAAAAATTAATATTCGCATTTCCCCACTTGAGTACTATGAATTTCCTTAGAGCATCACTATTGAAAGAACCAGTAATAAGTTGTCAG
Source organism: Holacanthella duospinosa (assembly GCA_002738285.1). NCBI lineage: Eukaryota > Metazoa > Arthropoda > Collembola > Poduromorpha > Neanuridae > Holacanthella > Holacanthella duospinosa. Next base: position 222,725 of record NIPM01000265.1, on the reverse strand, counting down.
TTCAGTATTCTCAGAGTCGTCTGGAGTTTCAAAATTTTCCATATAGGCTGCTAACTTTAGTATTAATTTTTAAATAACTATGTATTTAAGGACTTTGTAAGGTCTTGGTATATATAATGGGGATTATTGGTAAGGTTAGCTAAAATTATACTTGATTCACCTTAACTAATTAGTGACGACAAGAACACACGAGAAGGCTTACAATATTTAAAAGCCTTCACCACAAATTCATTTTGATCTTCTGTTTTTTGTTCAATTTTCAGTCAAATATACCAAGGAATCAAAATATTGTCCAAATTTACGTTACCTTTTCTTATAAGATATGACAAAGGTGCTTATTGCCATTACGAATAATTTCCTTAATTAACTTCATGTATCAGTATTCCATATCAGTTCTAGTTGCTATTTGAGAAATGAGAATTTTCTGACACATTTTTGATAAAACATATGTGAGCAAAAGCAGCAGTTGTTAAAACCAAATTGAATACTCTAAATTAGGCTAACTGGTTGAGTTGTGGAAGCCACGTCGTCCAAAAAAAAAATATCAAAATAGAAAATAATCCAAACTAAAATTTCCAATAACATTAATCTCCAAAGGCCATAGAGATAAACCCTACCACCACCAACGGTTCCCCGGTGGGGTGCTTTTGGTAAAATCTCAAAAAATTTTGAGGGGTGGGTGCGGGTGGTGCGGTGGTCCGAAATGTTGGTAAAAACAAAACTTGCTCCCATATTCCGTTACCTTTTGTCTTTTAAGATCTACCTACCCAAAACGAATTTGGATAGGAACAGTTTTCTACGTTGAAAATTTCTGAATTTTTTGCATCTATACAGTTTTCACTTTTTCCAGTTGCAGAATAATTGCAGAATTACTGGACACAGCGAAATTCCATAGTTTGGCATGTAATTGAACCCAAAAACAGGCCTTATCCGAAAAGGAAACTTATTATATAGTAGATTGTCTGAAATTTTTTTTGTGTATTGAAAATATATAAATAATAAATTTTTTTTTTTTACAACTCCTCAGCAACCTCATTTCTTGAGGGGTTTTTCACTTGCTCATTCTCCATCACTCTTCAAAAACATTGTAAATAGTAAAATTCGACAAATTCTGCATCACTCTCCGACAAATTTATAAATAGTAAAATGGTTTCCTGCAGTTTTGAGTTTTTATTTTTACAAATAAAACAACAAAGAATACAAAAGAATTGTATTCAAGATCGTTTGTGTATCATTATTCTTGAAATCAGACAAATTGGATTTGCNTTTTTTGTGTATTGAAAATATATAAATAATAAATTTTTTTTTTTTACAACTCCTCAGCAACCTCATTTCTTGAGAGCTTTTTCACTTGCACATTCTGCATCACTCTTCAAAAACATTGTAAATAGTAAAATTCGACAAATTCTGCATCACTCTCCGACAAATTTATAAATACAGTAGACCCTCTCTTAATGCACATGGATCCCTCCACCCGACTTGAGCTTTTGCCGTGCAGTTTTACCCTTAACCGCCAAGATATTGGAGGGAAAACTTTTCCCTCACGTTTTAAAACTTGTGAAAAAGTTGATTAAAATAAATCGTACGTCTTCGTGATACTTTACGGTATCACAAAACATAAGGGATACGGATACTATCATTGGGCCATAANAAATGGTTTCCTGCAGTTTTGAGTTTTTATTTTTACAAATAAAACAAGAAAGAATACAAAAGAATTGTATTCAAGATCGTTTGTGTATCATTATTCTTGAAATCAGACAAATTGGATTTGCACAAATCAGCAAACAAATTGGATAGTAACACTTATTAAATATTCAAAGATTTTATCTGATAAAGCGAAAAGTTCTCAAAGTAGTGGTAGCGGTAGCGGTAGCGGTAGCGGTAGCGCCGGAATTTTTTCTTACCTGGGGTTTTAGCTGTAAAGGAATATTTAACGTGAAAATTATAAAATATAAATGTGCTAAATGTCCCACGCCGTGAGTGAGTCCATGAACATTTTGAGTTTTATGAGACCAGTCGCAGCCAGCGCAGGAAAATTTGCAGACGCTTCGCGTCATCGCGTCTGCAAATTTTCCTGCGCTTTGTGGTCCCAAAACAAATTTCCCCGAGTGGGTCCCCATGCATTGACGAGCATTGGGGTTTTCCTCTATGCCAAAGGCAAAAACGTCCAAAAAATTTTACTCTGAGGCACAAATATAAAGTTATATACTACATTCATTGAAATTAGTGTTCATCTAGTCATCTATCAATTCTTGTTATTTTAATTCAATAATTTCAACAAAAGTTGCTAAGAAGAAACTACTTATTTCAAGCATGTTTTAATGTTGGCCCATTTGCCATTCTATTAGTAAATTTGGCCATTCTATTAGTTGGTCAAATCTATATTTGCAAATTTTTGACATTTTTGGACGTTTTAGACTGTGAATATTGTTGTCGGATTTAAGATTGGATTTGGACATTTTGGATTGGACGTTTAATGTTTTGAATATTTTTGTATTGGACGTGACTTCCGATTACCGAATGCTTGTAAGCAAATGTATCCATTATAAGACATTACACAAACTCTGAATAGACGTTCTAAGTTCTAAAGTCATGTACATTTGAAGACGAATGACAAGAATTCCAGTCTTTGGAATCAAAAGAGTATATATAAAGACCGTATTTTCATCTGGCTGTCACTCAGCTGAACGCAACATGAGATTTTAAACAAAATTTACAGTCCAACTAGATATAACGGAAGCCTGATGGAAATTAGCGCTTTGTNAATGTATCCATTATAAGACATTACACAAACTCTGAATAGACGTTCTAAGTTCTAAAGTCATGTACATTTGAAGACGAATGACAAGAATTCCAGTCTTTGGAATCAAAAGAGTATAATATAAAGATCGTATTTTCATCTGGCTGCCACTCAGCTGAACACAACATGAGATTTTAAACAAAATTTACAGTCCAACTAGATATAACGGAAGCCTGATGGAAATTAGCGCTTTGTNGCAACATGAGATTTTAAACAAAATTTACAGTCCAACTAGATATAACGGAAGCCTGATGGAAATTAGCGCTTTGTCCACTTTTGATTTCAGACACTGCAAGCTCTTGTCAATTATCTCTGAGTGTACTCGATTTTCAATGAAACTTACCAGACGATGATCGTGTTTGATAATAAAAAATATTTATAATTTAAGCACATTTTGGAATGTTGAGCATAAGCTGCTAATGAGTCCAGCCAGGTATTGCTAAACATCTCCAAATTCAAAAGATGACAAAGAGTCACTTTCATCGTCATCTCTATGTTCTCGTCGTCTCATGTGTCCATGTCCACTGGTAGTACCACTCCCACCAGGTCCACTTCCAAAGTCAACGCCCATGCTCATAGCCTCTGCCATAAGCTTGTCCGTAGAAGAACGACGAGAGAATAATTTACTCGCACCGGAGCTGAGGATAGACAACCGAGATGACTGCGTAGACTGAGGGTTACCCTTACTATATTTTGAGTGTCTTGAGCTGCTAGAAGTGCTTCCTGAGCCACTTCCATGACCTTGGTGGTAGGCTACAGATGTCGAATGGAACATAGGGAGAACTGAAGGGGCTGGTTGAGGTGGAGGAATGAGAACACTTCGAAGATCCTGAATTCCTTGATGAATTTGGAGCAAGTGACCAAGAAGTGCCATATCCTGAGGAATCAAGCCAAACAAAAATTAACCTAAAGACGTGATATACATCTTTCACATTTTCTCAAATATATTAGCGCACTCCGAAACTGAGCAGAAGCCATGTAGAAATTCACTATCAGACGACTTTTGGTTGCCGACATTACCAGTTCTCGTCGTCTAATCTACGAAAATCTGTTCGACATTCACAAAACTGAAAATGTCATAATTTACCTGCTGCCTGAGATGATGCATGTCATTCTTCAACTGAGCCAATTGAGCATCCAATCGTGTGGATATAACTGGAGGTCTAGAGGGAAACACAAGAAAACAATATTTGACAGTTTGTATAAATTTTGAATTCATTAAGAAATTAACTCACGACTTGACAACCCGAACGAAGGCTCTTCCTTCACCAAAACTTTCCACTGAGCTCCTTCCGAGACCACTGTCAACATGAGGGCTATGTGGACTGCTAGAGAGACTGCGTGGAGAACATCGTAGAATATCTGCCGTACCACCGGCAACCATCACTGTCCTACGAACCCCAATAAGTTAAAATCAAACAAAGACAACACGGAGATAAAAGACACGACTTAAAAGTCAACTTCCATTCCGTCTTTCGCTCTCTTTATNTCAAACAAAGACAACACGGAGATAAAAGACACGACTTAAAAGTCAACTTCCATTCCGTCTTTCGCTCTCTTTATATAGACTTGGCGCTTTACTTCGCGCTCCGCTCGTGCTACCAACATTTTTAGCTTTCGGACTCCCGCTCTCAAGGATTTATTCTCTTGGTCTCCCGCTCCCAAGGTTGCACGGTAGCGAGTTGGCTGAGGCTTTAAGAAGAGTGTATGGGAACAAAGTTCAAATCGGATCACAAAATAAATTTCAACGGTACATCCAGATCAGTGTTAGCTAAACCCGGGGTTTTTCCTACAAAAAAAACCCAAAAAGGGGTTTTTGCGGGTTTTTGTATTTTTTTTTCTAACCCTGCTACGAAACTGGTAAACACAAGATAATTGCGTGGTGCGAATGCCAATTATTCAAAAAGTTTTTGCCATACCGCTTTAGCGAGTTATGCCAAACTAATTGTTTCTTCATTTAATAATCCCTGTTCTATTTTTGAGAATAAGAATAATAAATATTCCTCTTCTCGCGAATTCCGGGGAGTAGCACGTCAATGGATCGTTAATTTAGCTTAGATTACATATATGCCATTTATTGCTGGCGTACACATAGCAGCTACGGAATCAAGAATAACTGAATTGAATTTGGTTGTCAAGAGAAAATCAAAAAATTATTGCTTCTGATATTTTGATTTTTTTGAGCTACTTGGGACCTTTCATTGTCATTTTTGGATCTGGAGTGTCCTGGACGAGATAACTTTTCATCGGAATCTCATCGAATCTCCCTCTTTTGGACTGTCATCTCTTCAGGCAGTTGACTCCTAGTCCAGGTACTTCATCTTCCACCAAAGAAAAATTTGAATTGGAATTCAAATATATGCTGGGTCTTCCACATCTTTTCCAGTCTTGTCACTTTTGAGATACTATCACCAGTTTTCAATATATCTNTCAAACAAAGACAACACGGAGATAAAAGACACGACTTAAAAGTCAACTTCCATTCCGTCTTTCGCTCTCTTTATCTACACTTGGCGCTTTACTTCGCGCTCCGCTCGTGCTACCAACATTTTTAGCTTTCGGACTCCCGCTCCCAAGGATTTATTCTCTTGGTCTCCCGCTCCCAAGGTTGCACGGTAGCGAGTTGGCTGAGGCTTTAAGAAGAGTGTATGGGAACAAAATTCAAATCGGATCACAAAATAAATTTCAACGGTACATCCAGATCAGTGTTAGCTAAACCCGGGGTTTTTCCTACAAAAAAAAACCCAAAAAGGGGTTTTTGCGGGTTTTTGTTTGTTTTTTCTAACCCTGCTACGAAACTGGTAAACACAAGATAATAGCGTGGTGCGAATGCCAATTATTCAAAAAGTTTTTGCCATACCGCTTTAGCGAGTTATGCCAAACTAATTGTTTCTTCATTTAATAATCCCTTTTCTATTTTTGAGAATAAGAATAATAAATATTCCTCTTCTCGCGAATTCCTGGGAGTAGCACGTCAATCGATCGTTAATTTAGCTTAGATTACATATATGCCATTTATTGCTGGCGTACACATAGCAGCTACGGAATCAGGAATAACTGAATTGAATTTGGTTGTCAAGAGAAAATCAAAAAATTATTGCTCCCGATATTTTGATTTTTTTTGAGCTACTTGGGACCTTTCATTGTCATTTTTGGATCTGGAGTGCCCTGGACGAGATAACTTTTCATCGGAATCTCATCGAATCTCCCTCTTTTGGATTATCATCTCTTCAGGCAGTTGACTCCTAGTCCAGATACTTCATCTTCCACCAAAGGAAAATTTGAATTGGAATTCAATTATATGCTGGGTCTTCCACATCTTTTCCAGTCTTGTCACTTTTGAGATACTATCACCAGTTTTCAATATATCTAGGACAATCAATCTACTTCTAAGTTTTGTACGGGACCAATTCATAGCTGTTACAACATTCACTCATCCGGTGATTTAAAGGACATCCACTCATTAATGACAAGCTAAGTCCAATTTTTATTTTCAGTATATGATAAGATCCGAGCTACTACGAAATCCAAATTTTGCAGAAAGAAAAATCAAAGATACTATCATATCTCCCTTTTATATCTAGGACACCTGAAACCATAATTTCCTTCGACTCTAAAAATCAAAATGAAACAATCTTCTCTTGGATCGTCCAGCACCAGAACACTAACCATCCCCGCAAGAACATCAAATAGAACTCTATCACGAAATCAAAAAAAGGCAGCTAGAAAAACATTATATTGGCTCAGAAAACATTGAAGATGCAATCAATTCACAAACCTCTATCCAAGTTTAACTGCACAAATCGAGATCTCAGGAATCGGTTTTATGTCGGCCATACAGTAATAAACAGATGTATAAGCAGATAGTGAATTAAAACTTTATTATCTTGCTTGAATTGAANAACCTCTATCCAAGTTTAACTGCACAAATCGAGATCTCAGGAATCGGTTGTACTGTCGGCCATACAGTAATAAACAGATGTATAAGCAGATAGTGAATTAAAACTTTATTATCTTGCTTGAATTGAATTTATGTTGTGAAATTTGAATTTCCCACACTTCATTTAGCAAAAACCCAAAACCCCAAGAGGTTTTTGCTTTTTGGGTGCGGAAAAACCCGACCAAAAACCCCGAAAAACCCATGTCGAAAAACCCACACTGTGAACACTAATCCAGATGCTTTTCACACAAGACGGAATAGTTTTCCCGAATTGAACCAAAAGTGAGCGAAAGAAGGAATACAGTGGAATTCGTTTATTGTCACCCCCAAGGGAGTCCAAATTTTTGGTGATATAAAGCGAAGGTGACGTAATGCCATATTGGCAACTTTTTTAATTTTGGTATTTAACATAGTGTTTGGTGAGAAAAAGCGGATTTGTGAATCTGGGTTTACCTATTAATTTTACTATGGCAGACTCAGTGGTCAAAATTACACCAGTTTGACCTAATGAAAAAAGTCANTAGTTTTCCCGAATTGAACCAAAAGTGAGCGAAAGAAGGAATTACTTACCGACTTTTAATTTCTGTAATTCGCGTGTTCTCGTTTTTCACCCCCGAATGAACTCAATCTTATTGGNGTGACATAAGGCGACCTATTCTTACACATAAGTACATGGGCATCCGCCGGGAATTTTTAAATTGGTGATACAAACAGAATTGTGACAGAAGAAGGAGTGACATTAAACGAATTCCACTGTACTTACCGACTTTTAATTTCTGTAATTCGCGTGTTCTCGTTTTTCACCCCCGAATGAACTCAATCTTATTGGCNTACTTACCGACTTTTAATTTCTGTAATTCGCGTGTTCTCGTTTTTCACCCCCGAATGAACTCAATCTTATTGGCTTATTGTGATAATTTCTCTGACATAGATATGATTTAGCGTTACCGATTAGAGAGATGGTCAGGTGATGCACGGAATGATGATCCACTTGAACTTGAGCGCCTACTTTGTGGCCTTGGGGGTGGGATTGGGGGTGAAGGCCTTCCATGAATATGATGATGACCTTTCACACCCGATGCCAAAAGTTCACTTCTTGTCAGATGACTTCCAAGGAAAGGTTGTGGTTGGTGAAGATGTGGGAGTGGAGGAGGTGGTTGACCAGTTATATAATGATGATGGTTAAATAAAATCTGACCACTTTGGCTCACATTATGTGGAGAGGCAGAATATCCAGAGAGACTACGAGGTAATGGTGGTAAACCTTGAAGTTGGAGCATTGCAGCCAAACCTTGAGAAGTCATTCTGTAATAACTTTTAATTTAAAGTTTAGTTGACCGTTGTGCTTGTATTGAGAGGACAGAATAGCGAAGATTTATCACCGTTACACATAAGTTAGGACATCATTGATACCGACAATGAAGAAACAGTTTCAAAATACTTTATGGCTAGACATACAATGGTGATACTAGGACAAAGACGAAGAGGTGATTTCGGTTATTCTGATTTCAAGGCCCAGTCTTGACGACACATTGGACACTGCTGAGTAACTTGGTTCTGTTGCTGAGAAGCCAGCCACTTCATAATGCAATGCATGTGAAAACAATGTGAACAAACTCCCCAAACTGAAAATTAACAAATCAATAATAGGTTTAATTAACCGTTAATCATTAGTCTGTCATGTTGCTAAACCCTCTAAGATGATTGTTGGATTGCAACAAAGGGACCAGCTCTTTTCCTTGTCATAAAACTCTAATAATGTTTACGGACTCATTAAATTATAGTTTTACTACTAAATAAATCATAAGGTGATTACTTAGTGTTGCCACGATGCATTGGCAATCGATTCGATCATTTATTCACATCGGCATGGACATAAAGGTTGAATCGGCCAGTTAGCCGATGCAGTTGCCGATTCAAGCAAAAAAATAATTAATTTGTTGTAAAGTTTGTTAAAAAATTGTCTTTTAGTCCATCAAATACAGTTGTTACTAGTGTTGCCCCGATGCAGGCAAAAACCCGCATCTGCCGATGCGCCGATTCAGTGTCATTTCGAATCGGCGATGCAGATGCATCGGCCGATGCAGCCGATTCTGACTCATGCGTTGACACCAAACTGTTTTGTCACAACAAGGAATGTTTTGTCGACTAAATAACGTCCTGCTCACAAAACATCGTGAATTTCGGTTTCATTTGTAATCTANACAAGGAATGTTTTGTCGACTAAATAACGTCCTGCTCACAAAACATCGTGAATTTCGGTTTCATTTGTAATCTACGTTAGGCTAATCTTAAAGAATTTGGTAAAAATGAGCCAATCGGATGATGAAATTGTAGTGATCCCAAATACAGNTTAGGCTAATCTTAAAGAATTTGGTAAAAATGAGCCAATCGGATGATGAAATTGTAGTGATCCCAAATACAGACGAATCCCAGCCAGAGCCAGGTCCAAGCGGTAAGTATATATAAATTAAATTTACTTATAAATAATATTCTTATTGTGTTTGTTTCCACGTTGTACTTGCTCAATTATTTAAATTATTTCGTAGCACATATCCCAAAAAGAAGAGTCCGATTTGGGATTATTTCACTCAAGTATACAATTTAGAATGAATCGGCCGACGCAGCCGTTTCGTAAAACTAGCTGAATCGGCGGCCGATGCATCGCGGCAACACTAGTTGTTAAGAACAGCTTTTTGATTAGAAAAATCGGTCGATTTATCAGCTAATCGCCGATTCAGTATTCTGCTGCATCGGCCGATTCGGATTTTAGCCGCAACGGGGGGAAACACTTTGTTAGTACGGTCAAAAAAAAGTAAGTCACAATTTTGGTCCAATCCAAATCCAACCAAGATGATAAATACAGTGGAATAAGATTACCTAGAGGACAATCATCTCCAGGAACTTTGCAATCAGCGCAACATCCATCAAACGGAGCACGACATATTCCACACTTATCATCATTGGCCAACCATCTCCAAATAGCTACACCATTCCAACCTAAGAATTCAAAGAATAAAGTACAGAACCACTGCAAAAATTCCTGTAACTTATCTCCAACTCCAACCAACTAGGTATGAGTGTATGAATGTGACTTACTTTTGATGGTAATTTTCATCCTATGTCGCAACCATAAACCCTCGGGCACACACGACGGATTACTAATCTAAACTCTTTCTGCAAAGTTTTGTAATAACTCTAACCCAATTAATAATTAAACCAAGACTTTTTACGCAATCGATAAGGGACGGAAGAAGAGAACAAATAAATAATGTACGTGAGCAAAGATCCGCATTTTACCTCGGGCTCCGCTCCCGCTCCAAAATTTTTTTATCTTTCGGGCTCAACTGCTCGAGCTCCCGTTCTCAAGGATTTATTCTTCTTTTTTGGGCTTCTCGTTCTTAAAAATTTTTTATCTTCGGTCCCTCTCCCTATTTCTTGTATTCCGCTAAAATTTTTGTTGAGCTTCCAGAAATTTTTTTACAGGGGATTCCCGCCAGATAAAATTTTATGGAACTATTTTAAGCTCGTTACTAATTATTTCTGCTCAGGTTTATACCTCGGGTTCAAAAAATATTTTTCTTATAGACTCTCTTCCCACTTCAAATAAACTGTCCGTTGAAATTCTGCCCGAATTCCAATTTATTTTATTCCGCCACTACAAAAGTTAACTGTTTCATAGTTTTAAAAAGTATCAGCCCATTGCAATAGTGTTACATTATTTTATCAGGAGGTAATGCGCTGATACATAGGGCTGATACAATCAGCGGACGGTGCTTTACTTTGCCCAATGACGGCTCATTGTCTTGTTTGTCTCTTATTGTCATGAATTAGTTAGTTTGTTAGGCGCTGTAATTTTGACAAAACAAAAAATCGACGTCAACATATTTGGTAGCACGGGCTCATAAAAGACACAAAAAACTTCTGGGCTATCAAAAAAAAAATTTCTATTGGGCTCCACTATTTTTTCAAAAGAAATTCGGAATTTGTGCAAACATTGCCGAACTGCATCGCAAAGAGCTCTTGGGGTGACGAACCCAGAGGCATCTTAATGGAGCCCATAACGCCGAGCTTTGAGCGAAAGTGAACGAACGTGTAATCAAGCAGGACCACGCAGTGTTGGGCACTACCCCAACCGGTTTTTTTTTTTGATATCTTGAATGTCTCTCTGTTAAGTTTTGTTTGGTAAGCTTATTTGGAAGATTTTGTAAGAATACAACTTACTAACAGTGTTTAGGACCTGGAAGGGTAATTCCACCTCATTTTTTTTTTCAATTCCTGAAGGAAATTTTCCAGTTTACTTATTTCCCTTAAACTTTTTGTACAGTTCAGTTCCGTTTATGCTAATTTCAAACTCCTAATTTCCTGTTCTGTTCAGTTCGGTCCAAAAAACTAAACTGAACTGGAAAAAACTGAAGTATAGCCCATTCCCAACACTATTATCGAACCAACTAAACTTTACGTTGCGTGTGCGTAAATTTTCACGGAATGACTAAAAAACTTACCGGTAAGGCTGACCGAACTCCTTACCACAACTAAAACATTAAACTTCTTCTTCAGACGTTGAAATGTCTGTTTCTGAATCACTTTCACTGCCGAGGGTGATAACTAATTTGGGATACACAGCATAGTTCAGCCACTAATTGGTTAATACTTTTGATTTTAACTGGGAAATCACTTTGGTTGATATTTAACTGGGTACAGAATTCCTCGCTCCTATTCTTTAGTTCCGTGAAAAACTTTTTTACATTTTCAATTATCTGATTTATGTTCTTGTTACTAGTTTGGTTTTTGCGTTTTGGAGTTTGACTAGCCATTTTTCAAAAACAAATTAATAATTTAAAACAATTAACAAACAATAAATAGTTGAAATACAAACAAACTCAAGTTTAAACTAAATAAAAACCTCCTATCCGACATGGGCAACCCACCCTACCCTGGTAAGTTTTTTAGTCAGTCCGTGAAAATTTACGCACACGCAACGTAAAGTTTAGTTGGTTCGATAATACTACTGTTGGAGATTGTTGATGTTGGGAACTGTGAGGGTAAGTTCAATACTTGTTATTTACAAATGTTCTTTCCAGTTCAGGTCAGTCCAGTATTTCAACTGAAGTTTTTTTTTTCAGTTCAGTCCAAAATACTGAACTGAACTGAAAAATACTGAATCGAATGCCCAACACTGCTTACCAATACCGTACCGTGTGATAACGGGATTTCACTGAAGTATAATTACAAAATCAAACGAACTTACCTGGAGTAAAGTTGATTGTAATTATTACGAGAGACCTTCCTGAATATATCACATCCTAGGTTACCGCCTCTCTACTGTCTTTGATGATTATCCACTCACAGTGGACAATTATCGTCATGGATTATCAATTAATAAATAAATGTACAATGAACTTTAGGAAAATTATGAAAATAATGACTAGGCTTAGAATAATTATTGTTGTTGTAAGTAAATGATGTGATGATGGACCCCTAAATTCCAATTGCAAACCAAATTGTGAATTATGGCAAACTTGAATTACTTCCAATTAAGAATTAAGAGTGAAGATGAACCGATTGAATGCCCTGAGGGAAGGAACATGCTTCATGGGAATCAAAACATGCCACGAATTAGGAAGTATAGAGGATTATTAACAAATCCGGACGTGATTCTTGCTAGAGCAGAGTAATTGAGAGGTGGAGATGATAGAGATGATGGGCTCAGTCCACTGTTTAAAGATGGACTCTCATGACTTACAAAGTTCGCTAATAATCATTATCATTAGAAAACATTGCGGTAGGTCAACATCTTGTGATTTCACAGATAACCTCTCTTCTTATGTCTTAGGCTTCAGGCATACATCCAGAGTTCAATTTATACATCTACACAACAGAGGTCAAAATTTTGGAAATTAACTCTTGTGCAGTCGAGGCAGTAGTATGAACAAAGTTTTAGCTCATTAGTTTATAANTCAAAATTTTGGAAATTAACTCTTGTGCAGTCGAGGCAGTAGTATGAACAAAGTTTTAGCTCATTAGTTTATAAATCCTTAAAACTTTACTTTTTCTTAATTATCTTTACACTTTCATTTCAATTTTTGTGTTCTTCTAATAACAANAAATCCTTAAAACTTTACTTTTTCTTAATTATCTTTACACTTTCATTTCAATTTTTGTGTTCTTCTAATAACAATTATTTTCAATTTTTTATAAATTAAAAAATAAACACGCGTATTTCCCAGAGTAGATTTAGCAAGAACCGCAATGAAGCAAAACTTGTTTGTGAATATTTACTAAATTGGCAGGGAAAATTGAGTAATTAATACGCACACCTATGTGATGTCTGATTTTTAATTTAAGAGTACTAAAACTAGTTAATTCCAGAGTTGTTCCGGGAATTATCATCTTTTGTCACCTTGCCCAGCTCAATTATGCGACAATGAAGAAAGAAGCAATTAATTAAAACTGGGACTAAAAGTCAGCAGGTTATGAAAGATTGGGAAACCACTAAAAGAACTTGAGCAAAACATCCGGAATCTTTTGAAATTATTAACAAAACAAATGATTCAAGCATTCCCAAGACTTGCACAGAGAAAATGACCTTAGTAAAACGATGAATTCAATTTGCACTACCGTGACTCATCTTTGCCTCATAAATACTCTATTGATCGCGCAGAAAAGTTCAATAATTAAAACGTAATGAAAAGTACAGAGTGATTAATCTTTTTTTTGTACCTACTTTCACCAAGTTTTCAGTAGCTCCTCCCAACCTATATTGTTGCTGGGAATAGTGTGAGAAAAGGTATAGGTTTTGGGCATATAACTTTATATCGTTAAAACCTAGAGAGCTGGGAATTTTCGCATTCGATTCAGCATCAAATTTCCAATAGGAATCACTTATCATTTACCAATTTAATTGAGTCTCTATCAACTTATATCGAGATGAGTTTAAAAACAACCTAAAGCGCTAAGAATCCAGCGCATTCGATTCAGCATCAAATTTCCAATAGGAATCACTTACCATTTACCAATTTAATTGACTCTCTATCAACTTATATCGAGATGAGTTTAAAAACAACCTAAAGCGCTAGAATNTACTCTATTGATCGCGCAGAAAAGTTCAATAATTAAAACGTAATGAAAAGTACAGAGTGATTAATCTTTTTTTTTGTACCTACTTTCACCAAGTTTTCAGTAGCTCCTCTCAACCTATATTGTTGCTGGGAATAGTGTGAGAAAAGGTATAGGTTTTGGGCATATAACTTTATATCGTTAAAACCTAGAGAGCTGGGAATTTGCGCATTCGATTCAGCATCAAATTTCCAATTGGAATCACTTATCATTTACCAATTTAAGTGACTCTCTATCAACTTATATCGAGATGAGTTGGGAACTTGTCAAATAATTTCGTAGAATATTTTCTTTCTCTATCAACTTATATCGAAATGAGTTTAAAAACAACCTAAAGCGCTAGAATCTAGCGCATTCGATTCAGCATCAAATTTCCGATAGGAATCACTTATCATTCACCAATTTAAGTAACTCTCTGTCAACTTATATCGAGATGAGTTGGTAACTTGTCAAATAATTTCGTGACGTCATGCTTTCTATAGTACAAAAAAACTTTAACCACCTTGTATACAAAGCTCGTGTAAATTAATTATTAGTTTATAACAAGTCACTAAACTCCGTGTGAATTTGAATTGGGAAAAAACTTTATTGTTATTTTCCTCTGTTGACGTGTTTAAAATAATGAGTCAAACTTGAACACACGCCCAAATGAGTGCCGTAATAGGGAAAACGAGCAAAAATGATTTTACAAGCAAGATGCATTGTTTGATGGTAACTGAACTTGTTGTTGGTGCAGTCACTGACATATTTTAACCTTGGTGCTCATGTCTTGACATTGACAAATGAAATGTCGTAGCACAGCGCAGTTACAATAGTGTTAATCGCAATAAAATTGAAATATGTAAAAATTATACATTATGAAATTCCTTTAAAAAAATCAAATTCCGCAGACCATTCAAACTTTACATAACCTAACATGACTTTGTTGGAATAATAATTATTCCAAACAAAATATCCAAGATCATCAATTATTGATCATCTTGTATATTTTGTTCTAATAATGTAATTTTTATCTTTATATCTCACAATAAAACACCTCAATTGAACAGGTACTATACTTGAGTCCATTTGAAATTTGGTGACCTCATGGATCAATTTTTAATAGGTTGATTCTCATTAAAGAAAACTAGATCCATACTCACACCTACGAAAGTGTCAAAATTAGTTGAAATACTTGTTTCTGTTCTATTCTTACAACAAGGTGAGAGAATAGGACAACAATGATACTTAGGTATGCTCTAGGGATCATCATCTCTCATGATGGAAAAAACCGGTCAATAAACAATGTCAGAGTCTAGTTTTTGACAGAACTCATTCACTTTCAACTTTTTCCCTTTCTTCCAGTTAATTCTCTACTACTAATAATCAAAACCAGATATGAGCGTGACGGTGGTGTTAGAAGATGACGGAAAACGTCCAATCGGTTTCTTAATTATTGGAAGTTAAATAATGTCGTTTTCATGATAATGAGAATGGAAAACAAAACTCTGACTGTAATAAAATAAAGTGTTTTGTAGAGGAGAAACACATGTCGATGAAAAAAAAACCTTTTTGCAGTTTAAACAAGAAAATTTTGAGTCAAGTAGTAGTTAAGGGTTGTAATATTGCAAAATCCGGGAACAATGTTCGACTATCTCATGCCAATAATCAGGGAAAGAGGTGAGATGACTGAACTTCTATCAGTTCTAGTTCTTTTTGCAAAGAATTTTGCAAGTTGAATAGCGCTGCTAATTGCCAAGAGCCTTCCGCAAAAGTAATTTTTTATCAGTGACTACTANAATTTTGCAAGTTGAATAGCGCTGCTAATTGCCAAGAGCCTTCCGCAAAAGTAATTTTTTATCAGTGACTACTATGACTAGGAGAAAGATTCAGTAATAACCCTTAATCCTATCCGACGTCTTCCGTCATCCAATCTACANAATTTTGCAAGTTGAATAGCGCTGCTAATTGCCAAGAGCCTTCCGCAAAAGTAATTTTTTATCAGTGACTACTACTATGACTAGGAGAAAGATTCAGTAATAACCCTTAATCCTATCCGACGTCTTCCGTCATCCAATCTACAANACTACTATGACTAGGAGAAAGATTCAGTAATAACCCTTAATCCTATCCGACGTCTTCCGTCATCCAATCTACAAAATAGACTTGCCTAGGTTCGTTTAAATTCATTCTGAATCTGAATTCAGATTAGTCAACAACCACTCCAGATTAACTCCATATTAATACCTTAAGAAAAGGATTTTGAACAAATAAGAACCGGAAATACGTATAGGATTTTGATATCAATAATACTAACCTAAACATGAGTAGGAGTAGTAGTAGTAGCCCTGTCCTTGTCATCCAGTACTTTTTATTTTTGATACTTGCTTCTACGAACCAAATACTTGTTCTAGGCCAACAGAATGCAGAATGTCACTTCCCTAGACTAACACCAAGACATGGACTCAATCTCCCAAAGGTTTCCAACTTTCTCTATTATTCTTATTAAAGTAAATTTATTAGAAATTTTTCGAGATAATAATTAAAAATACTTACAGTTGATGGGAAGATGGTTTCTCCATGAATTTGCAGCCAGTGACAGAGGATTTGATTCAGTAGTACCTACCTTCAAATGTAATCAACTCAACTATGTCCCAGAGGGAGATGTAACATCCACTGGAAAACTCCTGTCCATTGAATCGTAAGTTAAATAAAGAAAATCAAAAAATTCAAAATAAAGAGGGAAATTTCAAAATTTTTGAGTAAAAGGTAATGTAGCTTATCTTTCGTTATAACGTTTNAATTCAAAATAAAGAGGGAAATTTCAAAATTTTTGAGTAAAAGGTAATGTAGCTTATCTTTCGTTATAACGTTTTGTAAAGTACTTCAAAAATGACACTTTAGTTGACAACGAACATTCGTTGTTATCAAGTCTTAGTAATTATAGCATTTTTATTGTAAAATGATACTACTGACACTTTAATAAATTATTATCAATCAATCAATCAATCAATGTTAATTGAATTTTGAAAATTTAGATCCTGAGACAAAGAAAAACAAGAAAAAAGAAAAAAAAAGTTGCTTAACAGTTTCAGAAAGACCAAAGGTTTCTTGAAAACATTGAAAAGTAGCGTTTGACGTCAAAAAAATTAAAGTCTTTACGATCACTATGAAAAAAGTTATAATTTTTTGAAAATTAAAAATCATTGACTTTTGATCAATTTTTTCTGGATGATGATGATGTAAGAGATG
This sequence comes from Holacanthella duospinosa, assembly GCA_002738285.1. Lineage (NCBI taxonomy): Eukaryota > Metazoa > Arthropoda > Collembola > Poduromorpha > Neanuridae > Holacanthella > Holacanthella duospinosa. The sequence goes on along the minus strand of NIPM01000265.1, from coordinate 205,635 downwards.
GGCGTTTCAAAAAAATATTCAAAAATTTCAATTTTCAAAAATTTCAATTTTCAAAAATTTCAATTTTCAAAAAATCATAACTTCTGAAATTTTGGTAGAAGAGACTTGATTACCTTCCAATGGTCTTTCTGAAACTGAAAAATTGTTTCACTAGAAAAAATTTGAGTAGGATTTCCGCGGTTTTAAAAACCTGTGGGCCACTGTAGGCCGTCGGTTCGAAATTATATGAATGGAAACGATAGAATGAATAATGATAGTAAAATTTGTGATAATGATGATTAATAAATATTAACAAGATATTTTAATAGGAATATGAATACAACTAGTGGACGAATCCAGAATTTCGAGATACCGATTACTATTCCGAAGTTAGTAAGTCCTGTATCCGCCATCTGGAATGCCAACACACTTCACGGTAAGTTTAAGAAATTTAAAAGTGATTTTGGACTTTGACAGTTCAAAATATTCTAATCTAGTTTTATGCTTTAGGAGACACAAAAATGTTGGTACTGAATACGGACAGGGAGCATGCGCAGTGGTATATACTTTACAGTTGTAACATCAATGGTCAAAATAGATTTCGATGGGAAACAGTGGGAATCTGGTCGAGGTCGAAATTCCTGGACCCGTTGGTACGGAATATACTGAAAGATTTTTTGATTGGTCTTGGGTTCCCACTTCAAAGTCACAAATTCCACTCGCAAGAGGGATGCTAAATATAATTCAACATGGTCATCTTTTCTGCTTCAAAACTCGTATTATTGTTGTTAATTTTGTTACTCTAACTCTGAAACAAGATCTCTGCGCTAATACTTTCAACAAGTGATATAATTTTAATACGTTTTATGTATAATAAAATTGTTGAGGACTACTATTCCATTGGCCCTCATACCTTAATTTCATAAGGTATCCATGATTTATTTTGTAGAGACATGTTTTCTGCGCAACTTGGAGAAGTGTATCACAACTGTAAATTATGACTTTACAACTGAAATCTAAAGTTAACTAAAAGTCAACTAAAACTTACTCAAAGGTATCACCAAAGTCGAACGCACAGATGGGCATACCAAAATAGTTAATTATACTCAAAATTTAAAATATTTCAATTATACAAGATTACTGTTGCAAATTACTCTCATTTTCTTTTGTCATAGTTAGGTGACTCAGAGTCATGAGTTACTACTCCCAATTTTGTAGAGTCAGAGTCATGATTTACNCTTTACAACTGAAATCTAAAGTTAACTAAAAGTCAACTAAAACTTACTCAAAGGTATCACCAAAGTCGAACGCATAGATGGGCATACCAAAATAGTTAATTATACTCAAAATTTAAACTATTTCAATTATACAAGATTACTGTTGCAAATTACTCTCATTTTCTTTTTGTCATAGTTAGGTGACTCAGAGTCATGAGTTACTACTCCCAATTTTGTAGAGTCAGAGTCATGATTTACACTGAATCAATGATCAAACCACTTTTGAAGCTTGAGTCAAGTGATTCAGATTCAAAAAAATTTTAAGATAAATAATCTTCAACCTTTAAACAGTAAATTTAATAGCCACAAACAAAAATTAGATGACGAATTTAACTAATTCTTTGAGGTGTAGTTTCAAATTAAATTTAAAGCTCTGGCGATCAGCGTGTAACATAAATTGACTCTCATTTGTAATGAGTAACCATTTATTACAAAGTTTTGAAGCCGCTTTTGACTGATGGATTTTCGATACTCGGCAATATAGAATACCGAATATCTATCCTCATATTCAGTTAAAAGCGGTTGCAAAATGTCGAAATAAATGCTTACTCACTACAAATCATAGAGCAATTAGTTTAAGTTCGGATCGCGACGACGTTAGTGTTAGTTTCATATTATATTGAAGAGAATTAGTTAATTAATCTCCTCATTTCTCGTTCTCGATTTCTCAGTTAAATTTTGAAACGTTAAAATAAAATTCATTTGTTAATCTTATTCTTTAAAGGTTAAAATTATTTTTCTTAAAACTAAGTAAAGATTTAATTATTCCAGTAATTCAAATTAAGATTTAAGCATTTCAGGTTTGATGTAATTTTTTAAAGACAGAATATTTCTTCCAGCTGTTTCCCTTTGNATAGAATATTTCTTCCAGCTGTTTCCCTTTGGGGAGCGTACCCAGAATAGAAGAGGCGTTTCCTCGTTTCTTAAAACTATTTTGAATCTGAGTCAGTGAATCAGTCTTGTCAGTGTCTGAATCAAACTTCAGAAGTGGTTAGATAAGTCAATGTGATATGCCATTGAATCAGTATAAAACAGGGCTGATTCTGTACGAAATGTAGTAAATTTGGAGTAGTGAGTCATTACTTTGAGTCATCTAACTATAACATAAGAAAATACGACTAATTTCCAATCATAATCCGGTATCAGTATAAAATACTGATTTTTTAGTCTAATTTATTATTTTTGTATGCCCATCTATGCATGCTTGTTCCCACTTTGTGGAAACCTTTGAGGAAGTTTTAGTTGCCTTTATAAAGTCAGAATTTACAGTTTTGATACATTTTATGAGTTGGGCAGAGAAAACACGTCCATAAAATAAATCACAATCGCTGATCTATAAATGATATGAATTATCGTGTTTTTCAACGCTGAGCATCTACAAAACTTTATGGATGCACCTTCTTGAAGAGTTCTATGNAAGTAAAGATTTAATTATTCCAGTAATTCAAATTAAGATTTAAGCATTTCAGGTTTGATGTAATTTTTTAAAGACAGAATATTTCTTCCAGCTGTTCCCCTTTGGGGAGCGTGCCCAGAATAGAAGAGGCGTTTCCTCGTTTCTTAAAACTATTTTGAATCTGAGTCAGTGAATCAGTCTTGTCAGTGTCTGAATCAAACTTCAAAGTGGTTAGATAAGTCAATGTGATATGCCATTGAATCAGTATAAAACAGGACTGATTCTGTACGAAATGTAGTAAATTTGGAGTAGTGAGTCATTACTTTGAGTCATCTAACTATAACATCAGAAAATACGGCTAATTTCCAATCATAATCCGGTATCAGTATAAAATACTGATTTTTAGTCTAATTTATTATTTTTGTATGCCCATCTATGCATGCTTGTTCCCACTTTGTGGAAACCTTTGAGGAAGTTTTAGTTGACTTTATAAAGTCAGAATTTACAGTTTTGATACATTTTATGAGTTGGGCAGAGAAAACACGTCCATAAAATAAATCACAATCGCTGATCTAAATGGTATGAATTATCGTGTTTTTCAACGCTGAGCATCTACAAAACTTTATGGATGCACCTTCTTGAAGAGTTCTATGAGTTGACAACACCATCTGTCTACCAAGTTCAGTTAACATGAGAAACAATCTGATTGGCTTAGATAGTATCCTTTTTTATACAAAATTTTCCACTTGTGTTAATTCGCTACGTTCAACAGTTAGAGAAAACCCAGTTTTTGTGATGCTTTTGATATAAACAGAAAGATTCAAGTTCAAGATTACTGTTTTTATTCCTCTGGAACAGATATGTATTTGGAATAATTGAGTATAACCCCTCGAATGACAAAAAAAACTTGTTCTTCATACAAATAAATCAAATAAGGATTTTGAGGTCACTGAACCTTGCTAATGGTTTGTTGGATCTTTAAAACTGAGATGCAAAGTAGCTCCCGATGTATCGTCCACCGGTTTGAGAATGGATATAATTGTTTCTTGGATTACCCCAAGTACCAGCGTAGAGTGGTATCCGTTGTACTGGGATTCGTTGACTCGGATGATATCTGTGTAATTTTAAAATGTTTTGATTCAGTCACAACTTGAACACCTTGGAGTATGTATATTTACCTGAATCGTCGCCTAGCTCTCATTTCTGTGGGATTGAAGATAAACTGTGGATTGTACTGATCTGCTCGTAGTGGACTGATTGACCATGGGTTGTAGATTCTAGCTCCACCCACTCTACTTCCCACCACCACTGGACCTCTTACCGGAGACACATCTTCCAAACTACTCACGTCGTCAATATCATCTCTAAATCCGGTATGAGCATATCTTGGTCGAGTATAGACTCTATTTTGCATCAAATACCTCGATGGGTAACGAACATATCGGTTATGGTTTACATATGGATTTCCATAGTAATTTGAAGGGTATGCAACAACTCGACGGTTTCCATAGGCAACAATGCGTTGTTTTGGGAAATAAAGTTGACGCCCCTGAGGAATAATAGTATCATCCTCCACTTCGTTGATGATATCATCAGCCTCTAGTCGATACTGAGGTGGTGGACCATGATGTTCTGGACCACCTGGACCACCACTTGGAGGTGGACCTGAGTGATAGTCTGGTGGTGGACCTGATTGGTAGTTTGGTGGTGGACCTGATTGGTAGTTTGGTGGTGGACCTGATTGATAACTTGGTGGTGGACCACTGTTATAAGATCGTCGAGGAGGTGGAGAATCATGAGATGGACGGGGTCCAGAATGATGTCCAACTCCACCTTGTCGCTGACCTTGTTGGGCTTGGATTGGTCCACGAAGTGATGCAGGACCAATGCTTGCAGCTGGTCCATGACTTGGTCTTCCTGAATGAGAAATACTAACTTAACTTATAATTCTTCAAAATTTTTCTTAATTTTATTGTATTTTTGAAAAAAAAATACAACACAAACGTGTTTTTTTAAATTAAACTATACCTGATTGGGGATTTCCGGGATGATGCTTTACGTACGAATCATAAGCTGCAAAATTAAAAAAAAAAATCATAAGTCAATAACCTAGAAGCCACGCCCAGATATCAAATTTGTAAATTCTTTCTTACAATCAGGTCCAACTGGTCTGTTGTCCGGATTTGGGAAAAGTTTGTTGAAATCCGGTGGGTAAATGTCATCGTCTTGCTCTTCGTCATTCTCGTCATCATTGTCCTGATCATCATCATCCTCATCCTCATTGTCTCTGGGGTCTTCTTGTTGATACTTGTTCTTAGACATTCTGCTATTTCTGTATACTCTTCCATAAATGTCTACCAAAGTTGTTGGTTGAGCTGCAGACGCCAAATCCAGCAGAATTGGAAGTAGTGCCAGCAGCACAAAAATAAGCTTCATTTTCCTAATATGATATTAATAAAATTAAAAAAAAAAAAAACACTTAATTTTTTAAATTTACAGTGCAAATTACATACCTGAAATCCTGTAAACTAATCGGAGGATGTGATTGGTCAAAATTCAAAATCCGACTGATCTTGGTATTGGAGGAGTTAAACGATTTTTACTGGTTTCGGGGGATGGTCATCTGCCTGCTTTTCACCTTTTTGATCCTGAGGTTGTTGATGGAGCCAGTTTCACCTTGAAAACGGTCAAAAACCAGGCAGAGGTTCCCAATCCCAAAAGACCAGTTTCAGAATTTTTAATTCCTATTAATTCCATTAGGAATTAGGAATATGAACACAAGTACACATGCATACATTTTGATCGGTTATTCTTGTCATTTTCTTTCTTCAGATTCAACATCACTACTACATTGTATCAATCAACTCTCAAAATCAAGCATTTTCTTCTTAAAATGTGGGCAATCTTGAAGGGATTAAGGGATTTGAAGTCATATTTTTGTACAAAAAAAAAAAAAAAAAAAAAAAACTTTAAACTAATAAATTGAAAGTTCGTGAGTCTGAAATTGAAATCAATGACCTCTTTCCCATTTTTTGTAACTACTAGTTAAGTTTTTATGTTAATTATGCCGTTTAGGTAATAAAGTTCAATGAACCAAGAGACAACAACATCTTGTCTAAAAGTGATAAAAAGAAAAGAAAAGTTACCTGTTGCAGTTGAATGTATGCGATTGATTGAAATGATTGAGATGAGGAAGGATTCTTCAAATCTAGAGTAGTAAGTAATTGAGTTGGAATTTTTCTTAATTAAACATTGATAATTGGACGAGTGAGAATCCATTGTTTGATTCCTGGGATTTGAACAATGTGTTCTTTGTAGTGTTTAAGATGTGGATATGAGTCAAGGCTCAAGTAATTGGGAATGTAAGTTTTGAGTAAATCTTCCTTCAATTGAGCCTTCATTGACAAATCCTCTTCTTTCCGCCATTTTTGCCACTTTTACTGAAGGCATCGACTCGACCTGGTACAAAAAAATATCTTTTGTCAATTTAGATTTAGTTGATTGTTACTAAAAAATTTTTAGTAAAAATTTACAAAACTTTAAAAATGAAAGACTTTAGACATGAAAGTAAATTTGAAGAGTATTGATTGGGTCTTAATTAAAATAAGATATACTTCGTGATACACGCAATACTTCTATAGAATTGTCTTACTTTCATTAGGGATGAATTTTAAAGATTTTGGACTTATTTTGAGTTTTAAGAGTGCTCACATGGAATATCCAATTCAATTCACTCCTACACATTTTATATCAAGTATCAAGTATTGTTAGNGGGAATGTAAGTTTTGAGTAAATCTTCCTTCAATTGAGCCTTCATTGACAAATCCTCTTCTTTCCGCCATTTTTCCCACTTTTACTGAAGGTCATTCATCGACTCGACCTGGTACAAAAAAATATCTTTTGTCAATTTAGATTTAGTTAAACCTGGTACAAAAAAAATTTTTAGTAAAAATTTACAAAACTTTAAAAATTAAAGACTTTAGACATGAAAGTAAATTTGAAGAGTATTGATTGGGTCTTAATTAAAATAGGATATACTTCGTGATACACGCAATACTTCTATAGAATTGTCTTACTCTCATTAGGGATGAATTTTAAAGATTTTGGACTTAACTTTGGGTTATAAGAGTGCTGACATGGAATATCCAATTCAATTCACTCCTACACATTTTATATCAAGTATCAAGTATTGTTAGAAACTAACGTCGCATATTCTAACTACATCCGTTTCTACTTGAATTCTATCAAAAAATAACAACATGACTGAGGTGTTTACCAAGATTCGATAAGCATAGACCCAATTCAAGTGACTTCAACAACTAATTATATAATTTCTCAGAACGGTGACTAAAGTGGAAGTGATTTCTGTCATTCTGTCCTCTGGATGATATTGAGAGGTGTAGCTCTTCAAGAAACATAGTGCAGGAGGCTGATATGATGAATTTGATTATAAGACCATAAAACACTATTTAAGATCAATTTCTGAAAAAAAAAAAAAAAATTATATAGAAACCTTGAGTAGAAATGAATTCCATTGGACTCGAAATATTGACGAGAAAAGCACCCCCTGGTCTCGAGTATCTCTCAACCCTCGACAGAGTTCTTATTAAGAAAGACTTAGAAATCATTGGAGATGGTTTTAGTTGTGATACAAGAAATTTTTACAACATCCAATCAAACAGAGGAGATATTATATTCAATGGAATTGAAGAAACTGACTTTTGTACAGAATATTGTTGTGGACCAATACGACCTTTCCATCTAGAAATTAAGGATCTAACAGGACGACTTCTCATACAACTAAAGAGACCATTGAGATCTAACTCTTCTTGCTTACCTTGTTGTCTCCAAGTAAGATTATAAAATTCATTAATTTAAATAGACTTCATTTAATTAGTCTATTATACAGGAAATGAAAATTTACTCACCACCAACAGTTTTAGCTGGTTCAATTCAACAAATTTGGAGTATTTCCCCAGAGTTTAATGTTATAAATCCAGTGGGTACTGTGGTTATGAAAATTAAAGGTCCACTCTCCACATGTTTATGCATTTGTAGAAATGTTGAGTTCAAGGTCATGTCGGCTGACGGTTCAGTCCAAGTTGGAAAAATTTCTAAACAATGGTCGTCAGGATTTACAAGACAAGGTCTTACAGGTGAAAATCAATTAAGAATTATTAAAAAAAAATTTAATTATTTTACCAATTGAGTACTACTTCATAGATCCTGATAATTTTGGTGTTTCATTTCCGGTTGATTTGAATATCAATTTAAAAACTGTCTTGATTGGAGCATCTTTCATGATTGTAAGTCCTTGGGAATAAGTTTGATCAATTTTTAGATTCGGGATCACAATAAATCCTGATAATTTGTTCTTTTCCACAGGATTATATGTACTTTGCACATTCGACTAGTCCATAGAACATANAATAAATCCTGATAATTTGTTCTTTTCCACAGGATTATATGTACTTTGCACATTCGACTAGTCCATAGAACATACTACACAAATCCAGTATCCAACGGGTTGCTAATATTATAAAAATTATAGATTAAATTCAAATAATCGTTTACACGTTTTTGAGTTACATGATATAACAAAATTATAAAAAATAGTAACAAAATTGATTGTTACAAAATTGATCCCCATGCGTGACACTCTTAAGACTTAGGAAGTGGGACAGCTAATGGAAAACAATTTTCCAGACATTGATTCCCATTGGATTCCATTAGTCCCACTCCTATTGGTCAGAATTCCCACGCAACTACAAAATGGTCATGTATTAGTAATAAACTCTCCTAACGGGTGATGTCTGTAAGTACTGAAAAGAAAGTTATAAACTTATCCCTCGTCCTCATCATTGTCATTCGACACCAATTCCTTGGGGTATTTAGTCAAATAATCATCCCCTTGTTTCAAAATTGTGTCTAAATCAATTGTATTTCTGGGCAAATGGATCCGATTGGTCGGAAAGATGGACCTATTCTTCACCAACCAATCAGTGGAACCAGTACGTTATTTATACAAAAATTAGAAATTATATCACTGTATCAGGGGTTCCTACGATTTCTCTTTATTTTTATACCTAATTAAATCTAAAATCAATCTCTTACCGCTGTATTTTTTAAAGACAAAATCCATCCTATGATTCAATTTGAAGATTATGGAAGTACGTTGAGTCCAACTGAAATTCTGACACTGGATGGAAGAATTCCACTTGGATTTGATCGCTTGGCCACTCTTGATCGAATCGTAATCAAACAAGAAATTGAATTATTAGAAGCTGCACTTGGTTATGAAACTGAAAATAAGTATGACATACTCACATCTACTGGTGAGCTTCTATTCAAAGCTACGGAAGAATCCGATGATTGTGCTAGAAACTGCTACGGATCTTCAAGAGCTTTTCAACTTGAAGTGAAAGATATCCTGGGAAGACCATTCATTAGGTTGGACAGACCCATGGCCTGTTGCTGTCCTTGCTTCTGTTGTTGTCCATGTGGCTTACAGGTTATATTATTCAGGAATAATGGCATGTTCTTTATGCTAGAAAAACGAAAAAAAATTAGGTAACACTTTTGAAAAAAAAAAACAGGAAATGAAGGTATATTCACCACCGAGCGTTCTGATTGGTTCCCTCCGACAAACAGTCAGNGAAAAAAAAAAACAGGAAATGAAGGTATATTCACCACCGAGCGTTCTGATTGGTTCCCTCCGACAAACAGTCAGTATGTGCCCAAGGATCAAGATTATAGACTCCACCGGAGAGGTGACACTGAAAATAGTAGGACCTTGTTGCACTTGTGGTGGATGTGGGAGTGACATTGAATTCCATGTCATGTCAACAGACGACGTCGTGCAGGTTGGGAAAATTTCTAAACTTTGGAAAGGTTTCTTTCGCGAAAATCTAACAGGTAAAAAAAATTGTATTAAACATAAAGTTATTAATAAACTTGTGTATATTTACTTACAACTAAAAATCTTTCTCACATCACACAGATGCTGACAATTTTGGTGTTTCATTTCCGGTTGATATGAATATTCAAACAAAAAGTCTCTTAATTGGAGCCTGTTTTCTCATCGTAAGAAAATATACAATATTTTGTTAAAATAAAATCTCTATTCAATGTCGTTGAACCTTGATTGTAGGACTACATGTACTTTGAACGTTCAGCCAATCAGAATCGGCAGAATCGTCACCATCGAACGCGACACTATTGAACGTCTATCGTTACTTTATAAAAAAATCAACAAATGTGAGTTTGTTATTAATAATTTCCGTTGATAGGCACTAGGCAAACATAACAAGTATTTAACGATTCCTGTAATAGATAAAAAATACTTTGTGATTAATTGTTAAGTTTTCATCTTCTCTATCACATAATGTTATAACAATAATAGCTGGAGCTTCTTCCCAGAGAAACATAAGGGTGCTAGCAACAGAGTTTAAAATGGAACATTATCCATTCTAATATAAATTAACCTCCCTATGTTCAATAAAAATTGAAAGCACTAAACTTAAGTTGTAAAAATGGAATTAAAAGTACCACCAAATAAGAGTTAGTTCAATCTCCTTTTCCTATAAAGTGCACATTAATTATTAAGTATCCATGACACGACGTTTGTTCAAAATTTCTACTCTCGAGCTTATCGGTTACACGATGTAGTTAGTCGACGATAGGTCGTTAAGATTGTCACAAAAAACCATTTGCTTCGGGATAAATTTTATTGCCAAATGGCTAGGAATTATATAATACTTATTTCATTCTGAAGTACCCAATATGCTCCAAATCCAACAAGCGCCAAATATTTAAAGGAAAATTTTAAGTTTCTTTGGCTTTGTGAAGGCTCATTGTTATAATTTTTAGGTTTATTTTAACCTACTTATTTTCTGTAGTTTCATTACACATCATAACTTTTTTATTTGAAGAGCTGTGACCTTATGGTTGGTTGCGTTGGATTCGGCACTGAATTTCCGCTCAGAAAATGTATTTCCCACTGATCTAGGTCTCGTAGTTTAGGATACAAATGAATTAAGATGAAATATATGTANCTTTGGCTTTGTGAAGGCTCATTGTTATAATTTTTAGGTTTATTTTAACCTACTTATTTTCTGTAGTTTCATTAAACATCATAACTTTTTTATTTGAAGAGCTGTGACCTTATGGTTGGTTGCGTTGGATTCGGCACTGAATTTCCGTTCAGAAAATGTATTTCCCACTGATCTAGGTCTCGTAGTTTAGGATACAAATGAATTAAGATGAAATATATGTAANTCAGAAAATGTATTTCCCACTGATCTAGGTCTCGTAGTTTAGGATACAAATGAATTAAGATGAAATATATGTAACAAATGTGGGACACTCCATGTTAAAGTGTTTCAGTCGTAACTTTCATAATCTTTTTTTTTAGTTGGTGCATATTGGGTAACCATTTGATGAATTAAGAGTAAAATAAAAAGTTCTTTGGACAGGAAAAAGCGAGTGAGGAGGGAGTTGGGAAGAATACTGATCACTTTGTATTAGCGAACCTAAGGACTTTTTCGTCGTTTCATTTTAAACAATTAGGTTCATCTAAATTCGAACAAACGTCTCAATGAACCTAGACTAAAATTATCATTAATTAAAAATTTGTTGCATTGATTTTAAGGATTTGATGAAAGTTATGATTGGAATTGGTTAGATGAGACCAAATCCTTCTGAACCTTCATTGATTGCAATTCGTAGACTCTTTTCAAAGGCTTCGTATGAGTCATAGTCTGGGATACAGAGTTGATTGAAGCAAGTATGNGCAATTCGTAGACTCTTTTCAAAGGCTTCGTATGAGTCATAGTCTGGGATACAGAGTTGATTGAAGCAAGTATGAGCAGTTGGGAGTGAGCCTGAAGATGGAGAGAAAACAATTTGAAAAAGTGGAGAAAGTTCTTTAAATCCTCCTGGTGGAAGGAGAGAACTTCCGGTTGTGAACTGTAACAAACGACCTTTCTCTTCTTCTGTCATGTNGCAATTCGTAGACTCTTTTCAAAGGCTTCGTATGAGTCATAGTCTGGGATACAGAGTTGATTGAAGCAAGTATGGGCAGTTGGGAGTGAGCCTGAAGATGGAGAGAAAACAATTTGAAAAAGTGGAGAAAGTTCTTTGNGTGAGCCTGAAGATGGAGAGAAAACAATTTGAAAAAGTGGAGAAAGTTCTTTAAATCCTCCTGGTGGAAGGAGAGAACTTCCGGTTGTGAACTGTAACAAACGACCTTTCTCTTCTTCTGTCATGTTTCCTACACAAACAACAAAATCATTCCATCTTAAAGTGTTCATAGTATTAGTATTAGACAACGTAAAAACTTCCTTACCCACTATTGACCAGAACCAATCCAGTACTTTTCTATACTCATCACTGGAACCACAGATGATGTGATGTTCTCTCAAATCCGTTACACTATACTCACTTGTCCCACACATGAGGAGCTGTATAGAATTTAAAAAAGATTGTAATAAAAATTTTAAATTTAACAAGTTTTTTTTCTTCTAAATACCTCAAGTTCATTTTCATCGAAAATAGTAAGGAGATCATCAGGCACAATTTCATTGAGCCCTTTGATAAAGGCTTCTGTTTCCGACTTAACTTTTGTACAGAGTCGATATTGAGCCAGTGCATTCAAAAAATTCTTTTTGTTTTCATTCGTCACCATTACTTTTGAACCATCTGGGATTAGGTCTACTGTCTAATATTTCAAAATCTTACTTTAATATAACTTTTGCTAATAAAGTTAAATTTTAAAGAAAATTTACCTTGACAAGTTTTCCAAGTTCATATTCTTCTTCAATAAATGTGAGTTCCATACCTTCAACATCATTCTCAAGAATAAATTTTACTTTTCGAAGGTATAATTCAGGATCATCTTGTTCAAAATACTACAGAAAAAAAAAATTTATGTTCCCATAGTAGGTTTTCAAAAGAGTAGGAAAAAACAAACAATTTTTTACCTTGTAGTTAACCCTGAGACCGATAAGTTGTGCTAGAAATGACCTTGTGAACTTTGCTTTGACCATTTGTCGATAAGCAGAACCTAACGAAGATTCGTACAAACATTTCCCAACAATTTTTCCTGCCATTTCATAATGTTTCGGTTTCCACCTCGAATTTGGATTAGGATGAACGAGGTGAGATTCAGCAAAAGAAGAAAACATTCCTACTGAATTTCCACTTTCGAATAACTTCGAACTTACTTTTTCAAACCACTCACGTCGTAATCCTCCCCAATCAATCCCTGGAATCAAAAAAAAATGAGTTTTACTACAAAATTATTACTAACCTAAACCAAAACCTAAACCTAAACCTAAACCTAAACCTAAATAGTTTATTTTTTACCTTGTTCTCCAGCAAAACTTATATCAAAATTCCGACACCAGTCATGAGATGACAGATTTTTCGTAGTTTTCCACGTCTATTGAAGAATCAATCAAAATTAATACTAAAAAAAAATTCAAATATTTCAAAATTTGAACATACGCTTTCTATAATATTTTCTCTTGTCAATTTGAGACTGACTTTATCTCGAGTGTGTTTTCGATGTAAGTCTCTAAGTTCCTTAAAAAAGTATTCTTGTTTGTCTTGAAAAGTTTCAGAGCCGCCTATGGTAAAAGTTAATGAATAAATTTTTATTAGAAATTCAGTGCACGACGTTTATAAGAGCATCCTTTATAAGAACATTCGGGTTATAAGAGCAGAGTTTTGCGGGTTTGGTTTGTTCTAATGTATTTAGCATGGGACATTAACGCGTTATAAGAACAACCTATATAAGAGCAAAACGGTTATAAGAACTACCTTTTACTGGGTAATTTTTGAAGCGGGAGTTGGATATAAGAGCAAAAGTCAAATCTCAAACAAAACTAATCTTTTTACATCTTCAATTTCGAAAATTACCACTTGAAATCATTTCAGTTGAATTGTCGTTCTTGTAAAATCTTTAAAATACTTTAAGTAAGAATTAAACAATTGCAACTTTTGACGAAATTGTCGACGATAGTTACAGTTGATAACTTTATTTAAGATCTATACTATAGTATAGATTTTCTTTTTATAAATTTTGAAAAAAAAATTTTTTTTGCCATATACTTTTTATAAGAACATCCTGCTCTTATAAGCGTTGTAAGAACAAACGGTTATAAGAGCAGCATTTCCAGGCGACGGAGTGAAGCTCTTATAACCGTCGTGCACTGCATTATTATTTAGAAAAAAAGAGTTAGATTAACTCTTAAATAAAAATTAAATTACCAATGTTTCTGAGAAGAAAATGAGTAAAAGNTTTTTTTGCCATATACTTTTTATAAGAACATCCTGCTCTTATAAGCGTTGTAAGAACAAACGGTTATAAGAGCAGCATTTCCAGGCGACGGAGTGAAGCTCTTATAACCGTCGTGCACTGTATTATTATTTAGAAAAAAAGAGTTAAGAATAAAAATTAAATTACCAATGTTTCTGAGAAGAAAATGAGTAAAAGTTGCTACAACTATTTTAGCGTCTTTGAGCATCAACTTCACAGGTGGTTGTGCTCCATCATCAATTGTGAGTATAGATGGTTGATTAGATTGGTTGTTTGACCCATTGAATTGTATCTAAAAAACAAACAAAAATATCCNTTTAGCGTCTTTGAGCATCAACTTCACAGGTGGTTGTGCTCCATCATCAATTGTGAGTATAGATGGTTGATTAGTTTGGTTGTTTGACCCATTGAATTGTATCTAAAAAACAAACAAAAATATCCTCACCATCACCATCACCATCACTAAAAATTTCTCATTCTGAAGAAATACACTTTAAAAATTACATTGAAAAATCCTTACTTTGGTATTTGGTGAAAGTCGAAACGTAGCTACTCTCATAGGTAAAAGTTTGAGGAAATATTCTTTCACAACGAGTTGCTTCGCTGAGATCGTCACATAGATCTTTCTCGTTTTATTTTGTATTTCATTTCCAATAGAAATGAGTTTTCCTTCATAGTATGCATTTGGACTCTTCACTGCCACATTTTTCTGTACAGCAGCTGCTTCTGCTGGTGTGAGAGTGAGGATCTCAAAAGATCCATTGTGAATTGGTTCCTTTTCATATGAAAGGGTCCCACGGTAGACTCCTGGCTCAGGGAATCGTGTAGTCAAAGCAACACGACCCGAATCAGGTATTGTACCAAGAGAACTTCCTGTCAGGATATGAGGATTTGAAATTGGCATACCAAAAGCACCCGTTGGGTTTGAGTAGTCATAGGAAAATTGTAAAGAACAATTTTTCTCAGTCTGACTTTCATTTCCAATCTATAGAAAAGAAAAAATCATATTTATCAAATCCATGAGTAATTTCTATAGTACATTTTGAACATGATAAAGTAAATTTTCTTTCAATTCTTACCTTGCTTGTCATAAAAGTGAAAGAATCTAAATGGAAATCTTGTGTTCTACATCTATTCCCATAACCATCTCTTGGTTCTATGATGAGTTTGTGGGAAGATCCTGTCACACAGACAACAGTTGATGTTTGTTTTAGAAATACCGTTTTCGATGGATCAATTGGACCAGGTAGAAATGTTTTCATAAATGGACTCCCTTTTACATGATTATTCTCTGCTAGTAGATTTATGGAATATTGACCAGCTCTCCGTACTGAGAACTTTATCACAACTAAGTTCATGTCTGATTCTTTTCCACCAAATTCCGTTACTACGGAAATCTTTTGAGAATCTTTACGTACTTCCACTAAAATATTGTCTTTATCACAAATCGGGTAAGGACGACCTCCACGTTGGAAAAACTGAAAATCACAAACAAAAATTCAATTTATAAGGTTTTATAATTAAAAATTAAAAAAAAAAATTTTTTTTTAATAACTTGACTCACTTACTCGAACTTTCATGGTGCAAGTTTGACCAACTGGAACAGGATCATCCCAATCGAATTCAACAGTGCAGTTAGAGGCTAAGGAAAATTTCCCTGAGACATACTGAAAAATTGCTTTCTTGGCATCAAGTACTTCAGGAAAACAGGAAACCATTGCACCGAATCCAGTCACGCTCAGCGTCACCAGCAACATGGTTCCTGAAGAAACCAGAGGTAGGAGAACATTGAAAAATGATCACTTTTACTTACAACAAACTTTAAACGACTTCTTAAGAAAGTTTGGACGTAACTACTAAAGTATTGGAAATATTTATATACACAAATCTCTTCTCTTTACGTCAGGAATAACTTTTCTCCTGTCATTTTGCGTGCTAATTCCCTCTTTAATGAGCCATTCTGTAGAAATTAAAATCACAAACTTACTTCATGAGTATCCTGTTTCATACGGGAATAATTAACGTCTTCAAGTTATCGCTCTATATTTATTTTCAAATCTACAACTCAAAATATCCTACATTTTCAAACTTAAGACTAAAAATGTGATAAATTTAAACTCGCAGTCAATGAGATCTAAATACAAACTGAATACTCAAATCTCCTGAGTTGAATATGAATTTTCTTGAAGATCTCCTTTCTGACAGCCGTGAAATATTATGATTCATTCCGATGATAATTTAGCAAAAATTTGAATTTTTAGTATCAAAAAATTTAGTTGGAAGTATTTGTTAGTGTGGGTTTTTCCAGCGTAAAGTTTTTCTTGAGTAAAGTTAGCATTGTCAAGATACCCGATCTCGTACCCCAATGCCGACAACAAAAAAACCACGACACAGCCCAGATAACAGTGTAGTTCATTGATAAGATCACTCATTTCACTGACCAAATTCAACTATACTAAATTGTTAAGTTTTGGACAAGTGTCAGCCTCGACAATTATCCGATGCAAATATCTAACCTAATAACCTAAATCTAACCTGACAACCTGAAAGCTAACCTAGCAATGAGTTGTAGTAATGGATTGTATTTACTACAGTCTATTGTTAGGTTAGGTCTAGGTTTCTAGTGTCAGGCTTATTTTGTTATTGTCCTCTCCAATTGAGTCAGCCCGAATTGAGTAGATAACCATGAAAAATAATTTCTTTGTTTGGAGGTTTCCTTATGTTCTATGAAATGTTAGAACTGCTTGATCCAAATATTGTAAATTAGAATAGCTTTTGGTTTATTATTTGAATTTAACATTATTACAGAAAACCTCCAAAAAACGAGAAAAAATTTTCTTGGTTATCGGCTCGATTTTAGCTGACGAAGAATTGGAGCGGACAGTAGGTTAACTTTGTTGTTGTCATTAGATTATTTATAGGTTGCTAGTTTTAGGTTTAAATTTATAAGTGAACTGCACTGCTATCTTGGGTGTCGTGTTTTTTCATGGTCGGGGTAAGGGTTCAAGATCGGTTATCTTGACTCTGGTACTAAAGTTTATCGTGTTACGATAAACAAATGTCGATAAGTTTTCCCACAAATTTTAAATAATTCAAATCTTGATCTCACCAGATCCAACTTGAAGTTGCAGTTTTGCGTAATACTTTGTTTTTGTTTTCTTTTACTAAGAAACTTACTATAGTTGACAAATCAGCCAACAACTAATCAGTACTTTTTAGTCTTATGCTCCAATTACACTAGGCAACTTTATGCGAAAGTTTTAATGAAATTTTGAAATTTTTGGTGTAATCGCACATGAACTCTTACAACTTTTCTTGTACAACGTCATCATGCGCAAGAAAAATTTCAAGATCCGAAATTGCAATCGAATGCAATTTCGATCATGAAACTTTACAACTTTTGAATATTTTGGTTCAAATAGCCCCATCTCGTAAAAACAAGTTAATGCGGGACAAGTTTTGTTTTGGAAAAACATCAAATTGAGAAAAATCCGAGTCGGGTTTTCAAATATAAATCATTTGAGGCAANATTTTTAGTATCAAAAAATTTAGTTGGAAGTATTTGTTAGTGTGGGTTTTTCCAGCGTAAAGTTTTTCTTGAGTGAAGTTAGCATTGTCAAGATACCCGATCTCGTACCCCAACGCCGACAACAAAAAAACCACGACACAGCCCAGATAACATTGTAGTTCATTGATAAGATCACTCATTTCACTGACCAAATTCAACTATACTAAATTGTTAAGTTTTGGACAAGTGTCAGCCTCGACAATTATCCGATGCAAATATCTAACCTAATAACCTAAATCTAACCTGACAACCTGAAAGCTAACCTAGCAATGAGTTGTAGTAATGGATTGTATTTACTACAGTCTATTGTTAGGTTAGGTCTAGGTTTCTAGTGTCAGGCTTATGTTGTTATTGTCCTCTCCAATTGAGTCAGCCCGAATTGAGTAGATAACCATGAAAAAAAATTTCTTTGTTTGGAGGTTTCCTTATGTTCTATGAAATGTTAGAACTGCTTGATCCAAATATTGTAAATTAGAATAGTTTTTGGTTTATTATTTGAATTTAACATTATTACAGAAAACCTCCAAACAACGAGAAAAAATTTTCTTGGTTATCGGCTCGATTTTAGCTGACGAAGAATTGGAGCGGACAGTAGGTTAACTTTGTTGTTGTCATTAGATTATTTATAGGTTGCTAGTTTTAGGTTTAAGTTAACTATTTGCATCGGATAATTGTCGAGTCCGGCACTTGAACAAAACTTAACAACTCATATTAGTTGAATTTGGTCATTTTCGATCACTTATAAGTGAACTGCACTGTTTTCTTGGGTGTCGGTGTTTTTTCAGGGTCGGGGTAAGGGTTCAAGATCGGTTATCTTGACTCTGGTACTAAAGTTTATCGTGTTACGATAAACAAATGTCGATAAGTTTTCCCACAAATTTTAAATAATTCAAATCTTGATCTCACCAGATCCAACTTGAAGTTGCAGTTTTGCGTAATACTTTGTTTTTGTTTTCTTTTACTAAGAAACTTACTATAGTTGACAAATCAGCCAACAACTAATCAGTACTTTTTAGTCTTATGCTCCAATTACACTAGGCAACTTTATGCGAAAGTTTTAATGAAATTTTGAAATTTTTGGTGTAATCGCACATGAACTCTTACAACTTTTCTTGTACAACGTCATCATGCGCAAGAAAAATTTCAAGATCCGAAATTGCAATCGAATGCAATTTCGATCATGAAACTTTACAACTTTTGAATATTTTAGTTCAAATAGCCCCATCTCGTAAAAACAAGTTAATGCGGGACAAGTTTTGTTTAGGAAAAACATCAAATTGAGAAAAATCCGAGTCGGGTTTTCAAATATAAATCATTTGAGGCAAGTNGTTTTGTTTAGGAAAAACATCAAATTGAGAAAAATCCGAGTCGGGTTTTCAAATATAAATCATTTGAGGCAAGTCGAGCGGAGGTGATAATAGGTGAATTTCATAGGTTTGGTTACTAGTGTAATCAATAATAAAACAAAAGTTTCATACAACTTCTTGCACAAGAAATTGCATAAAACTTTTGAACAAAAGTTGCGCAACTTTTGCTCTCCGGTGTAATTGTAGCATTACATTTCAAAAATTTCAACAGTCAATAAAACCCCCCGAAAACATAATTTCTGATTAGATTGGTGGTTACTGATCATTTAATTTTGGCTACCGCTTACCATTTCTATTCCTTTGTCAGAATTTCCTCAAACTACCATCCAATTCCAATACTCTAGCTCTTAATCACCCATTAGACTCCACATTATAACTTATCAGAGCACAAAGACAACAATACTTGAAACTAAATCTTATAAAAGTCATGCTCAACAGACTCCAGTTTTGAAAGAAGGACTTCTGCAAATAGAATTATTAGTGCAATGCAATAAAAAAAAAAAAAAAAAAAAAACTTCTACTTGTTGTTCAAAAGACGAAAAAGGACAGGTGGTGAGTATAATTTTTACCTGGGTTGGAGATTCTGGTAAATTAGTATCATGAGATCAGGAGAAAGAGGAAGTTCGTAAACAAACGGAAAGTGTGAATAACCTCCTTTAAAAAAAAAAAAAAAAAAAAAAAAAAAATCCAATTCTCCAATAAATAGCAGAACGACGCCACACGGGATGATGATGAAGAGTAGAATGAAGTTAGAGGACACAGAATATAAGTTGTAGCGGATTATTTTTGTCCTGCCTCTGGCAAATCTGGTTTTTGCAATCCCTAATTCACTTTACTACTAGGTACTTATTAAGTTACTTACTACACCAACCGTAAACAATTCAGTTTTCTTGAGAAATTAAACGTAAATTTTTAACTTTTTAATTACTCTGAGAAGATATGCTTTTCCCATAACCCTCTACAAACACAAATGTATTCAGCAAATGTCGAAATTTCAAAAAAGACATTGAACTAAAAGAGAAAATATGAATAGAAGATACAAAATTGTATTCTTAAGAGATGAAACTTGACAGATGTATGAAGACGAATTGGGAGTTGAAGACTCAACATCAAACTTACCAAATGAAAATCAAGAAATAAGAAGAGTCAATGTAAAAATTAAAGATATAAATAGGATTCACAATGAGTCAGACGATTTGAGATTTTTGTACAACAATCATATTATTAACTTGTCTAGTTTGGATTTTCATTATTGCCATTTTGTTGGTGATTGCCCTTGAGGCATTAATCTAATGATTACAGAGTTTATCAAAAACGATAATGACTCTTTTATTTCTAAGTTGGACTTTAAATAACTGGAATTATTATTGATCCCCTTTATTATATTACCAAAAAAGAGCAAACAAATAAACACACCAGGAAATGTGAACGATATGACGCAATTAACACTCAAACGCCTAAGTATTTTGGTAAAATTTTTGTCTCAATAAAAAAAAAATAAAAAATAGCAACCAAAAATTACAAATGGGACTATATGCGTAATATTTTACATAAATTTCATATAAAATAAAAGAATATTAAGATGTAAAATATGTAACAAATGTGGGACACTCCATGTTTTACATCACAACTTTTTTATTTAAAGAGAAAAAAAAATGAATTTTTTCTTACCCCAAGTATTCCAAATGGATTGATGATCTAAATTAACAAGACGATTCCAGATACTATTTTTCAGTATTTCAAGTCCACCAATTCCTGTTGGAAGTGATTGTCGAGCAAGTGTCCAAAGAGGCACAATTTTCTTGCCTATACTATATTCCAGCTTCTTTAAATCTTCAAACCAATAGGCATCTTCCATAGAATTTACTCCAAGGCTATTGAATCTAAACAATAGACCAATAATCACAGACTAAAAAATTAGTATATTAGAATTAGAATTAGACTCAAATCGTCTAGAATGAAACTACACAAATATAAACAATAAGGTCCATAGTTCAATACACGATTAAATCAAATCACTTCTATCAACTCAAAATCAAAATATTTTCCAAATTATTCTCAAATTAACTATTTTCGTAATTTGACAAAACTTGAAAAACCATTGCAACTCAAGAGTTAACTCAACTCCTAAACTCTACAATCCAAAACTTATAGGTAAGTGTATACTAAATTTGAGTTTGATAAACTCATAAATGACATATGATTATATAATTATTCTCATTTACTACGTTCATCAGTGCATGATTCAATTTCTATTTTAGTTGTAATCGTAATTATAATAATTTACCTGATGGCATATTCCGCTAAACCATGATCATCAAGCCAAAGACGAAGAATGAGTCGTTGTCTAAGAATGAGTGCTGCTCGTTTGAGACGTTCTCTATCTTGAAGAGGAATTCGCTTGAGAAGCGTTCCAGCACCAATTCTACTCCTAATACTTTCAATATTATTTATTCCTTCCTCTTGGGATGGTAAATTCCTACTTGTTCCAGATTCTATAGACTCTCTGGGTTTGGTCCAATCTATTCCATCCTCTCGAGCGATTTCATCCAATTGGACTACAGAAACAAGGGTCACGATACCTGGACAACAAAACACAAAAACTCAATTAATTCAACTCCATACTTCATTAATTAAATCATCCCCTATAACACCACATGTGCACCAGCAGAATGGATTTAATAAATTTACTAGTAATAGTAGTACTCACAAAATATTACTCTTCCATATCAATAACTAAAAATTTAACCAAAATTAAGCTTAACAACTTAATTTTGATCTAAAAATAAAAAAAAATTTTTTTTTTTTTTTTGAAAATTTGGTAGTTGTGATAATTTTTATTGCATACCATGTGCACCAGTGGGTCTCACTGCAATCATAACGAGATGACCCAGACCCACACGGTGGAAGNACTGCAATCATAACGAGATGACCCAGACCCACACGGTGGAAGCATTAGCACTCAATCACATATTGAAGGTCAACTCACAGAAAGAATGGATGATGTCAAGTATGAATTCAATCAAACTCTCTTCCTACTCCTTCCTTACTCCAACTTTTTTCTCGATTCTCATAGGATGTTTAGAAGTAATAGAGATCCTTAGTAATCTCCTTATCAAGTAAGTAGTAGCACTCTATAGTTTCCCGTAGACATATTTTTTTATAAATTAGATTCTCATTGGATAGCACATTTTCAACAACACAGTCACAAATTAGTTTCATTCCATAGAAAGGAAGAATATAGTTCTTGCATATTCATGTCGTGTAAAACTGTAGAAGAGGCTTTTAAATTAATTAAACCCTAACAATTTCTTCCTAGAGTTATTACTCTAAGAAACTAGACATGTAGGTTCTTAGAACTTAAAAACAAGGTTAACTGGTTATTTTTACTAGTTCTCAATAGACAACTAGGAAAAGCTATATCATTGATAGTATTTCGAGGATCCTTTGTTTAATTTCAAAAATTTAAATATTTTTTACATAACTAAACCTTCTAAAGAAATAAAACTAAAATTGTTTGTGGTTTAAAAAAAAANAAATTTAAATATTTTTTACATAACTAAACCTTCTAAAGAAATAAAACTAAAATTGTTTGTGGTTTAAAAAAAAAAATGATGTTGGAGTTGGAAACTCGATTAACTTTAACTCACTAAAGACTAAAAATTGTTTGTTGAGTGACGAGACGAGACGAGACAAGGAAATCAATGTAATTCGAATTGAGTTGTTTCTTTGTTACTACTAACCAGTCAATTAGCCAGTTTGTCTCTAAAGTCTACTGAATAAGAANAAATTTAAATATTTTTTACATAACTAAACCTTCTAAAGAAATAAAACTAAAATTGTTTGTGGTTTAAAAAAAAATGATGTTGGAGTTGGAAACTCGATTAACTTTAACTCACTAAAGACTAAAAATTGTTTGTTGAGTGACGAGACGAGACGAGACAAGGGAATTGGAATTGAGTTGTTTCTTTGTTACTACTAACCAGTCAATTAGCCAGTTTGTCTCTAAAGTCTACTGAATAAGAAAGACTTACCAAATTATGTTTTTTAGGCCAAAGATATTACTNAAGACTTACCAAATTATGTTTTTTAGGCCAAAGATATTACTCAAGACTCGAGCTAAGA
The DNA here is from genome assembly GCA_002738285.1 of Holacanthella duospinosa. NCBI lineage: Eukaryota > Metazoa > Arthropoda > Collembola > Poduromorpha > Neanuridae > Holacanthella > Holacanthella duospinosa. The sequence goes on along the minus strand of NIPM01000265.1, from coordinate 182,603 downwards.
TTAACTTTTAAGAAGTAGATTCCATTTCCATTAGAATTATTCCATTTAAGAAATTAAGGTCAGGCGATTCTTCAAGAAGTCACTCTTCTAAACCCATCCGTAACATTTCCTCTAATTTTCATATAAGAAAGAATTATGAACTGGACAGAAAATAACAAGTTAGATTACTCAGTATCCTTCAACACAAAAAAAAATAATGGATTGAATTTTGGGACCTACTATTAATTCTTCTCTCTAGTCTAGTGTGCGTATTTATTAAGCTTAAGGTATGCTTAGGTTACCTAAGTAGTTGAGTTGATTCTGTAGGACTATAATTTTGAGTGGGAAGAATTAGACTGGAGAAAGTAAAAGTTTCCATCTGATTCTTGTTACATTGCCTTAGAAAAAAAAAAGATCAATAAAGTAAAAGTCTTGCGTCTTTGGATGATGAAGGGGTAAGCTTTCAGTTTTCTCAATACGATCACTTATGTAACTTTGTCAAAAAACCGAAATCGAAAAGCACTCAAATTTTTCCACNGAAGGGGTAAGCTTTCAGTTTTCTCAATACGATCACTTATGTAACTTTGTCAAAAAACCGAAATCGAAAAGCACTCAAATTTTTCCACCACCGATACCGAAACCGAAACCGAACTGTATTTTTTTTTTTACAATTTTTATCGAAACCGAAACCGACACCGAAATTAACTTTAATTTTTTTCAAAACCGAAACTATACTTCTAATTATACAGTGCGTTCAAATAAGAAGGCGAAATTTTTGAAAAATTGTTTTGCAGAAAATTAAAAATTGAGTATATGTCAAAATTTTACATACATTATGAACTGCTCAGGTTCCTAAAAATCGTTTCTACCAAAGTGTTGTTAACTCTTCTTAACTTAAAAAGTGTCACAAGACTCTAATTTGTGGGATTTTTAAAAACGCTAGTGCTGAATTTTCACCTTCTTATTCGAACACACTGTAAGTTTATTCCAAACTGAAATCTAAATTTTTCTTATCCAAGCTGATACCAAACCAACCGAAATCAAAATTTATGAACCAAACCTTCATTCGAAGAAAAAAAAAAAGACCATTTCTAATTTTATTTTTAACTATAATTCTAATTTTAATTTCCTTGTGAACGAAAGCTGGAACAATGAAGTTTAGCAACATTACAATAACTAAGGTATATTTTAGATAAATTTGTAATCTTAAAACCCACACATGGGCGTGTCTTTTCATATTACCATTTTCCTGTAAAATGATGTTACTGACACATTAAAAAACTAATAAAAAAAATTATTACAAAACTTCGAAAAACAATATGTAGCGTTAGATACTGGTGGCTACAATGTAACGCAATGCTAATAGTTGCTAAATTCTATCAACATTTAATTTTTCGGTTGGAATTTATCAGAAAATAGCTATTTTAACCAAAAAATCTTAATACATAAAGTTACAAAGTTAGTAAATGCTTCTTCAATAGTTTCACATGAGCCCTATTTAGTTAAATTTAAGAAAGGACATACTAGAACATATGAACCACTTGTCTAACTAATTAATAACTTGATAAACCAAAACAATGAGGTTCAAATCGAAACAAATGAAACCGAAACGGATAGCTACGTTTTATGATAATCGAAACCGAAACCGAAAACAAAATTAACTGGAATCTGTAGATTCGATATTGATAAATTTACACATATGAATAGGATGATAATCTGATCAGTTTTTTTTTTTTCAAAAAAAAATATAAGTAAAGTACGAAAAAACATAAATCCAAGAAGTTTTAAAATCCCCACAAATTTTAAATTTAAAAAAATCGTCTCTTCTAAAACTTTTGAACTTTGATGAAAGTACAATGGAATTTGGTTATAACACCCTTAATGTAATGTAATGAAATCTCTGGTGTAATATTGAACATAAAAAACGAAAAATAATTCCATTTAAGTAGAAATTAATTTTTGATGGTTATTGTTTTAGGGCGAAATTGTCTGTGAATGAATTAAGGTATTAATAATTAGATACTAGAGAGTAGAGACATCCTGGATATCAATAATTCATTTGTAAAAGCTAAAGTAAGAAAATGAGAAATATAAAAAAATAATTGGATTGTACCGGAGAGGATGGAAAACTACTGTAGAGAAATTATTCAATTAATTGATTCATCCTCATGTTGCAAGTTCAGAGTAAAGTCAGTAGAAATTAGAGAAATTACATGTGGTAAAGTGGGATGATATTTTATACTCGAATCAAAGTGAATGTTACAGAGTTTTAAAGAACTCATGCCTAAAAAACAAAATAAACTTAATTAAAAACCAAACATGCGTATTTTTCTTATTAAAATACACTAAATATTAAGTCTCTACACATACTCAAAACCAATGGAGAGAGGATGAGGAACTATGCCTCCATACGAAGNGCACTAAATATTAAGTCTCTACACATACTCAAAACCAATGGAGAGAGGATGAGGAACTATGCCTCCATACGAAGCCAACACCTCCAATACCCTGTCTATCAAATCTAATAAATAATAAGTTAATCATAATCAGTCATGTCTCATGTCTTTTTCATGCTACAGATTCTATTTTTATAAAAATGATACCAATTCCCCATTTCCCAACAAAATCTTAGGTAAAACAGGCAGTTACTGTCATGGGATAACACATGTTAACAACAGAGCGTGGACACTGCAGTGTCCACTATGTTAACATGAGATTGGCGAAGGTTATATCTAATTAGTAGGCTCAAATGATTGACCAAAGTTGCAGGTTGCTATGAGAAATCTACAGAAAACATCTTTATATATTATCAAAGATGTTTTTTGTAGATTTCTCATGGCAATCTTGTGATTGACAATCCGACACTGAGTGTCATCTAAAATATATTATTAAAAGTGAACCAACTTACCATTTTGTCGAAAATTTTCTGAGAATTCATCAAACTGATTTTCATTCATCCATTCCTTCAACTCGCTACTCAGATCCTCCCCAATGAATCTTTTTGTCTTTTTCTGGAACTCATCTTCCAAGTATTGTCTTTGTATTGCTTCAGAAGCAGAAGAATGTCCAACATCAGAGTTAAAGGCCTCATTAAAATTAGTATCTTCCTTAGCTAATAAGTTTGTGACACTTGGGAATACTGATGCTTTGATCTTGTCCAAGAGGTATACAGATCCAAGGCTGAGGATGAAACCAAAAACTATCCATTTCATTAGAATACTATAACTCATCCCATTCTCTTCNGAGGATGAAACCAAAAACTATCCATTTCATTAGAATACTATAACTCATCCCATTCTCTTCACTGCTATCTCCTCTTTGTAAATTAGCACTGCTATGAAGAATTGGCCTTTGGTGCATGTTCCTAATGGTAGACGTATTATCTGGTCTAGACTGAATTCCTGATCCAGGCATTCTTCTAAATGATACATAAATCTCTTCAACATTGAGTAGTTATTCGTCCTATGAGGCTGGTTTAGCTAACCAACGAAGTGATGGTCAATTATTCACAAAACAGAACCATGTCTTGAGATCTGCGAAACAATATTGTAATAAGGATTCACTTTTGGTTTGTTCAGTCTCATTAATTTTTAAGAAAGAATCGATTGATTGAGTTGTTAGATTGAATTAATTTGTAATTTACCAATTTAACTTACCTTTGATTGGTACCAGAGTCAAGATAACCGATGTCGAACCCCAACACTAACAATGAAAAAACACGGCACAGCCTAGACAGCAGTGCAGTTCGCTTATAGGTGATCCTGTTGACCAAATTCAACTATACTGATGCTGACAAGTGTCAGCATCGACAATTATCCTATGCAAACACCTAACCGAACTTAAACATAACCTAACCCTACAACCTAAATTTAATCTTACCTTAACCTAACCTAACAACCTAAACATAACCCAACAGCATAAACCTAACCTAACAATAGACTTTAGTAATGTACTGTATTGCTAGATTAGCTTTTGGTTGTTAGCGGCTAGGTGTAGATTGTTAGATTTAGGTTAGCTTAGGTTTATGTTGTCAGATTATGTTTAAGTTGTTAGGTTAGATTTTAGTAGTTAGAATAGGTGTAGGTTGTTAGTGTTAGATTTAGGTTAGATATTTGCATCGGATAATTGCCGAGACCTGCACTTGTCCAAAACCTAACAAATGAGTA
>NIPM01000265.1:154122-177886 GCA_002738285.1 Holacanthella duospinosa | reverse complement strand
TTAAACTTACAAGTTGCCCATGTAGGTTGCTGTGGGAGGAAGACAGGTTTTGCTCGTCTCACTTTATTATTAATATTTTTCTTCCTCAAATTGATAACTTTCATCTTTATCACTAAAACTGCGCTTCTTGCACTTGCACTATGCACTGTACCCTTCGATTCATTATTCAAGGGGTGTTACNTTATCACTAAAACTGCGCTTCTTGCACTTGCACTATGCACTGTACCCTTCGATTCATTATTCAAGGGGTGTTACGAAACTAAAATGAAAATTCTGTGAAATGAAAACAACACCAATCAAAAAATTTCGATTTACCGTCAATCAGGTGCAGCCAATGCTCGAGGACGAATTATCTGCGAGGTTTAGGATTATTAAAATTGATAATATAAAATAAAAATAAAAGTTTCAATTATCCATATTTTGAACTTAATTAATTGGCTATAGTAACCATGGGGTTAAAGTCCGTTTATGTCCAGTTAACCCAAGTTCCTGAGGAGCGGGAAATGTTAGATAAGCCAAATTAAAAAAATTCCTTTTTGTATCCGTTGGTTGTTGTTTGTGTGGCGTCACTGACGCCCTCCACGCCCACCCAAACATAGATGGGTAATGGCGGAATTTTTCAAAAAGTTTCCACATTTTGATTCACTACCATACATAGTTGGGCTAACATAAATTTTCATCATTTTCAATCTTTTAGTAATTTTTAAACTAAATAATTTCAAAGTTAATTCAAATGTTTGTTTTAACTAATCTTGGATTTACTCGGAGATAAATTGTACCGTCACTTAATCCAAGCCTCAAAAACGTCGGTTGAATTCGGTTTACCGTTCACCCTCCGGTTCATAACATTTTTGTGTAATCTAAATTAAAACTCATGATTAAAAAAAAACCTCAAAATTAAATCTTTTACGGTTCAATTTTATTTAAACCCTTTGTGAGTCTACCTGGTGTAGACCTCTAACACATTTTTGGTGAAAAATTTTGCTAAGCGAAATTTTTTCCACAGTTTATAAGGCTTTATAAGTCTATAGCTATCTTATAAGACTATCCAACAGGAATATATATAGGATGCGAGCCAAACAATCTTATAGATTCTGCGCAATGAAAATTTCTTTGAACTTAAACCCAAAGTAACCCCATATTAGCAGCGTTACTCCAACAGAAAATTAGGCAGAAATCAGTACTTTCACCAATTATTTTACTTTTTAATAAGAAGTAAATCTGATATATCCATATATCATAGATAAAAAAATACTAATAATAAATAGAAAACGCTCTTTAGAGTGATTGAAGCCAAAAAGCTTCAACTGGGCTCCTTTATTTATTATCGAGTAACTAGAAGTAAGTTTGGCCAAGGATATTAGAATAGGATGTCAAATGGGGATGTTATAATCAAAAACCACTTCCTAAATCCAGTTAATCGTTCTTGGTTTACATGACTCTGAGTCCGGAGTCATCCCAAAGTTGAGAGACTCAGAGTCATTAACGCTAACTGAGACAAAACCACGAATCATAGAGAACACTACTAACGCCCGATTTAGTGTCTCTCTATCTTACCTTTGTCATATGTCGTGTCTTCATCATACCGTATTGCGTCGTTCACTAGGCATTTANCATATGTCGTGTCTTCATCATACCGTATTGCGTCGTTCACTAGGCATTTAGAGTTTGTTGAAGCATAATGCAAAGAAATTTCTTTATATAGCACTTCACTGAGAGAATCTTTGAAAAACTCTTCTAAACTGAAGATTTAACTTAAAATGGTTATTTNAACTGAGACAAAACCACGAATCATAGAGAACACTACTAACGCCCGATTTAGTGTCTCTCTATCTTACCTTTGTCGTATGTCGTGTCTTCATCATACCGTATTGCGTCGTTCACTAGGCATTTAGAGTTTGTTGAAGCATAATGCAAAGAAATTTTCTTATATAGCACTTCACTGAGAGAATCTTTGAAAAACTCTTCTAAACTGAAGATTTAACTTAAAATGGTTATTTNTTTATATAGCACTTCACTGAGAGAATCTTTGAAAAACTCTTCTAAACTGAAGATTTAACTTAAAATGGTTATTTCGGAAAAGTAAAAATTGCCCATTTATAGTTTGTGGTGACGTCGGTGAAGTGGGTGTTGAAAGTCGTGTGATTGAGTAGTCGAGAGGAAGACCCAGTAGTGCGGAGAGGGAAAGTGGGAGTAAGTGGGACGGCAGACGGACAGAGACAGAGAACAACAAAAATATCAATTAATTGACGGAAATTGATTTTAATTATTCATCAATTATGTCAGCTACCAACACCTTACCAGCTCCAACAGATTATTGTTGCATTAATTGCTCCGAACCTGGTGCAGTTGGTGAAATCCACATCTATTCAGCAGACAATGAATTTGAACGAAGTCTAACGATTTTAGATGCCCTTGGTGAAATATTTACATCAAGCAACCTCATTGTTGCTCAAGAAGCTAAATTGACTGTCTTCATGTGCTCGAGATGTGCAGAAGCTATCAGCTATATGTATCAATACTACAACAATCTACTACAACTTTCTATTTCTAATGGATATATTTGTAAGCTCATTTCACAAATTGACGCTTGGCACCAACAACAACAGCCACAAGAAAAGGATGAAATTGTGGCCGAACCTCCATCAGTTGCAGAAACCGAGTTTTTAGGATTCGGTGCTGGAGATGATGACGAAGGAAGTTATGATTTTCCACCATTGGAGACAGAGGAGACTGTTTATGAGACTCGTAAGTGGATTTGTCACATTAAAAATAGGTATTTATAGATTATATGCTGTAGGTACTGAGTCCTTTGATTTCATTTCAAGATTCCTTCAGAAGGTGCTTCAGGCAATGATTTTGGCATTTTAGCGCAATAATTGACCATAATTTACTCTGTCTCTTTGTCTTGAAGTAACACAGTGCACCTATACTGGATGTTTTTTTTTTGTTTTGTTTTGTTTATGAATTTATTTACGTTAGTTTGTATTTAGTAACAGAAGCGAACCAGTTGCAGTTATAAGCACAAGTGTATCGCTTTGAGCACCGCTGCTACTTTGTGTAGCGGTAGCAGCGCCTGCGAGAATTTTTTTTTCTACCAAGTAGACTCATTTTGACATGGGTCAGAATTACTGACTTCTAACTTAGATCCACTCACTTGGTTTTGGTTTCTTCTGTAGCTATAGAAACATTTTCTGATGAGACTCCTCTTAAACGGAAAGTTGGAAGACCACGAACAAGACCATTGACACTGAATGTCAAAAAAAGTGGTATTCTCAGAAGAAGACCAACAACAATCCCTAAACCAAAGAAACCATTTGGGATTGGAAGTATCAAAGAACGTCGCTTGATCAACTGCTCATTCTGCTCAGAAAAGTTTCTGATGAACCTCAAGCTCCATGAGCACCTTTTGTCGTATCATGAGCAGAAACCAAAACACGAGTGTACACGGTGTGGGTTCCAGTACTATCCAGAGCTCATCAAATTCGAAACACACAAGTGTATTTCAGAACACGAACGGAATCTTCCCAATGCAGAGCATCCATTGATTTGTGATGTTTGCGGAGTTCGTTACGGAGGTAAGTAGCCTATTCACAAAGAAATTATGTACAATTTTTTTTTTGTTGTAAGACAACAGCCAATCCATTTTCTTATTTGAATAGGTGATCGTCTAATGTTGTATCATATGGAACAAGTACATGCACAGGAGAACATTCGATATAAATGTCATCAGTGTAATACAAATACTGGAACACGACATACACTTCACCGTCATATTGAAAGGGGTATGAAAGTCTCAAAAACTAACTTAGTAACTACTTAATTTTAATTCATTGGATAATTTTAGCACATTCAAAAATCCGAACTTATCTCTGCGGATGTGGAGAAGAATTTGAACAAAAACAAGGTTTGGCTGATCATCTCCCTTGTGAGCGAATGCTTACTTGTGCCGTTTGTAAAAAAATATTTCCAAGAAAAGGTTTGCTTCTGTCACATCAGAGATACAAACATCGTCCTCCACCACCACAGTTCAAGTGTCCAATTTGTGACAAACCACATTTTTCTCAGTTGAAATATGATCGTCATGTACGGTAAGGAAAACTACTAATAACAGAACAATCACAAATGATTTTTTTCAACGAAAAACTAAAAACTTCAATAATATTGTATAATCCAAAAAAAAATTTTTTTTTAATTCGATAGATCACACAATGCAAAACCACCAGCTGAATGGCCCTTGTCACAAAACGTCAAGGCACCNAAACTTCAATAATATTGTATAATCCAAAAAAAAATTTTTTTAATTCGATAGATCACACAATGCAAAACCACCAGCTGAATGGCCCTTGTCACAAAACGTCAAGGCACCACCCTCAACAAATTTCCCTTGTGAAATTTGTGGAAAATGTTACAAATTGAAAGCCTATCTTTTGGAACATATTGATTTCAACCATCCTAATGAACGAGAGACTATCCGAACTATAGAAGATTCTATCAAATCCATCACAGAACGTGACAACTCAACTACTAGCTCTCGCTCAGAAGAAGCTACACCAGTTTCATTTGTTGAAATAGCTGTAGATGAAACGAAAGTAGAAGCCGTATCATTCGATCCTGCACGAAAGTATGAATGTAGTATTTGTGCCAAAAGATACAAAACTCGTACACATTTGGCAAATCATTACAAATGTCATACTGGAGAATATCGAAACCTCACTTGTCCTATTGACAATTGTGAACATCGAGTTCGNAGTGAACGAGAGACTATCCGAACTATAGAAGATTCTATCAAATCCATCACAGAACATGACAACTCAACTACTAGCTCTCGCTCAGAAGAAGCTACACCAGTTTCATTTGTTGAAATAGCTGTAGATGAAACGAAAGTAGAAGCCGTATCATTTGATCCTGCACGAAAGTATGAATGTAGTATTTGTGCCAAAAGATACAAAACTCGTACACATTTGGCAAATCATTNTGATCCTGCACGAAAGTATGAATGTAGTATTTGTGCCAAAAGATACAAAACTCGTACACATTTGGCAAATCATTACAAATGTCATACTGGAGAATATCGAAACCTCACTTGTCCTATTGACAATTGTGAACATCGAGTTCGAGGAAGAGCTAAATTAGAAGCTCATATGCGTCGTGTACATCCTGAAACAATACCAGAAGAAGAACAATATCGTTGGCAATGTGAAACATGTGGAAAATTTTGTATCTCACGTGATCATCTGAGAAAACATGCATTTGTTCATATTCATCCAAAAGATCGTGATGCAAGTCATCGTCCACGTCGTGTTCCTTGTCCAATACCAACTTGTGGTGTTATGGTTGCAAATAAAAGTAATTTAGAAGCACACATCAGTTCAAAACATGCTGATACATTACCAGAAGAAGATCGAAATCGTTGGAAATGTGAAGTTTGTGAAAAAACATTTGGAGCAAAAAAAAGTTTGGATCGTCATATGATATCACATAGTGAGGGGGATCCAAGATTAGCTTGTGAGCACTGTGGAATGAAATTCAAACGTCGATATGTTCTCAATCAACATCTTCAAAGAAAACATGGAGAAGGTGGTGGAGAAGCAGTAGAAGAGGATGATGGTTCAGCTATTGTTATTATGGAAGTGGATGAACCTGATACAAAAGTAAGTATTGGAACACTTGGTACAATGCGTCGAAGTACATTGAGAATTACACCTGGATCTTCTTTCAAACCACAAGAAGCAGAAACTATACAAGTTTGGAAATGTCGTGTCTGTCACAAGTATTTCAGTGTTAATCTATCAAAAGAAGAACACATGAAGAGTAGACACAGTACAAAGTACTGAAGACATGAAGGTTAGAAATATATCAACTTATAACACTGACAGTGTATCAGTGTGTCTATTGTACAGCTTACCTATCTACTAGTGAAGACTTGGAAATTGAATTCCAATGTTAAAATTGAAATTATATGCCTTTTTTTTTNGCTTACCTATCTACTAGTGAAGACTTGGAAATTGAATTCCAATGTTAAAATTGAAATTATATGCCTTTTTTTTTAGTTATAAGTGAAAATATGGGAAGGTTGTTAATTCTTAAGTCCATATTATTCCTAGCTCTCAGATNTTTTTTTTTAGTTATAAGTGAAAATATGGGAAGGTTGTTAATTCTTAAGTCCATATTATTCCTAGCTCTCAGATCTATTATTCTATTATCATCTTTTTAGCATTTCCAGAATCTTTTACATGAGAATGAGACCAGTGGTTAAAGTCATAAAAATTCCTAAAGTCTTTACACAATTATACTTAGAATATTATTTAATAACTTACAAAACCTTCCTTGCTAGAAATTTAGTTTAAATTTTGAATTTTGAATTGAGTGTATTGGAAGGGAGTTAAAATTAAGTGAAATGTTAGAATTAGTAAAGTACGGTAGAAGAGAGTGACTATGGGCAGTAGTTTGACTTTGTCCAGTTCTAAGGAATGATTTCTGGAATATTTTAGAAATTCTTCAATAGAGTCACATCACTCCATTATTGCCCGAGGTCACAGTGTCTTAGAGGTCCACTCTATCATGGATTTTCTGTGCTAAACTAAATCTAAACGATGACATTGGACATAAAAAGTTACTTATAAACTCACGTTGCGTTGCTGTAAAATAAAATAAAATAAACTTATTACACTAAATAAGTACCAATTTCTCATAATGCCTTGGAAGTAAATAGTGTTGTCCTGATGCATCGGCTCGGCCGTTGCGATCATTTAGTCGCATCGGCGTGGCATCGGCATCGACATTAAAAGTTGAATCGGCCAGTTGGCCGATGCAGTTGCCGATTCAAAAAAAGGAAATATAATTTATTGCAAAGTTTGCTTAAAATTTGCTTAAGTGGATTGGCCTGGTGGCTTGCGGCATATATCTCTTAGAGTAAGTAAATATAAAATCTTGAGATAGGCTAGAAATTTGGATTCAAAAAAATTATAATCTATAATTTTTATAATATTAGCAACCCGTTGGATACTGGATTTGTGTAATATGTTCTATGGACTAGTCGAATGTGCAAAGTACATATAATCCTGTGGAAAAGAACAAATTATCAGGATTTATNGTTGCGATCATTTAGTCGCATCGGCGTGGCATCGGCATCGACATTAAAAGTTGAATCGGCCAGTTGGCCGATGCCGTTGCCGATTCAAAAAAAGGAAATATAATTTATTGCAAAGTTTGCTTAAAATTTGCTTAAGTGGATTGGCCTGNCTTTTCTCGTCAATATTTCGAGTCCAATGGAATTCATTTCTACTCAAGGTTTCTATATAATTTTTTTTTTTTTTTTCAGAAATTGATCTTAAATAGTGTTTTATGGTCTTATAATCAAATTCATCATATCAGCCTCCTGCACTATGTTTCTTGAAGAGCTACACCTCTCAATATCATCCAGAGGACAGAATGACAGAAATCACTTCCACTTTAGTCACCGTTCTGAGAAATTATATAATTAGTTGTTGAAGTCACTTGAATTGGGTCTATGCTTATCGAATCTTGGTAAACACCTCAGTCATGTTGTTATTTTTTGATAGAATTCAAGTAGAAACGGATGTAGTTAGAATATGCGACGTTAGTTTCTAACAATACTTGATACTTGATATAAAATGTGTAGGAGTGAATTGAATTGGATATTCCATGTCAGCACTCTTATAACCCAAAGTTAAGTCCAAAATCTTTAAAATTCAGTTAGAAGTATTGCGTGTATCACGAAGTATATCTTATTTTAATTAAGACACAATCAATACTCTTCAAATTTACTTTCATGTCTAAAGTTTTTTATTTTTAAAGTTTTAAAAATACTTTGATATCACTGTCGTTACAAGAGGTTCATAAATTGATTTGATGAATGATTTGTTTAATTTGTACTCAAAATAATAATTTAAATAATAATTATTTAAATTCTCGATAGAAGTGAATAGAATTGGTTCGTTTTAGAAACATATGTGGCTAAGTTGTAGTGACTTCCGGTTTCTCAGTCTCTTTTTNGTGAATAGAATTGGTTCGTTTTAGAAACATATGTGGCTAAGTTGTAGTGACTTCCGGTTTCTCAGTCTCTTTTTTCTTTTTTTTTTTTGTGTGTGTATTTAGTTTATACTTGATACTTGTGTGTCTATTGATGAAAGCGTCCTTATAAATCTCTTCTTATATGATCTAAAGGTAAAAATATATACTTTTATGAAACATTTCGCTGAAGTGATTGATCTTTTTAGATATTTGTTACAAGCACCTTAGATTGTTAGATTGTTACTATATGTGGAGTTCTTACCTCTTTTTTTCTTCTTATTTTGTAATCAGTACTTGCAAATAATATAAATAGCGTGTATAATTCCAGGTATGAATCCAAGCAAGGNCTTCTTATTTTGTAATCAGTACTTGCAAATAATATAAATAGCGTGTATAATTCCAGGTATGAATCCAAGCAAGGTCAAACCGATGTTAATGAGCAAGTCAACTCCACAACCTTGCTCAAGCAAAACTCCAAGGGGTGGAAAAATGATTGCAAATATGAGTTTGCAAATGTCGCTGCATGTGAATGGCATTTTGAATTATTAATTAATAATGAAGACAAAAAGAAAATGATGGATGGATAATGATAGAGTTGAGATACACGGACACAGAACCGGTTGTGCTAATTCTGCTAACAAGTGGACAGTGAGTCTAACACCTACAGAATACTTATCATTTATACATGTAACTTACTGGATGTAATGTACCTAGTAACCAGTGTGAACATGTTGTTAGTATAGACTAGAAAAGGTGAATCATTTAGACAAGTTTGTAGGAATAATCAGAATTATTTACTAGAGAGATGATTAGTAGTCTCATGGTTTATGAATCATCTGAGGCTTCCGTTGGAAGTGCGTAGGCACTGTATCATAACGAAAGATGATATGAGTATCCTACAACTTACATAATTACATAATACATACATAATAACTTTTGTCATTTTCGTCATCCACAAAAAGTGAATGGACAAAAACATAAATGAAGCGAAGCAGGATGGATGTCTATAGATTACATTACAAATTGGGGGTTTTGTTAGACACCTTTTTCGGACTTTTTGTTTGATTTGATGTGGTTGAATATAGGCAACTTTGTCACTTGGGTTTGAACAGTTACGAATCCATATCCGCATCCGGTGGGTCACCAAAAGCTTTGTGAATTCCGATATGTCATTGGAATCTTATAGCTTGTCAATTATAATTATTGTCAAATATATGAGTGTTGAGGTAATAGGTTCTAAATTAGTGTTAAATGTGAACAAATTAATCTGTTTCTATAGTAACCTAGTAATATAGACTTTAATAATAAGTGAAAGTTTGTTATTTTTTTATGGGACCAATTAAAACGTAAGGCGCAAGCGCGTTACTGTTGTCATTTTGTAAAAATTTGAGTTTGAATTATAGTCAATGTAAATGTCATTTTTCATTATTGGTAAGGTTGAGAATGAAGTCTAGTAGAATGTCTAAAAAATCTCTTAACATTGGAGTTTTGGAAGAGTCAGTAGTAGAAAGGGCTTCAACTGTGACAGCTGAAAACAACCTTTCGTTGGAAGTAAAGTCCATTGCTCCTCTGACATTCCCATTTGTACTAGGCTCCTCCTCTGGTGTCTTGGATATCAATCAGAATGTACTTACAGAAATTGTTGGTGGTGGTGGTGGTTTGGAGTATTCTGTCCCTCAAGTTAATCCCACCAGACATCAGAGTCTTCTGGTGGACCTCATGCCACCGCCTGTAAGATAATTTTCCATTACCTAACTTACGTTTTTAGGGTTATTAATAAATCAATTAAGAGAAAAGATGGTGTTTAAGAGTTAGTAACCCCACCTTTCACCGACTTTCACCANGTTATTAATAAATCAATTAAGAGAAAAGATGGTGTTTAAGAGTTAGTAACCCCACCTTTCACCGACTTTCACCATAATAAGCAAAGGTTAGTTAATGGACAAGTCAGCAGACAGAATTTTTTTTTTTTCATTGGTGAAGTTGGCGCACAAGTTATAAATCAATTTATTCGATGTTTTTAATAATTATAATAGATNGTTATTAATAAATCAATTAAGAGAAAAGATGGTGTTTAAGAGTTAGTAACCCCACCTTTCACCGACTTTCACCAAAATAAGCAAAGGTTAGTTAATGGACAAGTCAGCAGACAGAAATTTTTTTTTTCATTGGTGAAGTTGGCGCACAAGTTATAAATCAATTTATTCGATGTTTTTAATAATTATAATAGATTATTTGTATACCTGTTGACAAAAATACGTGTGTCACTTGCCAGAGATGTTGAGTTGTGGTAGGTTGACCAAGTGTAGGTGAAACTTGAGCTTAAATAACTGATAATTGTTAAATTTTAACAAATATCAGTTCCATAATTTCATCAGATCTACATCTATAGTCTTCAGTTTATTATTTATTTATTTATTTAGTTACTCTAATTATTTATTGAGATTTAGGTGTTTTGATTTAAGTCTGAGTCACCAGAGTAAACCATGGGAGTTTCATAATAAGTTCCAAAAACTTGAATTTGAAAAATATTCAAACTTTTTATACTTTATATCCAGTGACCTGATTTTTTTAAATTGCCTCATTACTTCTAAATGTTCTTTCATAATAATAAATCAGATAAACCGGAAACATTTATCAATCGATAAATGTTACTCGAGGGCTTTCTGCAGAAGAGACCATGCGCCAACGTAATATCTCTCCTGAGTAATATTTTTATCCTAATTTATATTAAGTCGGGGTTATATACGNTTAAATTGCCTCATTACTTCTAAATGTTCTTTCATAATAATAAATCAGATAAACCGGAAACATTTATCAATCGAAAAAATGTTACTCAAGGGCTTTCTGCAGAAGACACCATGCGCCAACGTAATATCTCTCCTGAGTAATATTTTTATCCTAATTTATATTAAGTCGGGGTTATATACGGGAATTGTGGTGAAATTGTAAAACTGATTAGACCAATAGTACAATGAGTAATTTTACTTAATAATTTAGAGAAACTCAGTAAAAAGCAAAAGAGGGAAGAGTGCCTGAGCCTTCATGCTCATTTTGAATTAATCCATGAGTGCCTTACCAAGTACTCTTTGCAGTAACTGCTCATTTCCCAATTTGTTTCAAAATTCTCTGGTTTGTTTCAAAACAATGAGTTTAATTAGTGAAAAGTACTCAATTATCAGTTATTTATGCACAAGCAACACATGTAGTTATTCGAACTAACATAACTCAACAGCTAGAAGATGCAACATAAGCAAATTTGTTGGCAGGTATAGAAAAATTAATTTTCTTAAAAATTTATTTTATCTCCGCCAACTTTACACCAGACATTCTAAATTAAAAATTTCAAATTTCCCGCAGCGTGAATTTAATCTTTAAGTCCCCCTATCTTATTTTAGTGAAAGTGACTTTCTCTGTGGTTTTTTATTGCAGATGGAAGGACTCCTCACTGAATCCGAATCTAGTGATGAAAATAGAAACGATGAAGATGATGAGATTGATGAGATTGACGAAAATGATAGTCCGGATGAACTAGGGACAAACCCTTTAGCCTTTCCACTCCCAAGTGACCTTGTTTTGGCACTTCCTGTACTCTATCCTGGACACACCTTGACAGAACCCAATGAATCATCTCTAATCTTCAACATCACAACTTCAGATAATCGAATTTCTCAAGTACCAGCAGAACAATTACACTCATTGGAAAGTAGACTTGTCCAATCTGATCCACAATTAAGGTAAATTTTAAGTAANCCAGCAGAACAATTACACTCATTGGAAAGTAGACTTGTCCAATCTGATCCACAATTAAGGTAAATTTTAAGTAAGTTCTAAGAAAAAGTTGAATTTTTTTTTTAATTTTCTTAAATTTTTTTTAATTTTCTTAAATTTTTTTTAATTTTCTTAAATTTTTTTAAATTTTCTTAAATTTTAAGACACAGTGCTTCTGAAATGGAAGACGATTTTAGTGAAGATGACTCTTCGTCATCATCAGAGTCCACAAGTGAGGATGAAGAGGATAGTGATAGTAAAAATGGAAATAAAATTCAAAAACGTATAATTCTAAAAAAAATCCGTACTATCCCAGGGTCATCTTCAGAAACTTCGGACACATCCATAGTGAGTAGAAGTAGAGTAATAAATTTGAGTTTCATTTCATTATTATTACTCAAAAAACTTAAATTGTCTCAATTTTCTATCATTTCTTTCATAAATGAACTGAAGAGAAAGAAATATGGAAGAAAGTCACTAATAACCAAGTGCAGACGAGAGATGTTTAGTCGGGAAGACTACCAACTTCCAATGTCACCAAAACTTCAAAANTTAATAACCAAGTGCAGACGAGAGATGTTTAGTCGGGAAGACTACCAACTTCCAATGTCACCAAAACTTCAAAAATTAGCTCGTGAGATCTCTCAAGTTGAAAATTTTCCATTGGTTGGATACAATCGAGACTTTGGTTCTATGGACTCTATGGAGAAATTTAACCAATCCTGTTGTGTCTGTACTACTTTCAAAACAACTGGATTTTGGTTTTTTGGAATTGTACGAAGAGGTTTTAGATCTCTCTTCTCATTGGTCCATTGTCATAGACGTCATACTAGAAGAGTTTCCAATGTCTCTACTATGACTTTCAACCATACTTGTCACTCCTACAAAGAAAAACGTCTGCCCTCAGTCTCTCAGATAAGTTCGATAGAAAAACTCGATATCTTGAACAACAACCTCTTGACATAAGCTCAATTTTATAAAAGTATAATTTTATTTTCTATAATTTATGATCAAAGTCTTTAATTTTTATATTTTATTTCTAAGAATTTCGTTCTTACAGTATCCGAAACTAGTAGTTCGTTGCTCAATCTTCATTGACACAGCCAATAGTCTGAAGGTCATGGACTTTGCCCGCATTCCTAATAATTTTTACTAAAAAACTAAAAACTACACCTGAGTTCAATGAACTTGGTCTATTTGGTTCCATTTTGTTGGTTTTTTTAAGAAATATTTCTACTAACAAGAGACAAGGAATGAAAAAAGAGGAGATTTATGCTTAAAAAGAATGAGCAAAGGACAGATTGATGAAAAATTATTGAGATAAAATTAAAGGTAATTTGACTTACATTTGACTCTCATGAGATTTAAATTAGACTAAATTAAGATGATTTTTAAAGTGGTTTTCGATTCTGTGTATTCTTATCATCCCAACTGGAGGCTACCGTGAGTCCAAAGATTGTCATACATGCAATCACGAATGGAGTAAGGCAGACACATTTGCTACATGTACCTTCACAGCTTACCAAGTCCTGATCAATAGAAATCAACAATCAGAACATGATCTTTGATTAACTNCTACATGTACCTTCACAGCTTACCAAGTCCTGATCAATAGAAATCAACAATCAGAACATGATCTTTGATTAACTTCTAAAGCCTGGGCCCCACCAAAACCGACGGCAACTTTCTCCCGGTATGTTCCCGTCAAAGTAGTTTCCACCGAGAATTTGTTCTTGTCGGTAAGATGTCGACGGCAGATTTGCCGGTGAGAGAGAGCGTTAAGCAAGTGAGCGTTCCTACTGCACTTTTGCTGCCGTCGGTGTGGAAGCCGACTGCACTTTNCTACATGTACCTTCACAGCTTACCAAGTCCTGATCAATAGAAATCAACAATCAGAACATGATCTTTGATTAACTACTAAAGCCTGGGCCCCACCAAAACCGACGGCAACTTTCTCCCGGTATGTTGCCGTCAAAGTAGGTTCCACCGAGAATTTGTTCTCGTCGGTAAGATGTCGACGGCAGATTTGCCGGTTAGAGAGAGCGTTAAGCAAGTGAGCGTTCCTACTGCACTTTTGCTGCCGTCGGTGTGGAAGCCGACTGCACTTTCTCTAATGTTTTGAGATGTGAGCCACAAAACTATAGACATTGTCTCTACTTTTGGACCATTTTATGCTTTTTAGTAGTAGTTACCACTTAAGCTGACGGCTTATCTTTCGGCAGAATTTTGACGACGTAAACTTTGCGGTAAATTCAGTAGGGCTTACTTAGTTTAGTTGCCGACGGCAAATTTAAAGTCGGCTTGTTTGCCAACGGCAAATTTGAAGTCGGCTTGTTTGCCCACGGCAAATTTGACGTTGGCTTCGTTGCCATCGGCTTAGGTGGGACCCAGGCTTAAGTCGGTAACTTACTAGTGTAATAATACAAGCTGTAAAGAGTGCCTTATTCGCTGTGCTAACTTCTTCGGTCAAGGTCAACGTATATTTTTGTTTCTCACCGCGTTTCCGAACAATATTGATTATCGCTACAATTGTCCCATCTGCTCCTTTGATCTATTATAAAAAAGTTATAAATTTATTTCCCATTGTATATAAAATATATAATGTATAAATAAGATATTCTACCGAGATATCTGTTTCTGAAAGAAATTGGACAGCAAATGTCTCTCCTTCAAGTGCATTGAGTATCTTGAGAGAGTATTTGATTTGACCCGCTTCAAATAAAATGGCACCGAATGGATTCTCATACAATGGAGAGAAAACAGCAAAACAACGCTTCTCCTAAAGTAATTATAATTATAAATTTATAAATTTTAAAACTAAATAATTATAATTTGATTCAGTTTACCTCAGAATCACATTCACAAACTGAGGGTGTGAATCTAATCTGGAAGATGCAGTCATCATTAGAGTCCTTGAGTGCGACGGATTTTACCCGAGAGTCAAATGGACAAAAAAGTTTGTTCGTATTTCCTTTGAGAATTAAATCTCCCTGGAAGTTAAAGATTTTGTAACTAGGTGAGCAGGTGTAACTTCCAGAAAAAATTCCTGAAAAAAAAAAACAAAAAAAAAAAAATTTAGGAAAACTTTTAGTGACCTTGTGAAAGTGAAATCTCTAAGAAACTCCTTTTACCAAAGGTTTTATCGATTTCGTTAAAATGATGAATTTTCTGAGTAATACCTTGAACAATATTTGAGAAAACTCTGTATAAACTAACCGATGACCTCTAGAGGTCACCAAAGTTAAGATTTATGGTGATATGATGATAGGTTTGATTGATTTTGTATAAATTTTGGTTTGAATCATGGAGAAAGAAACTTTCTCCAAAAGTCTACTTAACCCTACATATTCTGCTAGGCAGAAGAAAATGTTGAGAAAAGTAAATTTTTTGGAAATTAGTTATTTGACTCTAATTCTAACGCATCTCATTAATTTATGTAACTTTATGTTAAATTTTATGATTTTTAGAGTTCGGTGATCAATTTGTTATATACTTTAGTCTCATTTCAAACATAGTTCTAAAGTTTTTGTTGATAATGAAACGGAAGTGAAAGGATAAGGATTTTTCATTGGTGGGAAATAACGGGTGACAGCTGTGGGAAGGACATAGACATAGGTTTCAATTCCTCTTGACATTTATGTTGACAAAAAAGAAAAAGCTTATTCTATAGACCTTGTCTCCCATTGTCTTTTTATCTAAAAAGTTCGAACATCTTTTCTTCTTATCGGATTCCAAAATGTCTTAAATACATTCCCTGTCACTCCAAAAAAAACCGCCTACGCCCTCAAACTTTCTCCCAAACTTAATTTGTGGAGAAAAAAAGGTCTTTTTTTTATTCCCTTTGGGCTTGAAAACACAAAGTTAATGTGATTTCGTCAGTACTGTCTGATTCGATGATCATGGCATATGAGTTGAAAAGAGAGGAAGTGTGTCATGGGATTTCGATGGTAGCTAAATAGGTTATTGCTAAGATACGAATAATAGAGTAGGTAGGCGTGGGAATACAATTCTCAGAAAAAAAAAGAAAATTTTGCTCTCATTTCCTTTCCATTTTTTATTTATTTTCAACCAAAACTCCTTGGTGGAACCTTACACTTAATCTCAAGTACTCAAATTATTTCGTCGTGTACATAAAAATGGCTAACTTGTGTTGTAATATGTGAAGATCGTTCTCATAAGAGTGATTTTTCTCTTAGTATAACCAATATCGATGAGGATTTTTGCAAGGCTAAAAGTTTATTATTAGAGAAAAATGGTAATATTAAGAAGTGTATGACTCATAGTTGATAATAAGGGTGCTTTCGAAAAATTTACAGAGGCCGAACAAGGTACAAAGTACAAGGATAAATGAGTCAACGTTTAAACTAATATTGAGTAATAATAAATGCACTTTTGGAGCTCGTGATTGGTTATTCTTAACACTTACTAACCGGCAACAGTGGGAATTCGGCAACAGTGCGAATTCGGGAACAGCGCGAAGTCGGCAACAGCGCGAATTCGGCAACAGCGCAAATTCAGAGATTTAGGGTAACCCTGTGAAGATTTGGAGAGAGGAATTAGGGATGAAAGAGGAAAAAACGGACATAGTTGGGCAAATTTTACATTTTCATTTTGAGGGATATAAATTGAAGATCTCCGCGTAAAATCTCGGGGACTATATACTGTTAAGTCTTTGACACTCTATAAAGACAAGGGATACTGACAGAGATGCTAACGGAAACAAGAATCTTATAAATATCTCGAGTTGAGCTGTTCGCGGTTAATAATTAGAATTCCTGAAACTGAAACTGAATGTTTGAGTTGAGATGAAATTTGATGGTCAGAAAAGACGAAAATATTGGTGATTTGTGGTCTGAATGGTAGAGAATTGAAGATAAAAGAAAAGAAAGTGAAAGCATGAAAGGATTCTTTTGTCATTTTGGTTGATCAGACACAAAGCGACCACAAGATCTTTTCATGACATTTTTTTATGAAATCAGAGAGATCCTAACTTCCGACCTTTCGAGTCCTTGAGTTTTCTTTTCAATTTTTGAACTATACTAACGAATTCGGATGAGAGAAAGTAATATCTACTCTTTTAGTGATGAAACTCAAAACTTTATGAGTTTAGGTTTAGTTAAAAAACAACTATTTTTTTTTATATGAGATGACATTACTCTGCGGGATATAAAATTGGATGATGATGAGGTCTACTGGTATCATGGCTACTGTACTAGCAGGGTTAAATCTGCAAAGAAAAATCCAATTTCATAAATGAAATCTACAAAAAAAAAACTACCTTAGGTTTGGTTTAACAAGAAACTGCTTTTGGCACATGCTCTTTACTTGAGAAAGACTCAAGTAAAGAAAAATGGCCAATTTATCTGCAGAGAAAAAAAAATATATTTTACAGTGCATCTCAAATTCTTAAGGACACTGACAATTACTTTTGATGGAAGAATGTACAGTTCATCTATATTACTTAAAGTCAATGAATTTTTATGAATTTTTAGCATATGGAGTGATTAAATTAAACAAAAGTTTCACAGTAGGTGAGTCAGATAGTTAGAAATAAGATTCAAAATTAAAATTTTATCTAGAGTAATTGGAAATGAAAAAATCTGTAGAGAAAGCAAAATTAAACTTTTGGTGAAAGTTGTCATAATTAATAGAGTTACTACATGGTTTCTAATGTTAGACCCGATCAAACGAGCGTTAAATTAATGAATTTTGTAGAAAACCACTATTTTGATTTGATTTGCAGCTAAAGATACTTGTAAACANACTTAAAGTCAATGAATTTTTATGAATTTTTAGCATATGGAGTGATTAAATTAAACAAAAGTTTCACAGTAGGTTAGTCAGATAGTTAGAAATAAGATTCAAAAATAAAATTTTATCTAGAGTAATTGGAAATGAAAAAATCTATAGAGAAAGCAAAATTAAACTTTTGGTGAAAGTTGTCATAATTAATAGAGTTACTACATGGTTTCTAATGTTAGACCCGATCAAATGAGCGTTAAATTAATGAATTTTGTAGAAAACCACTATTTTGATTTGATTTGCAGCTAAAGATACTTGTAAACANTGAGCGTTAAATTAATGAATTTTGTAGAAAACCACTATTTTGATTTGATTTGCAGCTAAAGATACTTGTAAACATCGGTTTTTGGATTGAATTTGCAAAGTTTTTTGTAAAATGTTGTATCAACATTTCACCCAATCATTTTTAAATTCAGTTTTAAGCTAATCAAACCTGTTATATTGGTTCAAAACAGCCAAAATTTACAGAAACTACAAACTAGTCTCCCAGACATTCTAAAGTACTGAATATTTTCTGAATATTTATGACATTCTGAATATTTTTAACATTATATATGATAAGCTAGCTTGTTTAAGCGATTTAAACTTAAGCAAATTGTTAAAAACTCCATTTTTCAACAAAAACAAAGTACGGCTATAAATTTTCACCAAACTGTAATAAATATAGATGGACTGTATAAATAAAATTGATTACCTGAATCGGCTACTTTGATAAAGGGTATTCTCTCTAGAATGTCAAGTCCTGGAAGTGGAATACCAATGCGTGGAGGTGGGGGTGGGGGTGTGATGAGGGGTTGGTTGTGGTGAGTGTTTGAGTGGTGCCGATGGTTGATGGACTGTTGGTGTTGAGGTGGTGACATGAGTTGAGGAGGGCACATAAATGTCATGGCCATTCCTCCAACTCCCATACTGCTTGTGTTGGAAACTTGGGAGCCAAATGGTTGTTGTGTGATGACATTACCACCACCCATGTCATGATGGTTGAGATGGTTATGGATACCAGGAAATACTCCACTTTCTCCACTTGATCGAAAAAGTTTTGCAAAACTCGCAGACAGTCGTTCAATTTCTAAAGAATAAAAAATAACAACTTTTATGAAATGTGCAATGCCATTTCATAAAACTTTATTTTCCAGAAAAGCAATAAATCTGTCTTGCGCCTAAAGATTTCCATCTGTTTTCTCCAGCCAAAATTTGACTTTTTTTTTGTCTAATTCCACCAACTTTAAAAATTAAAATTTGAAACTTTGGCACATTTGCTACAGACACTTNAAAATTTGAAACTTTGGCACATTTGCTACAGACACTTCAAGCATCATTCCTGCTAGTATTTTCAAATATACCAAGCTGCTTTTATTTAAGAATTATTTGAAAAAAAAATTTATGCGCCTAAGATTTTGCACCAAATTGTATATTTTTTTTTAAATTTTGATTTTTCACCAATAAAATGAATCTTTCAATTTAAACTGAAGCTGGAAGTGATTCCTANTCAAGCATCATTCCTGCTAGTATTTTCAAATATACCAAGCTGCTTTTATTTAAGAATTATTTGAAAAAAAAATTCATGCGCCTAAGATTTTGCACCAAATTGTATATTTTTTTTAAATTTTGATTTTTCACCAATAAAATGAATCTTTCAATTTAAACTGAAGCTGGAAGTGATTCCTATNTTTTTTTTAAATTTTGATTTTTCACCAATAAAATGAATCTTTCAATTTAAACTGAAGCTGGAAGTGATTCCTATATTGTATTTTCGTTCATTTTCAATTCATAAACAAACAATATGGCGTTCGTTCAAAAACGTCTGGGAGTATTCAAAATTTCCTGACATTCAACTCAAGAGTGAATTGTCTGTATTGAAATTTATAACATTTTGATAAAAAGTTAGACTTTTAAAAAGCCATAACATGTCTATTTCCTCTTAACACTTTTTCTATCCTGTCAAAAACAGTCTTACTCCAAATAATCTCCATTTCCCTTTACAAGTTTTAGACATTTTGACAGAATCCGACAACTTTTTGGAACCCACAAAATTTATTTTACTTTATAAGTGAAAATCTTTAGAAACTGAATTGAAAATGTTAAGTTTTTGAAACATATCAACTTCATTTTCAAAATCAAATTCATTCCCATCACAAAATATTCTTACACCACTGAATATCAGAATGATAAAACATAAGTGAGTTACATTGTCCTAACTCTTTTGATGGAGAAAGTCCGTTTTATGTTATTTATTAATAATCCAATGAATTTTTGTTGAGGAAATTTTTATCCAGTCATTATACATTTTTTTAATGAAAGAAAACAGAAATCAAGTCTCTAAAATGAGTCAAAAGTTATGATTTATTAAAAATCANTACATTTTTTTAATGAAAGAAAACAGAAATCAAGTCTCTAAAATGAGTCAAAAGTTATGATTTATTAAAAATCATATTTTGTTCCTTAAAACTCTATTATTTGGTTGATTTCATCCAAATTTAATATTTAAAATACCAACTTTATTTAGAAAAAGATGGCAATTCCAATTAGAAATACAGTGTAAAAAAGAGAAATTAAAAATTTTATAGGATTCTCAAGAAATTTAGTAAAAGGTAAAAAGAAAGCAGGAGAAAGTTGTTAGAAAATTATAAATCAANTTATAGGATTCTCAAGAAATTTAGTAAAAGGTAAAAAGAAAGCAGGAGAAAGTTGTTAGAAAATTATAAATCAAACTTCCCTTTCCAATGACTTTTTACAACAAAAATACGGTAACTTTTTCTTAATAACATTTTAATTGACTTGTTAAGATATTTTTGTCAAATTTTCAAATATTTCACACGTTAATACTCAATTTTATTTGTTACAATAATTTAATAATTTAAAAGTCAAGTGAAAGCATTGACGAATTAAGATTTTTTTTTAAACTAACATTTTCTTCTATTGAGAACGTCATTTCCATCATAAAATAAACGTACTCGATAGCGCTGAGTGCTGTTATAAGAAATAAAGTAAAGAAATTGTGCATATGTCTAAAATATTAAGAGAATGTTCATAAAATGACTTTCTCCAAGCGTCAAAATGAGAATTTAAAAAAATTTGAGCAATAAAACAATTNAGAGAATGTTCATAAAATGACTTTCTCCAAGCGTCAAAATGAGAATTTAAAAAAATTTGAGCAATAAAACAATTTTTTCTATTGTTCTAAATTCAATCATTCTACTACTATCTAGAGATATTTTCAAGAGATTTTTTATAAAAATCCATGTCAAAAAAATGATCAAAAAAATGATCAAAAAAATGATCAAAAAAAATGATCAAAACATTGATCGAAAAAATGATCAAAAAAATGATCAAAAAAATCATCAAAAAAATGATTTAAAAAATGATTAAAAAAATGATTAAAAAAATTATCAAAAAAATGATCAAAAAAATAATCAAAAAAAAAATGATCAAAAAATGAGCAAAAGATAATCAAAAAAATGATCAAAAAAATGATTAAAAAAACGATCAAAAAAAAATGATTAAAAAAACGATCAAAAAAAAAATGATCAACAAAATGATCAAAAAAATGATCAAAAAAATGATCAAAAAAATGATCAAAAAAAAATGATCAAAAAATGAGCTAAAGATGATCAAAAAAATGATCAAAAAAAAAATGATTAAAAAAAACGATCAAAAAAATGATCAACAAAATGATCAAAAAAATGATCAAAAAAATAATCAAAAAAAAAATGATCAAAAAATGAGCTAAAGATGATCAAAAAAAAATGATCAAAAAAAATGATTAAAAAAAACGATCAAAAAAATGATCAACAAAATGATCAAAAAAATGATCAAAAAAAAAAGATCAAAAAAAAATGATCAAAAAAAAATTATCAAAAAAAAATGATCAAAAAAAATGATCAAAAAAAAATGATCAAAAAAAAAGATCAAAAAAAAATGATCAAAAAAAATGATCAAAAAAAAAATGATCAAAAAAAAATGATAGAATATCATCAATGAAACAAGAGCAACTAAATAGCGGAATTGAACTGGGGGGAAGCAATGCGCATTTGGAGATTTGAATTACAACATAAAGTGCTCTAGAATGATTCAAAATAACTAAAATTAGATATCCCTGATGATGTTTTCTGTCTTAATTTGCATGATCTTAAAAATTTTAGCGAAATTTTTGCAAAAGTCACAATAGAGGAGGAAGTGATGATAGAATGAATGTAATTCAACATTTTTCTGTTCTAATTTCTTATTCTAATGACAAAAAGTATTGAAAAGTGTTTTGTAATTATATATTTTGATTACCAGGGGCTGCAGAAGGAGGTCGAGGGTAGTAAGGGTCAGCCATTGTCTCACTCCCTTTGATAACCTAATTAATTATCCCACAGAAGGAGGTAATTAAGAAAAATGTCAATTTTTCTAAGAGGAATAATTAATTTGCCTCTAATATTTTCATTGTTGAGATTGAGATAGTAATAGTCTTCTTTTATTTCTTCATCCCAAGTCATCTCATCCTCAGCCTCCTCTTCAACAACTCAAAGAAAATATTAATTTCTTTCACTTTCACTTTCACTTTTTTTTTACTTTTTTTCACTTTTGTTCACTTTTTTTCACTTTTTTTCACTTTTTCTCCACTTGAGAGTAGATTAGTTGTTTACTTTATTCTCTTAACTTGTTTCAACTTTTTTTTTTCTTTATCAAGACTTAAAGTCGAAAAAAGAAAAAAGTTTATATATAGTTCCAATTCCAACGAGGAATTGAACATTTGTGTCTCACAGTTATGTTCCAATTAATCAATTCTTAGTTCCAAGGAGTAAAGTTTAGGTTATTAACCTTGTGTGGTATTTTTTGATTGGAATGGATATAAAATGAAGAAAGTTGTTATAAATTTGAGATTTTGTGAACAAAAAGAATGTCTTGTCACCATATTCTTGAGCAGACTCTCAATTATTCGATGAATGAGTAAATGAAGACTTTTAGTGAAGAGGAACCGTGGTTGATGAAGATTTTCATCTTGATAGTGTAGAAATATAGTGGACAGAAAGTTGTAGAGAATTTTTGTAACTATAATGATGATGCGATGATGAGAGTTGTCGGTGTTGTGGACGAATGAAAATGTTGGGATAGAATCCTAGCTTCACTTCATCGACATCTTCTTTTTTTCTTTCACTTTCTCTTTGGTCCAACTTTCTCTCGACTCTTCCGTTGGATCAATAATACCTAACAACCTACGCTCTCATCCAGGGTTTCTTAAATTTTAGTATCATTTTTATCAATATTTTTATCAATTTTTATCATACAATTTCAAATTTACCATTTTTACCAATCTAATATGACTATTTTATATTCTATAGCTTGGAATTCGTTTCACATGAAATAAACCAATAATTTCAAAAATTCCAACTTGACCTAATTTTTTAACATAGATTATTCATTACAATATGAAATTGTCGATGAATTGAGAAATAGCTACTGTAATCGACAAAGTCTCAACAAATTCGTCGTAAATAGTTGAGTCTGACTTTTTTTAACGAGTTTTTTTAAATTTAAAAAATTGGATTTTTTTTTGATNTTCACATGAAATAAACCAATAATTTCAAAAATTCCAACTTGACCTAATTTTTTAACATAGATTATTCATTACTATATGAAATTGTCGATGAATTGAGAAATAGCTACTGTAATCGACAAAGTCTCAACAATGTCGTCGTAAATAGTTGAGTCTGACTTTTTTTAACGAGTTTTTTTAAATTTAAAAAATTGGATTTTTTTTTGATTTTTATATAAAATTTTTTCGAATCCTGTTCTCTATCAAATTCATACAATGCTTTGAAATTACGAGACACAATAGTAGGGCGTTGAAATTCCGTTTATCACAAACTTATTCAAGTGAAAATATACCTATTCAAAAATTATCTTCTATTTTGAGATAAAGATGTTAAAAATGAATACTTATTTGACTAAATTTGGGTAACGTACCTGACCAAATTTTTTTTTGCATTTTTGCTTCTATCCACTTTGTTGGAGAAAGTAACTGCGCTAACAATAAATTATGGTCAAAGACGAACAAATGCATAAATTGTAATATAATATAAATTCTTATGTTCTAATTTGACTCAAAAACATTACTAGCAGTATAGATTCATATTGAAAGTTGAGTATTTATATTGATTATTGCAAA
>NIPM01000265.1:51461-153603 GCA_002738285.1 Holacanthella duospinosa | reverse complement strand
CTCCTCTCTCTGTCTCTCTGCTTTGCTCCATTGCTTTGCATCGGAACAGATATTTTATAGTGATTACAATAAAATTAACTTCACTTCCATCATTTACTATTCTCTATCGACTGCCCCAAGCCGATTTTGGTGAAAGGCGAAGAAAGAAGGCCCGGATTAAGTTGGTTCACCCTGTATGTAAAGTGAAGAGCGAGGAANATTTTGGTGAAAGGCGAAGAAAGAAGGCCCGGATTAAGTTGGTTCACCCTGTATGTAAAGTGAAGAGCGAGGAAAGTGGTGAAAGGAAGAGTAAAGAAAGATTGAATTTGAATTAGACTTTGAATGAAGAATAAATTAAAATGAGAAACTTTCTCCAAAACTTCAACTAGAGAATAGGGATTCTCACTAACCAACTTTTAATTAAGGATTTATGTTGACTACTCTCACACTTATACATCAAAAACTTTATAAANCTCACTAACCAACTTTTAATTAAGGATTTATGTTGACTACTCTCACACTTATACATCAAAAACTTTATAAACCTAATTACAATCAAACCATCTAAGTTTTGATTCAATAGAAACATACTTTTGATTCATACTTTTCCCTGGAGACAGGAATGATTCAAAGCAAAGTAGTCAATTTATCACAATAAACAAAAATTTTTTTGGGAAAATTACATTATAAACGAGTTTTAAAAATATCATAAAAAAGTAGAGAGGANTAATAAACAAAAATTTTTTTGGGAAAATTACATTATAAACGAGTTTTAAAAATATCATAAAAAAGTAGAGAGGAGAATTTTTAAAATTAAGTCTCTACAACCATTATTAAAAAAATTATGATTTTTTGAAAATTGAACATTTTTTGTCATGATTGTATCTGATGATCGGTCGTTTGAAAAGAATGTCCAAAAATTGAAATGTTCAAAAAATTATAACTTTTCGTTTTGTACTGCTTTCAGGGTCTTCTTGATTAAAAAAAATTTTTTTTTTTTTTTTTTTTTTTTTTTTTGCTCTACTTTTACACTTTTTTGCTGAAGGTGTAAAGACTTTCACCAAAAAAAGTGAAGTTTCTGGATAAGTTGAAGAAGATTCTTTGGTTAAAACTTTCCCCAGTAGAGAAAATGGACCAAAAGTGAGTTTGAGCGAACAAAAACTGGGGTGGTTTGACTGTATTACAGACTTGGGAGAAAGTTAGGGAGAAAATAGAGAAAGTACTCTTTAATGAGTAACTTTTTGTTTGAAATATCAGATGTATAGGGCATTTAAAAAAAAAATCTAACAATAGCAGTCGGTGGTGCAGAAAAATAATCTGCAAAGCAAAAACTACTGTTGAAACAGGATTTTTTTATGTAAAGGGTATAATTTCCATAAAAATATAACTCACTTTCTTTGTGCCTTTCACCTAAAATGACCAAACTAAATTAAAATAGAATGTGTCTGTGAGTATGAACCAGAGTTCGAAAAAATCGGATTTTTATATAAAAATCCAAACATCCGATTTTTTGGATTTAAATCCGATTTTTTGGATTTTTATTTTTTAATTGTCAAAAATCAAAAATATGATGTCTGATTACTTTCCCAAAAATTAGCTAGGGGGACTTAAAAATTAAATTTAGCCAGGTCGAAATTCAAAATAATGACTAAGTTGTGCTGTGTAAAGTTGGCCCACATCACACGAAACTCTCAACCAAATGAAAATAACGTTTGTTATTTTTTTTTATCTTTTTTTTTTTGCTCAAAAAATCATTAATCAAATTCAAAAAAGAGTTTTAAAATAATATTCTCGTCTTTAGTTTACCGCAGAGAAGGATTTTGAGGCTTTAGTTTTTAGGCTTTTGTTTCTGAAAATATTCGATATGCCCGGAAGAGTAAAAAAGAAATTTGGCAGTGGTGATCTGTACAGAGCGTTTTTTATATAGCAGAATTTACTTCCTCACATTCAAACTTCAAAAAATGCCAACAAGGTTCAGAAGTTTAGAAATATGAGCCGGCGGAAACTACAAACTAGAATTTAAATATACACACTTATCTTTTACTTAGCAAATTCAAAATATACGTTTTTTATTTTTTGAAAATTATTTATTTGAAATAATACTTGTAATATTTATTTCTAATTCTTACTTTATTTTGTCCTCCAATTTTTTTTTTTTAAACTTATTATGAGAATACCAGTAGCCGTTAGATTTGTTAGCCGCGCAAATTCTGGGAAAAAATTTGAGTTCTAAAGTAATGGTGCCTGATGGCAGCACCATCAACCCACGCTATGTTGCTCTTATGCCCTAGCAACCAGATTTACTTAAATAACACTCTGTATTTAAACAATCTGGACATAATTCGAGCATAATAGCCTTTCAATTTTGTTCAGTCTAGACAAAACGCTCTGTATAAAATGTTAATCAATCTGACATCCATAAAACTACACATCAAACAAGGAATTCATTATCCTCAGCGAATCATGTCTCAACTTACTCCAACTGCTTACAAAGTTATTAAAAATTACATGTTATCGAATATTTCCACAAACAAAAGCCTAAGAACTAAAGCCTCAAAATCCTACTCTGTGGTAAACTAAATACAACAGTATTATTTTAAAACTCTTTTTTGAATTTGATTAATGATTTTTTGAGCAAAAAAAAAANTAAACTAAATACAACAGTATTATTTTAAAACTCTTTTTTGAATTTGATTAATGATTTTTTGAGCAAAAAAAAAAGAAAAGAAAAAGAACAATGATTATTCAAGTTTCATTTGAAGGTTGAGAGTTTTGTGTGATGTGNCAAAAAAAAAAGAAAAGAAAAAGAACAATGATTATTCAAGTTTCATTTGAAGGTTGAGAGTTTTGTGTGATGTGGGCCAACTTTACACAGCACAACTTGAGTCATTATTTTGAATTTCGCGCTGGCTGAATTTAATTTTTAAGTCTCCTTAGCTAATTTTGAAGAAAGCGGCTTTCTCCCTGATCCAAAAGTAATGATAACCCTTTACAAGTAATTCGTTTCAAAATTTTTATATCTAAACTCCAAAAAATTCAATTTTTTTTTTGATTTTTGGACACTATTTCAAAGTTTCCGGCAGATCAGATCATCATTAAGTAACCTTAATTCAAACTTATTGGACTAGAAAGTGAAAAATGACTAATAGAAACAATGTTATAAGGATTTCATCNGTAACCTTAATTCAAACTTATTGGACTAGAAAGTGAAAAATGACTAATAGAAACAATGTTATAAGGATTTCATCCAATACCGAGTATTTTCTTGTCAAATTTTGAAACCGGAACCCCTGGGCTGAAAATTCATACGCTCGGGTGTTCCGGTTAGAAATGATTTTGCAGCCTAACGAGATGGACAATGGACTCATTCAGGCTCGAAGAGTACTAGAAAGTAGAAACAATAGAATAACCTAATTTTGTCAGGAAATTCCTGACAACAATCTCTATTGAAAGAGAATGCTTTTTGTTGTTGTAGAGAATCAATAAATAATTTATTATTGTTGAATCTCAAAAGTAAATTCTATTATGGAGATGTGAGATTGATTGATTAGAATTGCTTACCTAGTCTTGTTATTGTTATAAACCGTATCTAGAATTTCACCTAAATTCTCAAATTCATNAATTAGAATTGCTTACCTAGTCTTGTTATTGTTATAAACCGTATCTAGAATTTCACCTAAATTCTCAAATTCATCAAGAAAGTTATCATCCAAGTGTAAGACGTAGACGTAAGAGATAAAAAAATCCTTTCCTGATGATTTATTATTAATAGCCTCTGGAAATGGATCCGACTTTCTTAGTAGCATGATGAATTGTTTGAAAAAGAAAGTTTTGCTTGTTGGAGTTTTCACCATGTCCAAAGTCTTGATTCTCTTGTGTCTTGACGGCTTATCTTTTATAAGATACTTTCTCCATTCTTCTTCTGGATCTTGACATCCTTCCTTCATGTTTGGTGAAAGTAAAAATCAAGGGAAATCCAACCAATCCCAAGGGCCTAATCCTCCATTGTGTCGAGTGACTCAACGACGACATCATGTAAACTGGATAATAAAGAAAATAAGAAATGTAAGGAGAAAAGCAGAAACTGCTAGAATCGCCGGAAGGAGCTCAGACTCAAGACGTACGGATGCCTGTCAAGGAAAATAAAAATGTCAGGAAAAAGTTAATCACGACAAGAGAGAAAGAAAGAGTCGTTGGAGAGAACTGAAAGATAAAAATAATTCAGGAATGAATTATTATTATTTTTTTTTTCAGTTCTCATTTACCAAAGCAAGAAGAAATCCAAGAATAAGAACTTGATTCTTCGATGTAGATTTCTCTTCAACGAAACTCAAAGTATAGAAACTTTTCCATCGATGTCCGATTTGTGCTTCAATTCTTGCAACAAGAATACTTTCACTTAGTAGTTCTTCGGTCAATGACCAAGTCTAAAAACATGAGAAAAAACAAATTCTTGTAATTATTCCTGATTGATCAGAAAATTATTCCTGATTGATCAAAAATTACTTCCCAATTACCTTAAAATTTCCTTCTCGATGAACAGAAATATTAAAAATTTGTCTCGTGATAGCATTTTCTAATTTCGCAGGGAGTTTGAAACATTGTCTTACATCACAAGTCACTGACCCCAAGTATTTCTCAGTTGTTGTATAAATGTGAAAGTACCGGATATCCTGTCAGTTCAAAAGTATACTACTAAAGTCTNTTACATCACAAGTCACTGACCCCAAGTATTTCTCAGTTGTTGTATAAATGTGAAAGTACCGGATATCCTGTCAGTTCAAAAGTATACTACTAAAGTCTCCTTCATGACTCATGACTTATGACTCATGACTCATGACTCATGACTCATGACTCATGACTCATGACTCATGACTCATGACTCATGACAGTTTTCAAACTAAATTCTCAATCATTATNCTCCTTCATGACTCATGACTTATGACTCATGACTCATGACTCATGACTCATGACTCATGACTCATGACTCATGACACTTTTCAAACTAAATTCTCAATCATTATACCTCCACGATATTGGAATGAATTCGAAGTAAATTCTCAGCATTTGGTTTTCGAATGAAGACCTCATTATTCCCAGTCACAGTCAGAGAACAGTAGTGCGCTTGAGCTGTTTGATACAAATGAATACCATCATTTCCAAATATTTTAAAGTTGACCCAATCTGTCAAGAAAAAAACAACAACAACTTTAAAAAGTATCCAAATCTCAAGGTCAAATTTGAAAAAATGTCAAAAGTATACCTACCGAGTTCCATTTTGATGTGCTTATAGTCTCCTAGTTTTTCAAATCCTGGAATGTTGAGAAGTTCTTCCAATTGATTCTCATCAATCTCTGATCCAATCACTTTTTTTGTTTCTGATGTTTTGCGTGATAGTGATGAAGCCTTCTTTCTACTTCCATGTCTTCGACCACTACTACTTGACCTCCCAACTCTTCCTTCATTTTTTAAAGTACTTTTACAACTTTCGTCATGACATATTATTATTTTTCCTGTTTCAAGACTAATAGTCTCCTCATCTTCCAAAAATCCACTTTCAATTCCTCCTGTTCCAAAATTTTCTCTTAAATTCTTCAATTTTCGTTTCTAAGTGTTAGAAAAAAGGGGTGAGGGGGTCCTTACGTCCAACTACTCCTGGTTCTGAAAGTTCCTGATAACTTTGGATAACCTCTTCTGTTGTCATGATCGTAATCTATACAAAAAACAAACAAAATTAATGAAAAATCATACTAAATTCTTAAATTTTTAATTACTTTCCTCACTTTTGCTCTTTTTGTATACGTACAGATGACCTCTTTGAGTCCTTAGTGACTTTACTAAGAAATTGTTGCTTTTGGTGTTGTGGGAAAGTGCGAATGCGGAAGTTTCCTACTGTCTCGTGATCTTTAGTATCATCAAGGACATGACAAAAGAAAAAGCTAAAAATTTTGGGTTAATTTTAGAAATTAATTCTTTCTCTAAGCCAACTTTAAGTCTATTTTCATAACTTTTGTTGACGTCAGCAGTAGTGAGATTTTTAGATTTTTAGATTTTTTGATTTTCATCTAAATCGTTTAGAATCCTTATTACTAAAATTTACAACTTTTTACAAATTTGCTTCCCTTCTATTCTTATAACCGTTTTGTTGAAATTGGTGACGCAAGAACGCTGCTGCTACCATAAGACAAAACTTTCTGTGTGAAAGTAATGCCTTGTTGTTTTTTTTTTTGTTTTTTTTTTTTGGTTAGAAAAAGGAACCACATTTCATTTTACTTATTAGTCACTCTACTGTGCTCCAATCCCAAAAATTCTCAAAAAGTTGTTCATAATCCCTCCACGACGTCGTTGATTGGGTGGTGCTCCTCCATCTTCTGGAATATTTGTTATGTTGTTAAATTCTTGTCGATTGAAATTCTGTGGGATTTTTAAAGTCAAGCCATGTTGGACCCTTTGACCATGAATGTCATACAAATGATCATGAAATGTAATTCCAAAAATATCAGTCGAAACTAGACGACACCATTGGTTAATATTTGACCAATCCAGAGCATCTTGAGCACAATCTTTGAAACCAAGCACTTCAAGTGAAATCAAATTCATGATTAGATCAACGAAAAGTCTCAAACTAATCATGTCTTGATTTTCTTCATTTTCTTCAGGATTTCCAGGAAAAAGAATCAGGAGGTTTAGTCCCAAGGAACTAAAATAAAGTTTTCGTAAGTTTATGAGGAGTTTGATGTTTTCGATTTGGGCTATTTCTATTGGTCCGTCGATTGCTAGTTCAGTAAGATTGAGAGGAATCATATTGAGTTGTCGTTTGGGACTAAGGGACAAATTTAAATGTAAAGTATCCAACTTGAGACAATCTGCGAAGACATCACATTCCCAAGGTACTCCAAATGTACGACCTTGAAGCTCGACTTTTCGTAGAAGTTCTTGACACCGTGTGATACAAGTCCTGAACAGTATTAAAAACCAAAGTTGTTAGGTTGTTAGGGTTAATCTCAAAGAAAGAAAAATTTTGTATTTAAATTTCAAAATTTTTTAGATTTCTGACCTAATTTCTGCCCATTGTGTTGCTTGGCAATGTCCAAGGACAAAAACTCTAAGATGAGTCTGTGCATCTAAAATTGGTGTCCATGACATATACAAATTTTGTAGATGGANAAGTTCTTGACACCGTGTGATACAAGTCCTGAACAGTATTAAAAACCAAAGTTGTTAGGTTGTTAGGGTTAATCGCAAAGAAAGAAAAATTTTGTATTTAAATTTCAAATTTTTTTAGATTTCTGACCTAATTTCTGCCCATTGTGTTGCTTGGCAATGTCCGAGGACAAAAACTCTAAGATGAGTCTGTGCATCTAAAATTGGTGTCCATGACATATACAAATTTTGTAGATGGANAAGGACAAAAACTCTAAGATGAGTCTGTGCATCTAAAATTGGTGTCCATGACATATACAAATTTTGTAGATGGAGTTCATCCAATTGAATTACAGATCCTTCCTCCTGTCCACTTCCTACAACAAAAGTGAAATTGTTCTGTACAATCAAAGTCCCCACTGAGAGTACTTCAAGTCCTTCCAAATTCGTCAAAATAAGGACCATAAAAGGACT
Organism: Holacanthella duospinosa; assembly: GCA_002738285.1. Classification (NCBI taxonomy): domain Eukaryota; kingdom Metazoa; phylum Arthropoda; class Collembola; order Poduromorpha; family Neanuridae; genus Holacanthella; species Holacanthella duospinosa. The sequence goes on along the minus strand of NIPM01000265.1, from coordinate 146,007 downwards.
AAGGTTCTCTGTGATTGGTCGAGGGACTTTGGCAAACAAAGCACCCAATGGTAACATTGGTGGATGAACTGAGCGTAGTACAATCTTCTTCAAATTCCCAAATGTAATCATAGTCAAGATGGCGACAACAGTGTTGAGAGATTCGGTGAAGTTCCAACATATTAACTCCAGTTGAAGACATTCTTTGAGAACAAGATTTGTCGGAGTGAGACTGCGCATGACATTAGATGAAAGATCGATAGTGGGTTCATCGAATGTTAGCGATTGGAGATGAATACATGATTCTAAAAGTGGGATCAAGTTGTACGATACAACCATTCCTTTCATTGTAAGATGTTTGAGACGACGAGCAAAACTAATACCCTCAGGTGGTATTGGACGAGTAAGATTTACAAGTTGGACTTCGATGATCCATGGACTTTGACCAATCAGCTCTGTGTTTCGATTATCAATTACAGCAGTTATACCAAACTTCCAGTTGATAAGGTAGAGCCAACTACGGCAAACAGATCGAACGATCTGGAGTTCATCAGGTTTCAAGTATCCAAAAATTTTCTCCTTGACCTTAAAAAAATACGAGTGTAAAGAGTATTGTTTTTAAGTAAATATAGAATGTTTCTTGTTACTAAAGTTTCGATGTCGTTGATATGTGTTCCACCTTCGTCCACAATACTAGAATTCAACGATGGAGTTTCATCGATAATTGAAGAAGTGCTCATTGCACTAGAGAATTCAACCTATTTGACACTTATTTCATAATTCTATCAATCCACCCTAATTTTGATTCAAACATTATTGTTATTCTTCCCGATTATCAAAAATTTNGTGCTCATTGCACTAGAGAATTCAACCTATTTGACACTTATTTCATAATTCTATCAATCCACCCTAATTTTGATTCAAACATTATTGTTATTCTTCCCGATTATCAAAAATTTGCTACCTGTATAGTTTTTTTTTCAGAAATGACTCAAACGTTACCAAAAAATAATAAAATATTGTCACGGAGATAGAGATGAAATTTGGAAATGAAGAAGACTTTTTTGAAATTTGACTTTTCATACCTTTTTTTATTTTTNATTTCATAATTCTATCAATCCACCCTAATTTTGATTCAAACATTATTGTTATTCTTCCCGATTATCAAAAATTTCCTACCTGTATAGTTTTTTTTTCAGAAATGACTGAAACGTTACCAAAAAATAACAAAATATTGTCATGGAGATAGAGATGAAATTTGGAAATGAAGAAGACTTTTTTGAAATTTGACTTTTCATACCTTTTTTTATTTTTGATGATAGACTCAACAGTACAAGAAAAATGCAGTCGGGAAGTTTAAAACAAGTTATAAAACGCTTTACGTCAATGATGCCTCGCTTCTTACAAATTCGCCAATATCACCTTGGTTGAAACAAACAAGGGTTGATGGGTCCACGTGACGACAATCTGCAGTAGATTTAGCAGCAGTTCCAAAACCCTGAAAATGAGAAAAATGAGAAGAAAATTATGCAAAATACTTTTACATACAATTATATACAAATTATACTTCAAATACTCAAAATGTATTTGAATTGAATTGAATTGAATTACCAAGGGCAAATCATTCATTGAGTAAATCACAACTCCAGAATATTTTTCAACATTTTCTGATATTCTTCCCAGTCCACCTTTACAGACATTGTGTCCATACAGAAACTGTTGTTCAGAAGATGGTTTCAGCCACATTTTGGCCTTAACAAAAATACAGAGTACATTTAATCATTGAAACGATTTATTGGTTTATTATCGACTTAAGTAGAAGGATTTCAAATTAGGTTACCTTTGCGTATGGTGCAAGGTAATCAAGGGCAGTAATATGGAGATGAAACTTTTTGGTTTTTGTAAACTTTCCCATACAAGTTCCTAGTGAGATTAAATTGTCTCTAGAGATGTTACCAGCTCTCTTCATGGTTTGTTCTGAAACATAGTAAACTCGTTCACGGTGTAGTCGGAAACAGTATGGATCATCTGGCCTGTCAACTAGTACTTTGATATTTTCTCCAATACTAAGTACAAGGAGAACAAAAATTAAAAAAAAAACTAAAATTTTATGCAAATCAGCTGTTTAAATTTTAATGACTTACAATTTTGCTAATTTTTCAAAGAATAGTCGTGTTTCGTCTTCTGTCAATGGGCGCATCTTCAACTTTAACTTTTTCAACTCTAAGACTTACGTTTTGCAGACTGTAAAATTGAACTGTGACATGTAAAATTAAAATTAGTGAACTAAATGTTCAATTAATAATCAAACACGTTATTACTGAAACACGTGTTTCAACTTCACTTTGGCGCTAAGAAATATCGTAAATCTCTACAGTAAATCTGCAGCACACTTGTCACTTACGGTGTTAAAATCGGTCAAACTCAAAATACTCATTTCAATCGAAATAGAAATTCCAAACTGAAAAAATTCGAATTCGAAATCGAAATTCAGATTGGGGTATACATTTGTAGGGTGTGTGAAAAAATTTTTTTTTTTTTTTTTTTTTTTTTTTTAATTTTTTTTTTCTTCGGATACAATTAAAAAAAAATTTTTTTTTTTGAAATTTTTTCTTTGTTTTGAAAAAAAAAATTTTTTTTTGGATACAGTCTCAAAAGTCTTCAAATGTCATGATTCGTGGAGAAATCCAAAAATCCAAAAAATAAATTAAAAAAAAAACTTGAAAATTTTTCGACACCCCTAAAATGTATACGCCAACCAAAATTCATGACTTTTCAGCCTCTCTAAATTGAATTTTTAATTTTGATTTTGAATTATCAAAATTTTGGATTTAGATTCGAGCTAAATTAGACGTTCTTAAAAATATAATCAAGCTTTCATAAGACAAATTTTGGTAATTAAAATCCATAATCGCAAGGTCCAAAATCCAAATCAAAATTTAAATTCAACTATTCGTGCAAATCAAAATCGAAGTCCATAACTTCGAAATTGAAATGTAACTCTTTAGGGCCTCGAAATCAAAATTTCGATTTCGAATGATCAAATTTGTCGATTTTGAACTAACTTACAAGTGTGCTATGCTCACATGACCTGCGCCTGCGCACCTTCTTTGTGAGAACCAAATGTAATTACCGGTTTCAAGATACTCGATATGGAACCCCAACACTGACAACAAAACGGAACGACACAACCCAGACAGCAGTACAATTTGCTTATGCAAAGTATTTTAACCTGTGTTAGTAGGCGTGTCAGATCAAATTAACATTGTAAATAATGATAACCTAGACATGTTAATAAAGTTTCAAACTCAAAAACTATACTGTGAGTTGTTAAGGTTTTGAACAAGTGCCGGGCTCGGCAGGTATCAGATGCAAACACCTAACCTACAACCTTTAACCAAAGCCTAAGGCTAAGAAGCTTTAACCAAACTTTAACAACTTCAACTTAAGCTAATCTAACATAAAAATCTAAACCTAACACCAACCTAACAATAAACTTTAGTAGCGGACTGTAGTAATTACAATCCATTACTACAGCCCATTGCTAATTAATAGGTTAGTTATAGGTTGTTAGTGATAAGTTTAGGTTTAAGTTGTTAGATATGTTTAGGTTGTTATTGTTAGGTTTAGGTTGATAGTGTTAGGTTGTGAAGTTAGGTATTTGTATCGGATAATTGCCGAGGCTAGCACTTGTCCAAAATCTAACAATTCAGTGTAGTTGTATTTGGCAATTCGATTGTATAAGCGATCTGCACTGCTATTTTAATTGTGTCGTGTTTTTTTGTGGGCGGTGCTGAGGTTCGAGATCGGGTATCTTCACTCTGGTAAGATAATTTAAATTTACTTCCAAAGATTTTATTCTCATTTGTGTTTGTGATTTATTTGTTTATTTATTTATAAATTAGTTGTTCCTGCAAAGTTGTCAGCAGCAAACAAGGCAATTGTCGACTGAGAAGTAGATTTCAGTGGACATACCCCCAAATCAAAGGGCAGATACCTGTCTGCTGTGGACTTAGGAAGTACCTATGTAAGTTAGCCTGCAGAAGAGGAGTACATTATTGTTTCGTTTAGCATTTTGGAAGGATGTCAGACACACTTTGCGTGAATACATTTTCAAATCTTGAAGAAGTTCTGTCCCCATTTTACTATGGTCCTGAGGTTCCAGTTCCTTCTGTTCCACCCGGGACTATGGCAGTACCGCAAGGTTTATCAGCTCAAGCGAAACTGGCTGAAGGTAAACATTTTTGAATTCATACTCTCGAATCCTTGCTTTTGGTTCATGCTGCGTTATGTTCATTTCATCAATTTTTTTCTTGTATATTCTAGACTGTCAGTGGGCTTATACATTCAATGGACCTGTGATTAGATGTTTTCCTGTTTCTAACACTATGAATAGCTTCTTACTTGGACGTGGTCATGTCCCATTAGTCATCAGTACAGTAGGTTACCNGCACTATGGCAGTACCGCAAGGTTTATCAGCTCAAGCGAAACTGGCTGAAGGTAAACATTTTTGAATTCATACTCTCGAATCCCTGCTTTTGGTTCATGCTGCGTTATGTTCATTTCATCAATTTTTTTCTTGTATATTCTAGACTGTCAGTGGGCTTATACATTCAATGGACCTGTGATTAGATGTTTTCCNTTATACATTCAATGGACCTGTGATTAGATGTTTTCCTGTTTCTAACACTATGAATAGCTTCTTACTTGGACGTGGTCATGTCCCATTAGTCATCAGTACAGTAGGTTACCACTTTCCTGAAGCCATCATCAGATGTGTAGTGGAACTGTCCATACTCAATGAAGTATTTGAACCTGGTATTAGAAAGCTCCTTTTAGGATTAGATTGTGGATCTACTGGATCTCTTGTCATTTTTGATCCAGTCAAAGGGCAACCAATGAGATGGATTACAGTCCATGCTCCCGTAAGATTTTTATTAGGATTACAATTAGTAATCAAATGTTTATTTTCACCAGTAATATGTACGTTTTGTTCAAACTTTTTTCAACAATGTGTTTTCATAAAACTAGTACTGAAAATGAGACTAACAATATCTAAAACAGGTTTATTTTGTTTTGTTTACAGGTGGAAAGTTTAGTGATCATGAACCACTTTGATGAAAATGGAAATTCAGACCCTCATTTCAATGAAGCCTTCAATGCTATGGTGGGTGTGGCTGGTGTAGGATTAGCAGGTGGTGAATTCATTGTTGTTGATCTCGGATTGGACGAACTGAGAAAAGATCTTCATATAGCACAATCTACTTTTCAAAAATTGATTCAAAGAGAAAATACGCTCACTTTAACAAAAATTGAACACGATGACGGTTTAGCCCTTTTGAAACGTCGTAATTCTATTGCACACAAGACCCTTATCTACGTCGATTTTCAAAGTAATTCATTAATTTTTTTACAAATTTTGTTGAATAATTTTGGTAAAAGTTTATAACTTTAACTTGAAATTTGTGAAATTAGGTCAAGATCTTTATCTCAGGGAGGGTTTTGACAATCCTGATTTGTTTTACTATTGGGATGCAAGTGGAGAACTTATTGGAACAATTAGAAGACAAGATGTTCACATAACAGCAATGGCTTATGTTCCAACAATTGGCTCAATCATTGTTGGTTTCAATTTTGGTGGGTTTCAGATATGGAGTGTTGATGATCTTCAATTACAGTAAGTTGAATTTTTATGTAGGATTTCAATTTTTCTTATTCTCGTTAGCTCACTGGTAACTGGCAGGGTNTTACAGTAAGTTGAATTTTTATGTAGGATTTCAATTTTTCTTATTCTCGTTAGCTCACTGGTAACTGGCAGGGTCGGTGGTGAGTTTTTTTGATTTTTCTTTTGAAAAAAAACCCAAAACCGGTTTTTTTGGTTAAACCGGGTTTTTTGGTTAAAACCGGGTTTTTTTGGTTAAAACCGGGTTTTTTGGTTAAAACCGGGTTTTTTGGTTAAAACCGGTTTTTTTTTGGTTAAAACCAACATTTTGGTTAAAATTGAATTCTTCTTTAAATTTGAAACATTTGACGAAATCTGAAAAGCTTAACATAAACTCATCTGTTGCGTTTAATTTTTTTTAAGTTGATTCCTTTAGCCAAAAACGAACAATTTCAATTTTATGAAAAATACTTCTAATAACTTGTTTCTGTTTTTTTTTTGTATTGTGTAGATATAGCTCACCGTTCAGTCCCGAAAGTATTCCTGTCTATTCCTTCGAATTTCNTTTTTTTTTTGTATTGTGTAGATATAGCTCACCGTTCAGTCCCGAAAGTATTCCTGTCTATTCCTTCGAATTTCAAATACCGATTGATGATCCTCGAAATTTTTGTTACATTTGGGCTCTTTTTGGTCTGAAATCACTAGAACCCTCGGAAACTAGAGTGGAACTCAATTGTTTAGAATACGAGTCTGTTGCTTTTGTCAATCAAAAAGTGATCTACAGGGTAAAGAAAACATTGATTTAATTTTTATTAAGTACATTCCATTTACATTTGGTTTGGTTTTCTCATCTAGGATCTAAAGACATGTCTGAAGAAATTAGTATTCAAATTGCAAGACTGCTACCACAATCCTGATGAGTCTGATGACAGTCTCGCGACATCTACAGACACTCTATTTCGTGATATGGTCCGTCCTTTGAATATGTGGACCCATCCAGAGAGTCTTCTCTTCATCTCTTGGGAATCTTGTCGAGATGGAGTGTCATACTTGGGTATTTTTGACCTTAACCAATGGTACTCTGCTCAGACACCAAACACCGTTCCTATGTTCCATCCATCTCACTTCTGTTCCTTCTGGAGTGCAATTTCTATTAGGAATTCGGGATTCTATAGTGGACTGTCATGTATCAGAATTATTCCAAAAACTTTGCAGCGCTGGCTCAATTCACATGTAGAGAATGACATACATGCTTATCCAGCTTCAATTACTTTCCGTAAGTTTTTTAGTTTTGAATTATTCAGCTTCCAGAATCCAGATTTCTAGAGCAGTGCGATAAACTAAACAACACNTAAGTTTTTTAGTTTTGAATTATTCAGCTTCCAGAATCCAGATTTCTAGAGCAGTGCGATAAACTAAACAACACGATAACGTTTAGGTTATGGTTAGATGTGAAAGTTTTACCAGAGTCAATATAACCGATTTTGAACCCCATCCCCAACATAGATGAAACACACCACATCCCAGACAGCAGTGCAGTTCGCTAGTAAGTTGACACTTCACTGACCAATTCAACCATACTGGTTTGTTAGGTATTAGTTATTATTCGCAGTACCTAACATAACATAACCTAACAACATAAACCAAACCCTAACATCCCAAACCTAAGTTAATAATGGGCTGTAACATAACCTAACAACATACAACATAAACCAAACCCTAACATCCCAAACCTTAGTTAATAATGGGCTGTAACATAACCTAACAACATAAACCAAACCCTAACATCCCAAACATAAGTAATAATGGGCTGTACTAATGTATTGTTTTGTTAGGTTAGCTTTTGGTTGTTAGACTAACTAGGTTTAAGTAGTTAAGTTTAAGTTTTTAAGTTAGGTCCAGGTTGTTAGTGTTAGGTTTAGGTTGTTGTTCTTAGGTCAGGTTTGGTTGTTAGTGTTAAATTTAGATTGTTAGTGTTAGGTTTTTAGTTTAGGTGTTTGCATCGGATAATTGCCGAGGCCGGCAAAGCCTAACAAAATTAGTAAACATGAATTTGGTCAGTGAAAGTGCTCTTATAAGCAAACTGCACTGCTGTCTGGGCTGTGTCGTTTCATGTCGTGGTCGATGCTGGGGCTTGAGATCGGGTATCTTGACTGGTGAAAGTTTTATTACTTGCCCAGCTATCTTATAAAAATTTCTTTTGAACTTTTCAATTTTTAGAAGCAATGTGTCTATCAGCATCTGGAACTTTTATATTCGAACATTTTGGTATGCAAGAGAAGTTTCTGCGACTCATTCAAAAGGATGGATATAATTTGATGGCTGACCCATCAACACTACGCCTAATTTCTCAAAAAGTTGGCCTTACTCCTTATCTAAAGACAATTTACCCTGAAGATTTCTCACAGAAAGTAAGTTGTAGTTTTTAAAAATTTTTATGATCCCAATTACACACAGACTGTCAAGGTGGACTGTCTTTAGTCTACATGTANATTTTTTATGATCCCAATTACACACAGACTGTCAAGGTGGACTGTCTTTAGTCTACATGTATGCGTAGTCTAACAAAATTTAATTAATTCTTTTAAAATTGTAGAAAATTGATCAGTTTTACATCATGTCTATCATTTTGGAATGCTCACGTCCTGCACNTAAGTTTTTTAGTTTTGAATTATTCAGCTTCCAGAATCCAGATTTCTAGAGCAGTGCGATAAACTAAACAACACAATAACGTTTAGGTTATGGTTAGATGTGAAAGTTTTACCAGAGTCAATATAACCGATTTTGAACCCCAGCTCCAACATCGAAGAAACACACCACATCCCAGACAGCAGTGCAGTTCGCTAGTAAGGTGAGCCTTCACTGACCAATTCAACCATACTGATTTGTTAGGTATTAGTTATTATTCGCAGTACCTAACATAACATAACCTAACAACATAAACCTAAGTTAATAATGGGCTGTAACATAACCTAACAACATACAACATAAACCAAACCCTAACATCCCAAACCTTAGTTAATAATGGGCTGTAACATAACCTAACAACATAAACCAAACCCTAGCATCCCAAACATAAGTAATAATGGGCTGTACTAATGTATTGTTTTGTTAGGTTAGCTTTTGGTTGTTGGTTGTTGACTAACTAGGTTTAAGTAGTTAAGTTTAAGTTTTTAAGTTAGGTCCACGTTGTTAGTGTTAGGTTTAGGTTGTTGTTCTTAGGTCAGGTTTGGTTGTTAGTGTTAAATTTAGATTGTTAGTGTTAGGTTTTTAGTTTAGGTGTTTGCATCGGATAATTGCCGAGGCCGGCAAAGCCTAACAAAATTAGTAAACATGAATTTGGTCAGTGAAAGTGCTCTTATAAGCAAATTGCACTGCTGTCTGGGCTGTGTCGTTTCATGTCGTGGTCGATGCTGGGGCTTGAGATCGGGTATCTTGACTCTGGTGAAAGTTTTATTACTTGCCCAGCTTATCTTATAAAAATTTCTTTTGAACTTTTCAATTTTTAGAAGCAATGTGTCTATCAGCATCTGGAACTTTTATATTCGAACATTTTGGTATCCAAGAGAAGTTTCTGCGACTCATTCAAAAGGATGGATATAATTTGATGGCTGACCCATCAACACTACGCCTAATTTCTCAAAAAGTTGGCCTTACTCCTTATCTAAAGACAATTTACCCTGAAGATTTCTCACAGAAAGTAAGTTGTAGTTTTTAAAAATTTTTATGATCCCAATTACACACAGACTGTCAAGGTGGACTGTCTTTAGTCTACATGTATGCGTAGTCTAACAAAATTTAATTTATTCTTTTAAAATTGTAGAAAATTGATCAGTTTTACATCATGTCTATCATTTTGGAATGCTCACGTCCTGCACNTATTCTTTTAAAATTGTAGAAAATTGATCAGTTTTACATCATGTCTATCATTTTGGAATGCTCACGTCCTGCACTGCTTGTACAAATGGCAAATCGATGGTTGGATGGATCATTCCAGAATTTAGATCTTTCTCTTGATTTGATTCTTGAATGGATCAACAGTTTCACAACAGTGGTTCGAGTTGCCGCAGATCGTCACTGGGAAGTAATTATGAGCACGACTATTGGAGAAATTCCACCGGAAACTTACAGATTTTTATATTACTCCAACTTTATCTGGAATCAACATAAGGCACTTCTTTGGACACTACTCCGACCACTTACACTTTCTGATGGTGAAATACACCTTAATTTTAACAAAAATTTGATCTTATTGATTTTTTTTTTAATATCTTTTCAGAGGAACTAGAAGAACATTACGATCTTAAATTTGCCATTGACAAGTTAGTCCAATACTCCTCAACGCTGGTGCTGCTTCACAGAGCAGAAATACTTCCCGTGTCACCCGATGGGGATTTTACACAAGCCTCGAAGACGTATTACGCTCAACGGAGAGAAACAGTTCAAAGTGCACTTGATGGTTGTCCATTTTTACATCCAGAAGAGAGAGGGGTAAATTTAAGAAAACGAAGTGAATTTTTATTAAATTAAAATTTGTAAAATGTAAAATGAATATTGTTTTTGATTACTTAGGGTCATACTCTTCTTATTGATTACCTATTTGAGAATTTGGAAGAGGAATTCATCTGTCAGGAATGGGATGTTGAACCAGGGAATCCAATCTATCCACCAAAGCATCCAGGCTATATTATCAATCTTTTTTTAGGGAATTGGATCCACATCTCACCAAAAATAATTTCTAGAATTATTTTTTATTATATGCTAGATGTCATGCAGTACGAAGAAAATAGGTAAAAATCCTAAAATCAATGATCATCCGTCATCAGATGAGAATTTTGATAGTGTATGTATCTCTACATTATTTTGTTAATTTTTTACATTTTTTATAGAAATGATTTGAAGGGTGATTTTAATTCAATAATTTCTCTGTCACCGGAAGAGCAGTGGGAAGTTGAGATTTTGTGGATGATCGATCATGGTGAATTCCCTGAAGCCATTTCTCGATTGTCTAGGATTCAAATTGATGATGAGAGGGAAGGTTATCCATGGTCAGCAGCTCTGGTTATTTTGGCAGCACAAGGATATGAAAAACCCATATTCAAGATTCTTAGAAATAATATTTACCCAGCGAAAATTAGCAAGTAAGGTCTATTAGTAAGATGAGAATGTTACTTGATTGAGTTTCATGATTCGTTTTTTTTTTTTTTTGAAGGTTTTCATTCAATCTTGCTTATGAACTTGAACCAACTGATGACATTCTGTCAGGAATTATATTATCATTTTGGTACGACCGCTCAACTTTATTTCGTCTACTTGAAAGTAAGACACAATTTTTACCAGTGTAACTTTATAATTAGTACTATTTAGCACAACTTCGTGTTATTTTTGCTAAAACTGCTATTTAGAGCTAAGCAAGTTGAATTTAGTGCTAAAGGGCGAACCCTGATTTTTACCAATCAGGACAATCTATCTCTCTCGATTTAGGTAATTACAAAGAAATTGTAAGAAGTTAATATTACTTGTTTCAGTGGCTGAAAGCCGGGATTCATTGGATAGGCTCATTCTCCGTGACATTTGTACTCATGTAGAATATATTCAAGAAGCTGTGACAGAATTTTTAGAACATGGACCTAAAACAATAAACAATCAACTCCGTTTACTCAAACTCTACATCTCAACAGAGAATTTGTATTTGGCAGTGAAGTTATACAAAGAAATGTTTTTAGAATGGAAGGATCGTCGTTTCTTGCGTGAAATAGATCGTGAAGAATTTGAAAATGTAGAAGTTAGTCTAAAACGTCTCATGCTCCTCAAACAAGACAGATTTGGTTTCACACATATTGGAGACCAAAATACAAAATCTCTTCGTCGTAAGTCTAATAACCTTCGTTATTATATTATCTTGTGCTTGATTTTAGTAATGGAAGTTGAAATTATTTAGTTACTTTTTTTTTTTTTAGTTGGACGAAAAATTTCAATAATTTCGGAAGAATCAAATCCTAGTGAGCGTTTAGTTAGNAAACAAGACAGATTTGGTTTCACACATATTGGAGACCAAAATACAAAATCTCTTCGTCGTAAGTCTAATAACCTCCATTATTATATTACCTTGTGCTTGATTTTAGTAATGGAAGTTGAAATTATTTGGTAACTTTTTTTTTTTTTTAGTTGGACGAAAAATTTCAATAATTTCGGAAGAATCAAATCCTAGTGAGCGTTTAGTTAGANTTTTTTTTTTTTTAGTTGGACGAAAAATTTCAATAATTTCGGAAGAATCAAATCCTAGTGAGCGTTTAGTTAGATCACCAGATTTAAACTTGGTACCACCACAACTTCGTCGTCTTATGAAAGACGGGATGGAAGTGAGAGCTGGTCTCACAGCGCTAAGTCCTCTCAAACGATACTCAGGTAGACTTCATAGAGTAGTAGAATTGGAGAGTCCTTCTGCTGTTATTCCAATTCATAAATTATACACTACTACTTCACTACCAATGTCTCCAAAAGCATCAAGTTTCAATCCATTCAGACAGAATTTGAACATAAGAAAAGAATTAGAATTATCAGATAGTAGTTGTGATTGTAACTCAAAATCAGAAGTCAATTTACAACAACTTCTTAGAACACCTTCTGTTACACCTACAGCATCAACAGGAAATGAATCTTCAGATGTTTGCACTACACCTGTATCCTCTACTAGCAATGATTCACCAAAGAAATTATACAAAAACAAAAGTATCATGAAGGTTAGTAGAAATTTTTTATATATTTTAAATTTTATATTTTAAAAATAACTAATTACCACTCATATTTTATATTGTGTTAGAAGAAAGAACGTTCTCTAAGAAATGCATTGTTGAGAACAAGATTTCTGGATTTGTCAACTGGATCAGTAGAACTAGACACCGCTACTGCTGATTCATCTGAATTGGTTACAGTTGTTGGTGCTGGAAACTTTGTAAATTTTGTAGAAATTGGAGAATCAGATGAATCACCAGAATTAGTAACAGACTCTCCTGAAAGTGGAGATACACTTCCATTCTCACCTGATTACAACCCTCCTTCTGATCTTGAAAAAGTCATCTTTGAAATAAGTTCAGATGAAGAAAAACGTGAAAAATCTTTGTCAATTGTTGCCTTAAATACAGAAAATTTACCAGGAGCTATTGTAACTGATGAAGAAGGAACTGGAAAAATTTTATCTAGTGATGAAGAAATTCTACCTTGGGGAACTGTATCTAATACAGAGAAAATTGATAATTTTCTATTGAGTTTAGAATTGAATAGAAGAAACTTATTAGGAACTGTTGTTAGCCTAAATCAAGAAGAGAAAATAGTTAATATTCCATCATCTACTGTTGAATTGAATATAGAAGCTTTAGGAGGTGTGGTTGGTTATGATGAAGATGTAACTGGACTACTTTTTTCGAATGTCATAGTGGAGACAGAAAACTTAACACAACCTGTATCAACTAATGAAGAAGAAATTGGAATGAATTTGTTCAAATCTTTTGAAGATTTGAATACAAAATCTTTAGGAGATACTACTAGTAATATAACNATTGGAATGAATTTGTTCAAATCTTTTGAAGATTTGAATACAAAATCTTTAGGAGATACTACTAGTAATATAACGGACCAAGAAGGAATTGATATGTCTCTAACTGATGTCGAACTCAATATAGATACTTTAGAACAAATTGTGATAAATGAAGAGGAAATTATTGTGAAGAATCCATCAAGTGTTGTTGAATTGAGCACAGAAACAACCCTACAATCGGTCATAATGGGAACTGAAGAGGAGAAAACTGAAAAAACTATATTTGTCGATGAAGGAAATACAACAGGTAAGAAGATGTCGTGATAAGGGTTCATTAGCTTTAGCTTTTCTTATTTTCCCATATTATGCTTTAGTATAATAAGGATTTCTTTGAAAAGTTCGAATCAAGGTGTTAGACATTCGAATAAGTCATGATTGATTATTATCAGGGTAGATTGGTTGAAACCAAATGGTTTTAACCAATGGTTTTAACCAATGGTTTTAACCAATGGTTTTAACCAATGGTTTTAACCATGGTTAAAACCGCTTGGTTTAAAAAAAAACCCATTGGTTAAAACCAAGATCGAGATCGGGTTCAATTGTCTACTGGCACTGAAATCGAGTTCGAGATTGGTCGATTTTTAGTCGTTGATCGAGAGATCGAGATTGGTTGCCGTCAATTTTTTTGTAAAACTGATCGAGATGGAGATCAACATGAGTCGATTATTTGCATCAAAGTATCGAAACCGACATCGCACTATCTTTCAGATATAAAATCGAGATGGACATTTACAGCGAAATATCGATCAGCTGTTTGTCCTAACAATTAAAATGAATTTACCATTTAAATTATATTTATGTTAAACTTTTGAGATTTCGTCAAATGTGTCNACTATATTTATGTTAAACTTTTGAGATTTCGTCAAATGAGTCAAATTTAAAGAAGAATTCAATTTTAACCAAAATGTTGGTTTTAACAAAAAAAAAAACCGGTTTTAACCAAAAAAACCCGGTTTTAACCAAAAAAAAAAAACCCGGTTTAACCAAAAAACCGTTTTTTTTTTTTTTTTTTTTTTTTTTTCAANTGAGATTTCGTCAAATGTGTCAAATTTAAAGAAGAATTCAATTTTAACCAAAATGTTGGTTTTAACAAAAAAAAACCGGTTTTAACCAAAAAAACCTGATTTTAACCAAAAAAAAACCCGGTTTTAACCAAAAAACCGTTTTTTTTTTTTTTTTTTTTTTATTCTCAAAAAACCCGAAAAAACCTACCACCCTGAGTAATAAATAGTAATATTTTCTTTGAAAAGTTGCTGTTGTAGTTTTTTATGTTTAAAATCAACTTAATTTTGTCTAATCTCTGATTTTTGATATTCTTGTCTTTTTTGTAATTTGAAGGAATATGTGAGTTTGATACATCTGAGTCACATGTGATAACAAAATCTAGACGCCCTCGACAAAAGGCAATGAGTGAAACTAGGGAACTTATTCCAGTATCGGTAGATACAAAGTATCCCAGAACAAGAAGATCTTCTGCTTCTCAAGCCATTGAATCAATTGTTTTGACACCATTGGATACTTCTATAAGTCGTAGAGGAAAGAAGAAATCAGTATCAGAAAAATCATCTGAATTAGATTCTTTGAGTAACGTAAGTTTTGTTGACACTTCAATTTTGGACAGTTCTACTGTAAAGGAACCAACTCAAGGAATAATTCGAAAAAGTAGTAGGAAAAATACTTGTTCGATTGATGATGCAGAGACTAGTAGTATAGGAGGAGGTAAGTTACGATCANATACTTGTTCGATTGATGATGCAGAGACTAGTAGTATAGGAGGAGGTAAGTTACGATCAGTCATTTTTATTTTATTTATCGAATATTTGATATAACCCTTAAAATTCGGTGATTTTTAAGGTTTTTTTTTTTTAATTCTAAATGTTATTAAAGAGAAGGCGAATAATCCAAATATGTTTTGAGATACTTATTTCTGATTTTTTTTTGTTTGACTAGCTGAGCGAGATGAGTCTGAAGAACGTGTACCAAAACCCAGACGACCTCTACGAAAAGCATCAAGTGAAACAAGAGAGATTGTCACGATACAAGCGGAGGTCAAGCAACACAGAACAAGAAGGTCTTCTGCTTCACAAGCTCATGAACTCACTTTATCACCACTAGACACTTCTATAATTCGCCAAAGAAAGAGGAAATCCATAACAGAAAAAAAATTAGTTCAATTATTGGATTCTTCTGATAATGCAAGTTTCACTGATGTTTCAATTTCTGACATTTCAATTCTGGATGATAAGAAATCAAAAGGAAAAAGTAGGAAAAAATCTGCCCTGATCAACTCAAGTTCAATTGATTCTTCAATTTTGGATATTTCAAAAGATGAGGACTTGACAACATCAAGACGAAAAAGTACAAGAAAGTCTACTTCTTCAGACGATGGGGATACGTCAATGACAAGTGGACGAGGTAAATATATTTTTGATTATTTTTGAGCGATTCTAGAATTTCTTTTACTTCACATGATAGTTTGGTTCAATGTACTTTAAGCAGGGTTGGGTTTAATACTTATTTTTCGGAAAATACGTATTATACCGTATTATACCGTAATATACGTATTATACCGTATTATACATGATGTATAATACAGTATTTTTTGTATTCTTTGCAAGTCATCTAGTTTTTTTTACAAATGTATATTTTTAAACAAAAAAAGATTGCGAGATCATAAAGTTAAAGTCATTTGAGTTGTTTCCAGTAGGCGTAGGCGTAATTATGATTATAAATGAAACTGACAAGCTCCTTGTCCTAATCTGAATGGGAGTGAACTTAGTAAAGTTTATAATAATGTTTCCTTTTGTAGAAATACTAAAAATACGAAAAATACAACAACGTATTTTTCATCCATGTATAATACAATGTATAATACGTGGTATTATACATTGAGCCTGACTTTAAGTGAGAATTACACTCGATAAGTGAGAGTTTGAATGTAGTAGGGATATTGTTGAGTAATTTGTTTGCAATTTGTAGGTGAAACAGGACGAGCTCAATCTGAAGAACCTCCAACAAAAGTTGGTCGTGGTAGAAGGAAACGNTTTTTAAACAAAAAAAGATTGCGAGATCATAAAGTTAAAGTCATTTGAGTTGTTTCCAGTAGGCGTAGGCGTAAAGTGAGAATTACACTCGATAAGTGAGAGTTAGAATGTAGTAGGGATATTGTTGAGTAATTTGTTTGTAATTTGTAGGTGAAACAGGACGAGCTCAATCTGAAGAACCTCCAACAAAAGTTGGTCGTGGTAGAAGGAAACGNTAATTTGTAGGTGAAACAGGACGAGCTCAATCTGAAGAACCTCCAACAAAAGTTGGTCGTGGTAGAAGGAAACGTAAATCTTTGAGTGAGCCTCGTGAACTTGATATAAGTGGAAATCAAAGCTTCTATTCAACTGGAGACAGTGATGAAGATATGAGTATCGAAGATACAAGTATACAAGATACGAGTTTCAATGAACCTCGAAAAAGAGGTTTTGATTTCATCCCGAGTCTTTCTACAGTTCTTGAAGTTAGTGAATATTCAACACCTGGAAACAGCTCTTTCATGACACCTCGACGTAGATCTCTTCGACAAGCTAGTAGAACAAGTTTGAATGATTCTATCATAGAGGAATCAACAACTCCTTCTATATCAGGAGATTCTAAAGTTGATAAATTTGTTTACAAGAGAAAACGATCGAGTAGACTGAACAGTAGTATTGGTTCTATTGAAGAAGAAGATGTCGAAGTAAAAGAACCACAACGCAGAAGAGTACGTCGTTCACCTGTACAAGATGATGAATCTGATTCGTCAATAAGGAGTGGATCTTCAAACACAAGTGGACGATCTAAAACAACTACTACTACTACTAGAACAACATCACGTAAAAAATGAATGAAATAATTTAGAATCAAGAGATAAATTATTGTTATAAGGTAAGTATTTTTCATTGAACAACTGGATTGTACAGAAGAACTCAATAATTAGTAAAAAGGTGAGTATAATTAATTTAATTTATGTTATACTTTAGACAATAGTTACCTTACCTTCATCCATCTTCATTCTTACTTCATAATTCAAATATGAGGTATTTATTTCTCTCTCTGTTCAGTTTCCTTACTTTCTTGGAATAATCATGAATTCTTTTTTTTTTGTCTTTTGAGCCTCATTAATTTTGAGGTTGGTACAAATAAGTTAAGTTAACTAAATAATAAGTAAAACAAAATTGGTTATAAAATTCGTAGAGCAGAAAAACGTAAGGTTTCTGGATATTATTTGGAATTGTGGTTGTGGTGTACAATTGAGGGGTTCGAAAAATTTCTAAGTTTTTTTTTTCAAAAAAAATTTTTTTTTTTCAAAAAAATTTTTTTTTTTTTTTGGATTTTAGCATTTCTTCACGAATCATGACATTCGAAGACTTTCATGCTTATACCAAACTTCGGAATTGGGGATTCCAATTCCGAAAATTTTCGTAATTGGTCGTGTTTTTNGACTTTCATGCTTATACCAAACTTCGGAATTGGGGATTCCAATTCCGAAAATTTTCGTAATTGGTCGTGTTTTTGGCTACCATACTTCTGAATTAGAATTGGATTTTGGAATTGGATTTCCAAATTCCAATTCCTACGTGCGGTTTTTCGGAATTGGAGCTACCATACTTTATCCCGCGGCGAGAGAATTGGAATTGGCATTAGTGAAGTGTCAAATTGCTACGGTGGACATGGGTTTGACTCGTCTCTACGTAAGTAACAACATTATTGTAGAACAGTGCCAAAGGAAGCACACTTTGGTCAGATTCTACCTAAACAAAAAATGTTTCTGGATCCCACTTCATCATTTTAAATTTACAGATTACAAATAATCTGTCCTCGTCCACAATAGACACATTGTTGCTGGATGGAGAAGCCAAAGGACCTCAACATGTCTTTTCCCATCCTGCTTATTCGTATCAATTTCTGTTTGCTATCTTTTTTTCATTCATTTTTTACTCCTAATAAAAAACTTGAGAAAAAAACAAGGAAAAAAGGTCAAATTTTATTTTAAATTTTTTAAATCCCGCGTAAGTATTTAGTGCACTTGGGAAAATGATACTTTCTAGTTTGAGAGTTGGAAAATTGGATTCTGATTCTCCAATTCCAAAGTATGGTAGGGAAATGCGAAAATCGGCGAGAACTTTGGCTTTTACATGTCAGAATTCGCCGTTTCAATTCTGAAGTATGGTAACACCGTCCATTTCCAATTTTCAATGCCGATTCCGAAAATTGGAATTGGAATCTCCAATTCCGAAGGTTGGTATAAGCATTAAGACAGTTTTTCAAAAAAATTTTTTTTTTTTTTTTTTTTTTTAAACTGTCTTGTTTTCAAATGTCATGATTCGTGAAGAAATTTGTAAGTTGCCTTAGTATTAATTTGTACTTTTTAAANTTGTCTTGTTTTCAAATGTCATGATTCGTGAAGAAATTTGTAAGTTGCCTTAGTATTAATTTGTACTTTTTAAAATTCATCTGTAACAGAAGGCAGTTTGGATGGTTATTAGTTAGGTTTTTGGAAGGCGAGGTTTGAATTTGGAAAAGTTCTTCTCACTCTTTGCTGTAGAAGCTCTCAACCTGAATATTTGGATAGAAAAGTTAGAACAGAAGTTTAGATATAAAATTATTTTTTACGGTGGTTCAGTTGGAGTAGTCGTTGTGGGATTGGCTACTGAAGTGCCTAGGGATTGGTCAGTAAGTAAATTTTGAGTTCGGGCGGAATCAGAAGTTCTACTGGTAGTTGGAGACGGTGATCTGCTCCCACGTGAATAGAGGGCTGAATTCATCATAAGCGATGCACTTGATGTCGTCAACTGGTGTCGGACTCTATAAAAAAAANGTGAATAGAGGGCTGAATTCATCATAAGCGATGCACTTGATGTCGTCAACTGGTGTCGGACTCTATAAAAAAAAAAGAATATAGAAATTTTTATCTTGTCTTCACATAAGAGTCAAGATTAATCCCAAAGGATGGTATGCAGAAAAGCATACTTCATTTTTTTCGCTCGGATATTCGGTATTCTTTCCGTCTCTCCCCGTTTATCTACCGTGCCTTCCTACATCGATCACGTTCCAGCCCGCATCCCTTTATCTCTCCCGTCCTTTCTCACATCCCTTCCGCCGCTCCCCTTACGCTTTTGTGTTTCTCCCTACATCACTTCTCGTATCTCTTTCATCTTGTCCGTCCCCCTCCTCATTTCCATCNTTGTGTTTCTCCCTACATCACTTCTCGTATCTCTTTCATCTTGTCCGTCCCCCTCCTCATTTCCATCTCTTCCCGCATTCTTCTCAACCCTTGCCGAACCAATTCCATGTCGTTCGTACTATCCCGATTCAGTTGCATTATTCTACACATCATTTCTGTCCCTGCTACACACCCAGCATTCATCCCGTCCCACTCCGGATTCCGTCTCTTCTTGCATCACGTCAATCCCCCCATGCATCCCTTCCATCTNGCATTCATCCCGTCCCACTCCGGATTCCGTCTCTTCTTGCATCACGTCAATCCCCCCATGCATCCCTTCCATCTTTCCCCGCATCTCTACCGTCCTTCCTCTTATTCCTTCCTGTATAATTCCCGTCCCGCCGCAACATTTCCGTCTATCTTGTTTCTCGCTGCATTCCATCCGACCCTCCCCACATGAGTTCCGTCTCACCCAGCATCTTTTTCGGTACTCGCTTCATCCCCTCCGACCCTCCCCGCATGAGTTGAGTCCATCCCTTATCCGTCAACTATTTGCATTCATGCCGCCTCTTCCCTCATTGTTCCCATTATCCCTGTATTCATTCCTTCCTCGTCCAGTACACAAGGTAGGAGGGAAGTAGGAATCAGAGTCTACTTTCATTCCTGCCATCTCTCCCCGCATCATTTTTCATACTTTATGCATCCCTTTCCGCAGTCTTGCCGTCCCTGTTGGTACCCTACCAGAAAGTGCACAATTGACCCGGTTGTGAGTTAGGTCACAAAACACTTTACTAATAATATTTCGACATCAAGAAGTGCTCACATTACTTATTACATGCTAGCTGTATTGAGGATAAACTCCAAAGCAATTAAAACTGACGGGCAACTCGTTGTCACATATTTAGACGAGTGATATTATAAAGTTGGCATCACATATGCGACCAACCCAATGTAAACCGATAAAGTAATCGATTTTTCTACGTTTTCAAATTGTTAGAATTTATGAATTCGTTAATTAGATATGAGTCATCCTGAAATTTCTACAAGATATTCAGAATCGCTTGATAAATGAACGAAAAAAGTCAACCGGTGCCCTAATTACCGTTTTAAGATTTTTCAAAAATTAGCCGGGCGCATATGTGCACGAGAGGCTGGAGAAGGGTATAAAGTAAATTTACTATTGAGAGGAAGCTGTTATAAAATATTTTCATTCAAAGTATGGAACTATTAGTCTATAGAAGTATTTTAGTGTAACTCTCAGAGACTTTGCAGGTGTAAAACGGAATTTGCCCTCAGAGTCGCATTGAATTATCTTAATAGTGATCTAAATGAGTAAATAACTCAAGTCTTTGGGGACTTGTGAACACAAGTTTAACACAAGTCTAACCATAGTCAACACCTTAACCTTGCATATTGGGAATTTCATACTCTAAGTTCTGCGCATGCGCGCTTGGAATGTAGAAGAGCCCCGCTACATTTCTTTATTGGAAAAACATGCCCTGTTAGTAGACTTGTCATGTGCAAAATCTGAAAAAATTAGCTAAATGGGAACATGACCAAAATTAAAATTATCTGCGCATAGTCGCCCCATGCCTCATGTGTTAATTTTTTTTGGAAAAAATGACATAACTCAGCGAAAAAATTTTTTTTTCGAAATTTCCTTTTACGGGGTAATGTAGCATTAGGAAATGCACTATTTGAAATAATTGAACCAAATATCCGAGCGAAAAAAATGAGGTATGCTTTTCTGCATACCATCCTTTATGTTTGATTTTGCAGTAATTTAGCTTAAAAATTCAATGTCTTACAACTTGAGTTCCTCCACGGCGGTCTCCCTTTCTATTTTCTCATTTTCGAATTGACGTTGGAGTCGCTCTAAATCTGCTGTCGCTTCAGTAAATTTAAGTCGGTATTGTGCTAGTTCTTTGTGAAGATGTTCACTACAAGAGGAATTGATCATATGAGAATGAATAATTTTTTATCAATAACAAAATTTCACTGAAAGATTACTTTCGATCTATTAACGTGAGAATTTGTTCTTCCAATTGGTCCTTTTCAGCTCTGACAGTTTTGATTCTTTCTTCATTGATAGCTTTTGAGTCTTTGAAGGTTGCTACAAGAGATTCGAGTCGAGCGATACTTTGTGTGCTCAAAAGCACAACTGCTTGTAAATCATCTGTCCGTCGTTTCAAGTCCCGATTTTCAGCTTCCAACTGGAAAAACAAATTAAATTATTTGTTATAATTCATCGTAATCATCTCCGTGTCTGTGAAGTTAGGGCAAAGCTATTATGGTTATCAGGGTCAAGGTAACCCATCTCGAACCCCAACCCTGACCACGAAAAAAACACGACACAGCCCAGACAATAGTGCAGTTCGCTTATAATAGATGGATTTCACTGACCAAACTCAACTGAATATACTGAATGAGTTAGGTTTTGGACGAGTGCCGGACAATTATCCGATGCAAACACCTAATCCTAACTTAACCTAAACCTAAACCTAACCTAACAACAACCTAACCTCTAACAACTTAAAGCTTAACTTAGCAATGGGGTGTAGTAATGGACTTTAGTTAATACAGTCAATTTGATTGTTAATCTTGTTAGGTTAGGGTTTATGTTGTTAGATTAGGTTTAGTTTATTAGATTATATTTTGGTTATTAGAATAGGTTTAGGTTTATGTTGTTAGATTAGGGTTTAGGTTATTGGATAATATTTTGGATATTAGAATAGGTTTAGGTTTATGTTGTTAGATTAGGTTTAGGTTATTGGATAATATTTTGGATATTAGAATAGGTTTAGGTTAGTAGATTAGGATTAAGTTGTTAGGGTTAGGAATANTTAGATTAGGTTTAGGTTATTGGATAATATTTTGGATATTAGAATAGGTTTAGGTTAGTAGATTAGGATTAAGTTGTTAGGGTTAGGAATAAGTTCTTTGGTTAGGTTTAAGTTGTTAGGGTTAGGTTTATGCTTTTAGTGTTAGATTTAGGTTATTAGGGTTAGGTGTTTGCATCGGATAATTGCTAAGGCCGGCACTTGTCCAAAATCTAACAACTCAGTAAAGTTGAATTTGGTCAGTGAACTATTATTTTATAAGCGAACTGCACTGCTGTCTAGTCGGTGTCGTGTTTTTTCGTTGTCAGTGCTTAGGTTCAAGATCGACTATCTTGACTCTGGTATTAGGGTGAAAACATTTCGGATAAAAGTTGAAATGCCAAATATATTGAATCTAAAGCTATGTCAGGATTGACATTAGCTCCATGTTCGTCCGATTGTATAAAAGTCCAAAAACTCAATTATTTTCATTTTTGGATTCCTGATTTGAATCTGACTTTTGAGATGACAACTTCACGCTTACCTTTTTCCTGTCACTGTCAGAGTTTGCCAATTCGAGACGAAGACTATCGAGCTTACGCTCTAGATGTAAATATTGATCCCGAAGAACCTTAGAGTCAGTCTCATGGATACGTCCTGAATCAGATGCAGTTTTCAACTGACTTTCCATCCCAGTTACTTGTTGAGTCAGTCTTTCAATCTCTAGAAAAAAAAAATACAAAGTTGACTTACTAGTTTAGTAACATAAAATAATAATACTTCCTTACGTTCTTCATAAGCNAAAAAAAAAATACAAAGTTGACTTACTAGTTTAGTAACATAAAATAATAATACTTCCTTACGTTCTTCATAAGCCTTGACTAGTGACGACTGTCGCATCAGTTGTCCCTTGAGGGAAGAATTTTGTTCAACAGCTTGTCGAGTTGTTTGACGTACAGAATCAGATTCACGTTCTAAACTCATCTGAGCATTCTCCAATTCTGAGTACTCATCCCTAAGGGCTCTGTACTGATTGAGAATCTGTTCATTTTCTTCTTCTTTTTCTTGAAACAGTTCCTCACAGAGTCTCACTTCATTCAAGTAACGTTGAATTTGTCCTTTTAGTTCATCCGTTTCTTTATTTCTCATTTCGAGTTCTGCTTTAATATTTCGACGATCAAATTCACTCAAAGTTTGTACACTTGTCACTTCACGAAGCTTTTTCATCAGATTTTCACGATCTCCACCAATTTCTTCTAAATCCTTTCGTAAATTCTCCAGTTGACGTCTTAGAAGAGAAATATCATGTTCGTAGTTACGACTAGTCTCTTCATTCTTCCTGAAAATCATGTTTGAAATTAGAAATATGAAAAATTTTAAAAATTTAAAATTTTTTGAAAATTTTGAAAATTTTGAAAATTTTGAAAATCTTGAAAATTTTGAAAATTTTGAAAATTTTGAAAATTTTGAAAATTTTAAAAATTTTGAAAATTTTGAAAATTTTGAAAAGCAGAAGAGAAATTAATCAAATATCTTTGCCAGAACGATTAAANATTTTTAAAAATTTAAAATTTTTTGAAAATTTTGAAAATTTTGAAAATTTTGAAAATTTTGAAAATTTTGAAAATTTTGAAAATTTTGAAAATCAGAAGAGAAATTAATCAAATATCTTTGCCAGAACGATTAAAAATAAAGAAAATGAAGGATATTGATATTATATGAATTACTTGATCTGTATTTCTGACTTCTTGAGTTTGAGTTCTAAATCTGTGATTTTGTTTGTCTGTCCCTCAATTTCATTTTGTAATTGATTAATTTTTTTATCTTTTCTCTCAAATTCTCGATTAAGTTGATCCTTTTCTCGATCTAAAATTGTCAATGAAGATTTGAGTGAGAGAATTTCACGTTCTAAAAGTCGCTCTCTTGCTGAGTAAGTTTCGAGTAATTGTTGACTCATATCACGTCCTCCAACATTTATTAGATTTTCTGAACTCCCATTGGCTCTGGGTTCAACTGAGGGAGATCGAGAACTTTGTTCTTGTTTGGATTTTCCATCAGGTATTCTCTCTGTGAGATGATCTCTGAAGAAATTATCCTTCTGTCCACTTACAAAGAGAGTTTGTGTTGCTGGTGATCGAAGTGGTGGATTATTCTCTTCATATGATTTGAGAAGTGATGTGTGTCTTGTGAGTCGTGATTTGAGTACAAGATTCTCTTCTTCCTTTTCCTGAAGAAGTCTCTGTGTTCTCTCAGTCTCTGAAGCATACCTCTCCATCGCTTCTTTCAACTCATCCGCTTCTTTTTCTTGCTTTTCTAATTCATTTTTTCTAGTTTGCTTTTCTAATTCCATTAATGCTTGAGAATTTGTCATTTCACGAACTTTATTTTCTAAATCCCTTCTTGCAATTTCAGTATCTTCTAAATGTTTTTCTAACTTTTCTATTTCATTTGATTCTGGACGTTTTCTTCTTGTCTCTTGTTTCCTAATGAAAGTAGTAGAGATTTCTGATCCTGACTTATGCATTGCTGGAGGTAAAGATCGTGACGAGGTTTGAGATTCTTTGAGTTTTGAGATTGATTCTTGATACTGAAAGGCTGTGCTGCTACTACTTTTACCATCAATCAGTTGAGACTGTCGTGATGGTGAATAACTCTCATGGTCTGGAACAGGAGTGATTTTTACAGTTGGGAATGGATCACCAGTTGTTAAATTTACATCATCGCTAGCAGTAGTTTGTCCTTGTCTCCTATCAGGAGTATTTTCATTCAAGTATTGTGTCAAATCTTTAATTTTTTCATCTTGTAGGTTTTTTGTTTCTCGATAAACTTGAACAACTTGCTCGAGTTGGGTAATACTTTCAGTTCCTAATTCAACCACGTTCTCTAAATCCTCTGTTCGACGCTTTAACTCACGATTTTCTATTTCAAGCTAACAGAAAGAAGATCAAAAACCTCTATACATTTGCCAAAAATACAAAAAACTATGATTTTTTATACATTTTTATCGAATAAACTACTAACCTTTTCTCGATCAATCTCTGAATTGAACAAATTTATTCGAAGATCTTCGAGTTTTTTTGCCATTACTAAATTCTCATCAATTTGTCCAGTGACTTTAGACTCAACTTCAGGTCTGTTTGATGGTAGTTGTGTTTCCATCACAGAAAGCTTTTTATTCAATCTTCCAATTGCTGGAAAATATATACCGAAAATCAAAATCTATTCTTCATTATACATAAAATTTATGTTCTTCACCCTAACCATGAAATTATGGTTAGAATTACTTAAGTGCTTAATTTACCTTCTTCATAAGGTTGTACAAGTGGTGATGTTTGTCCAATGTGTGATAATATACTCCTTCCAATATTATTTTGCTCTGTCAATTGATTTTGACGAAGAGATTCTAAATTCTCTACTAATTCCTCTTTTTTGTCTTCGGTAGAACGAAAAGGAAAATTTTCAACTACTTTTTTGCTATCAGTATAAGAGAGGAATTGTTTACTTGTCTGGGGTGCATTTGTCTTGGTACCCGAAGTATCATTAGGAACTGCTCCACGACCAGTTGGAGGAACTGACATGGACATGGAGGTGGACATGTTTGGTTTTAGAGGGGCTTTCTGCTCTAATTGATGTTTTGATCGAATAGAATCAGGTTTTGTGGTTCTATTTGAGTTTACATTTGAAAAAGGTTGTTCCAAAACTGTGCCATCAATTCCACTCATGCGCATGGGTCCTGAATCTATCCGCTTATTTCTTACTTCTATTTCTTCTATCATGGATTTTGACTCATTTTCAATAGGTACTGATACAGAGGCTACTGGTTTTGTATCAGTTAGCTTGTTTATATATTGTTCTTTTCTACTATGTGATTTTGCTTGACGTTGATTGGCTGTTGTGTCTCCTTTGATCCGGGGATCTTTCATTGATATTTTTGATTTACCAATCATATTATTTTCTTCACGTCTTTTGTCTTTGGTGTTTACTTGGAGGTTGTGAGGAGTTATCTTTTTACTAACGACTCTGTTGCTTGAATATTGTTTGTTTTCATTCTCTGATGCTGCTGCTACTTCTAGTCTNCTGTTGTGTCTCCTTTGATCCGGGGATCTTTCATTGATATTTTTGATTTACCAATCATATTATTTTCTTCACGTGTTTTGTCTTTGGTGTTTACTTGGAGGTTGTGAGGAGTTGTCTTTTTACTAACGACTCTGTTGCTTGAATATTGTTTGTTTTCATTCTCTGATGCTGCTGCTACTTCTAGTCTNATCTTTTTACTAACGACTCTGTTGCTTGAATATTGTTTGTTTTCATTCTCTGATGCTGCTGCTACTTCTAGTCTGTCAACATCATACTTTTGTCTTCCACGATCTTGTAACTTTAACTGACCTTGCGCAGTAGATACTCCTTTGAAATTGTTGTATTCTGGCTCTTCAGTTGTACCAACCAGATGGTGATATGTTGTTCCTTGATTCTGATTGGTCGTTGTCTTAGATTGATCCTTTTCTGCGATGTTTGAACGATTAGCGACTAAATATCTATTTTGATCTGGTAATTGTTCTTGTTGATAGATTGGTGATCTAAATTCTGAAATATTTTCCTCTATTCCTCGCAATTCTTCTTGATTATCAATTATTCTCATTGGCAGAAGAAGAAGAAGAAGAAGAGAATCAGTTCCACTACCATTAAGATAGGGTTCTTTACTGTTCGAATTATCTCCAATTCCTCTTCTCATAACTGCTTTTTTCATTCCAATTTCCCAATTAGTTGTAGCTCGATTTCTTTTTCCAATTGCTGGAGCATTCTTCACGGCTAATTCCCAATATGCTCTGGCTCTATTTCCTTTTCCATTTGGTATTTTTGTCCTAGATTTAGATGTAGTGGTTTTTTGTCTTTCTCTAACACCACTTCGGATCCTATCCAACTTTTCAATCGACTTTGATGAAGTTGATTGAACTGTTGTTCCTGAGGTTCTAGTAGTTGTTCGGGTCTTANTGTTCCTGAGGTTCTAGTAGTTGTTCGGGTCTTAGAATTTTGTCGACTTTGAGCAGCTGATGTTAATGGTAATCGTCGTCGTCGTCCATCTTCTCCTCTATTTACTCGTTCCTCACATTGTTCTAACAAATACTTTATTTTAGCCTTTTCCTCACAACAATGAGAGAGTTGAGCTTCAAGAAATTTATTTTTTTCTTCCAACGTAAGTTCTTCATGTGAAGGATATCCACCACCATTGGCTCTGATTAATCCATNAGAATTTTGTCGACTTTGAGCAGCTGATGTTAATGGTAATCGTCGTCGTCGTCCATCTTCTCCTCTATTTACTCCTTCCTCACATTGTTCTAACAAATACTTTATTTTAGCCTTTTCCTCACAACAATGAGAGAGTTGAGCTTCAAGGAATTTATTTTTTTCTTCCAACGTAAGTTCTTCATGTGAAGGATATCCACCACCATTGGCTCTGATTAATCCATNAAATTTATTTTTTTCTTCCAACGTAAGTTCTTCATGTGAAGGATATCCACCACCATTGGCTCTGATTAATCCATCTAAAATCTCATTCTCAATTTCTTTGCTCATTTTTCTTCCTTCCATATACTTGTAGTGATCATTCACTGTCAATGAAACAAAGAAAAATTCATTTAAAATTTGGTGTTTAGTGAACTAACCGAAATTTAAATAAAAGTTTAATAAATTGATGCGCTTACAAATTGAATCCTTTAATTTCTGTTCCAAATCAATATTCCGTTTTTGAAGAATGTTTAGTTGAAGTTTGGCAGTTTTAAAAGCAATTTCTATATTTTGTCCCTTTTCATCTCTCCATTGGTCGGTTCTATCTTGAGGATGATTAGTGGCTGCAGATAGGATAGAAACTCCACCTCCAGTTTTTTTCCACCAATAGGCTCCTCCAGTTTCATCTATCATAGTATCTGATTCGTTCCCGTACTCTTGTAATCTCAATTGGAGACTTTTTACGGTTCCCTGTAGGACATCTTTTTCTTTCTTACATTGTCGTACTAACTGCTGGAGACACTCAATTCGACTATCTGCAATCTAAATTAAAATAAAATTCAATCTGAATCGAACAAACTTAACAAAAATTGAAGAAAGAGCTGAAATCACATTCTTAAGACATTTCTACTCCTTTTATANGAATCGAACAAACTTAACAAAAATTGAAGAAAGAGCTGAAATCACATTCTTAAGACATTTCTACTCCTTTTATAAAAAAATAGTACAATAGCAGCACCTCTTTTAGTCAAAACCTATAACTCAAGCGACACTCGACACTATAGGTACTCTGTCATTCGCATTGAGTCACTCTGTACTGAATATTAGAGAAAGTGATTTTTTCAAGTTATATTTGCTTAGAATGATACTTTTGTTACCGCAGACGCAGNTACTGAATATTAGAGAAAGTGATTTTTTCAAGTTATATTTGCTTAGAATGATACTTTTGTTACCGCAGACGCAGTCATTATTGACTGCAAACATGACTTACTTTTAGATAATCCAGAGCTTTGGGTTTTTTAGACTTAGGACCTCCGAATTCTACAAAATTCCGAATTCGTAGACAATGAACACAAAGAGGAACTGCACTGCAGTTGATTTCCATTTTTTGTTTTCTTGAGGAAATATGTCGTTTGTCACCATCTTTATAGAGAAGGGAAATAATTAAATTGATTTTTTTTTAGTACCATGTAGTCTCATCAAATTAAATGAATAATTTATTACCAGAAGTGATAATGACAGCTTCCAAGTTTTGCTGGTGTGACAATGCCAACTGTTCAGTCTTCTGGAGAGAATCCAAATCCAATTTTTTCAATCGATCAATAAATTGATTAACTAGAAACTTCAAGTCTGAATTCTCATTTTCCAATTCAAAGAGACGGGATTTATTGGCTAATTATGAGAAAATGAAATCAATATCTCTATAATTATTATTGTTAGAATTTATAATTATTGTTTCTATGGAAACTCACATGATTTCAGTTCATCTGACTTTTCTTGTACTTTGAAAAGTTCTAATCTCAATTTAGAATTTTCTTTGATCAATCGAACATTTTCTTCCTTAAATGGTTCGATCCCATGTTCAAAATCTTGAGCAATCTATTTAGAAACGAATAGTGTTAGAGTTGGATTTATGATTGAATCATAGAGAAATATAATTGACCTATATAATTAATTTTATCCAGTGTTTAGGGTTCCTCCTGCAAAAACACACAGTCNATAGAGAAATATAATTGACCTATATAATTAATTTTATCCAGTGTTTAGGGTTCCTCCTGCAAAAACACACAGTCCGTACGGATTTCTTGACATTTGGGGTTGGGGGGATGGGTATGAGATTTTTTTAGTACATTTCCATTTGATTNATAGAGAAATATAATTGACCTATATAATTAATTTTATCCAGTGTTTAGGGTTCCTCCTGCAAAAACACACAGTCGCGCCAAGTGTACGGGAATTCGTATGAAATTCCGTACGGATTTCTTGACATTTGGGGTTGGGGGGATGGGTATGAGATTTTTTTAGTACATTTCCATTTGATTGNTCCGTACGGATTTCTTGACATTTGGGGTTGGGGGGATGGGTATGAGATTTTTTTAGTACATTTCCATTTGATTGTTTTAGGTAAAGTCAAGGCCACTACTATAGATAGGATGTACCATCAAGTAGTAACAATGACCAAAGTTCGGCATCTCTCCGGCTCATTGAAATTATTTTGAAGGAAATGCATAGGGAAATTATTTAACATAAGTTGAATAGATTGATTAGCATGAATGGATGCAAATTCAATAAAAAATTCAATGAGTGTTATTAGTTTAGTGATATTTTAAAAAGATTTGTATTTTATAGGCTAAAAAAGTTATACCATAGATATTTAAAAACAAAGAAATACTAATTGGTAAAACAGTCAACAGAATGTAAATAACTCTAAGATGCATGAATTCTATCAAAAATTACAAAACCCCAGGAAAGTCATCTATTTGGATGTCTTTTAAGGGCCACCGGTATGAGGTATCGTAAACAGGGGAATTGTGTTTTTAAAGAGAAAAAATGAGAAAATTAGGAAAAATTTGGAAAACTTAAATGTTGCCAGCTTTATTTATTCATATAATTACTTGATAATATTGAGATTTATTACACTAGGCAATGTGTGTCTAAATGTGTGTGATACCGCACACTGGTGGACCTTAATAAATTTCCGGGTTTTCCCATTTAATCGATTCCCCGATTTTATTTTAATTGGCTACAGGCCAGCAGTTCACACCCATGAGCATAGCCGTTTTTTAAATTTTCAATAGATTTTTTAGACCGATGCCCAGAAAATGATGTTTATGATTCCTCACACCGGTGGCGGTCCTGGGGTTTAACATGAAATATGACAATATTAATAAGATTGAGAATACTGATTCATTATTTTGTGATTCAATCAGATACCTAAACCCAATTGTAAAGGTTTGGAAAGATGTAATGTGCGGAAGGAAAATGTTAATCAGGTCCTGCAGAAATATAAATTTTCCTATACAAGATTAACTGCCTGATTAAATTGAGGTCCAATCACGACATTTGATGAAAATGAGTTAGCCGATCACTTTTATTATTCAATACCAGACAGTAGAGCTGAAATTGAGCTATCTCAATTTGTGGACTAACAGAAGAGTTGGAAATACCTGTTCTAGAGCCTTGCATAGTTCGAAAGAAATTGCGATTTGAATCAGATTTTGATGAAGAGGAATGTTTGAGATTAAATTAGGTAAACCCTTCAAAAAATAGAATTTATAACGGAGTTACCTATATGATTGAATCTTAAAGTAATGAATAAGTATTCTCAATTTTATTAATATTTTCATATTTTAGATTAATTTGTAATTTTTGATAGGATTCTTGTACCTAGAGTTACGTATATTTTACAACTAACTAGTATTTTTTTATATTTTTATATTTCTCTGGTGTAAATTTTTTACTCTATAAAATACGATTTTTTTTTCGAACATGTCACTCAAATAATATTCATTGAATTGTTTTCTCGAATTTACATCAATTCAACATATAGTAAGTCAACCTATTCAATTAATTTAGAATAATTTCCGTTTGCATTTCACTCAAAATGATTTCTATGAGCCGGAGATAACTGAAAACCTCATTTTGCCGAACTTTGGTCATTGGTNGCATTTCACTCAAAATGATTTCTATGAGCCGGAGATAACTGAAAACCTCATTTTGCCGAACTTTGGTCATTGGTACTATGTGATAGTTAGTGATATCACCAAGTGGTGTTAATTTAATCAAAAGAGCTATAAGTTACATAACTTACTGGTTAGCGTTGTTTACCTTTGCTACATGGTGGTATTTTTGCGTTGCCTTTCTATATTTTTCATTTCCGCTGAGGATATCAGAAACAAGATGCTCNGCATTTCACTCAAAATGATTTCTATGAGCCGGAGATAACTGAAAACCTCATTTTGCCGAACTTTGGTCATTGGTGCTATGTGACAATTAGTGATATCACCAAGTGGTGTTAATTTAATCAAAAGAGCTAAGTTACATAACTTACTGGTTAGCGTTGTTTACCTTTACTACATGGTGGTATTTTTGCGTTGCCTTTCTATATTTTTCATTTCCGCTGAGGATATCAGAAACAAGATGCTCGACTAAACTGAATGAATCAATTGGAAATGCTTCCTTATAGCCTAGTTTGTCCAATTGGCGACGAATGATGGAGTATCGATGTTCTAGTAACCCAACCATGACTCATTAGTGTGGATGATGAATTGAGTCCACGGTCACTGTCACAGTGGGTTGCGTTGACTCGTATTGTCAGCTGATGAGTAAATTTTTTTTTCTTGGTATCGTCCCAAGAATAATCATCACAAATGTAAACTTTAAGGTGCGCTACACGTATGGGGGGTGGATCGAGTCATAAATCTGAAAAAAAAAATCTATACAAAAAACATGAGAGTTTACTTCAGAAACAAAAATGAAGACAAAAAATACATTAAAAAAATTGCTAAAATTATTCCTATTAATATTACTTAACTTAAGGTAAATGGTGAAATGGGTATATTTTTGATGTATTTTTGTAAGAAAATACATGCAGGTCAAAATTGACCTAGGTCAACTACCATTAATTGCAATAATTTAAGCAATTTTGAATGCATCTTTGTTTGAATTTTTATGTATTTTTTCATGCATTATTTCTTCATTATTTTTTCCCCATGAACAATGAACTTCGGTTATAGTGACTTAGGGACCGGCAGTTTTTGTTCAACATAGCCGGAGTTTGTTATACCTATACAGTGAACGGACGCTACAACTCATTAAGTGTTCATTATATCCAAATATTTAACTATAAATTCACCTATAAAAATCAAAAAAACCTAAATCGATGTAAATAAAAAAGCAGTGGGTGATGGGAATTTAGCTGGGACTGAATATGTAAAAGTTAGATTTTCATTTCAACATGTTAAGGTTTCCACAACCTTCTCTTCTAATTGGTCAATACTTCTGGTTATGCAGAAAATTAACCAAAATTAATTGAATGAAAGTAAATAATTCTGCAAAACTTATACATGAAATTTACAAGAGTTTTTCAATTATATTGTCATCACTGGATAATTCACATTTTTCATGAGTTTTCACATAGGGTTTGTTTGTGAAAATGTTAGATTATTGGGAGAGGGTGCAGGAATTAAATTAAATTAATCGTTTATATACATGCCAATGAGCTTTTTAGATGATTTCGACATTTTCTAAATTGCTAATTTATGATTAAAATAGATTAAATTTAATAGATATTATTGAAATTGATATGTTTGGTGTTTGGTTGCTAAACCGGATGAAGCGACTCTGGGGACAATTACCTAAATTTGGTTCACTATAGATGGAAGTTTAGTATAGCCGATTCCATTATAGCCGGACTACTCAACACAATATCTTGTTTCTTTGACAGTGACCGCCGAGTATGGTTTACTATATCCGGAGCTCTGTTATATTTTTAGTCACTATGTCCGGACTTTATTGATTTTCTTTCATGTATTTTGTTTCTCATGTAAATTATTAGTGTACTTAGCGATTCAGAATAAGTTAACAGAAATTTTATTTGTGATTTTTTCTCTCATTTACTTGGCATATAGAAAAAATATGAGAAAAACATTTCTTTTAACATATTCTGAGTCGCTAGGTATAAGATTTTTCATGTGATAATTATTCAGATTAATGAGTCGATCCACTCCCCATAATAATCACCATAAAAACAACTAATTTGTAACTTTCGATTGCTGTCCGTTAGTTAATTTACGCATTAAGGAAATGTGCTTTGTCACACACAACAGACTCATTCTGGTCATCGCTGTACTGTCAATTGTAAGCATTGTAATTCATATTTAAAATATATTAATATTTTATTTATAGATTTTATTAACTATTTTCAGGGTATTGGGCTTCTGACTTTCGTGACATCTTCTCTGGTCATACATAACGCTCACGAATTGAGCCAAGTGACTGTTCATATCAACTTCCTTATCGCATGTACATTTTGTACAATCGGAGCTGGACTCATACAAACAACATCATCTCTTCTCTTTCTATTTCGGGTAATAATACTGAGTCAGTATTAAATACTTTAACTAAGGTTATGAAAAGTATGATAACCTTCGAAATTTCTAGCTAAAAGTGACCTCGGCTATAATTTATGAGTCTATCGTTAGGCGGATACTGGTAGTTCACGTTCATTAAACCGTAGTAACTATTTCACCCAAAGTCATTATAGGCGAGGTCCACTGTTCTACATAAAATTTATTTTTTTTTTGTGAAAATTCAAATTTTGGAACGTTTTTTTTTGAAACGTTTTTTTTTAATTA
Organism: Holacanthella duospinosa; assembly: GCA_002738285.1. Taxonomy (NCBI): domain Eukaryota; kingdom Metazoa; phylum Arthropoda; class Collembola; order Poduromorpha; family Neanuridae; genus Holacanthella; species Holacanthella duospinosa. The sequence continues at coordinate 111,895 of NIPM01000265.1, read as the reverse complement.
TATTTTGCAGAGATTAATCACAAGACACTGGATCAGTACAAATGCAGTTGTGTTTGGAATATTCCNATGATAACCTTCGAAATTTCTAGCTAAAAGTGACCTCGGCTATAATTTATGAGTCTATCGTTAGGCGGATACTGATACTGGTAGTTCACGTTCATTAAACCGTAGTAACTATTTCACCCAAATTCATTATAGGCGAGGTCCACTGTTCTACATAAAAATTATTTTTTTTTTGTGAAAATTCAAATTTTGAAACGTTTTTTTTTGAAACGTTTTCTTTAATTATATTTTGCAGAGATTAATCACAAGACACTGGATCAGTACAAATGCAGTTGTGTTTGGAATATTCCTTCTTGGGATTTGTACTGCAATGGTCAGGTTTCAGTCAACACTTCCTGAAGGATTTGACCCAGCCATCGTCAAAAACATGACAAATTCATTACCAATATTAATTACTACCACAGAGCCTTATCTATTCGAAGATGAAGATGTCAAAAATGAAACATTTCCAAATGACGAGAATATGAATATGAATATGAATATGAATATGACTATGACTAGCGGCGTAGAAGACGAAAAAGATTCAGAATCAGAAGAATCCAGGGACAATGAGAATGATGAAGAATCTGAGAAAGGAAAACAGAATGAAAAGGTTGGAAAGAGTGGAAAAGCAAAATTAAAAGGAGTTCAGCAAGCTGAAAAAGTGTTGAGAAAAGCAACAATACTCAAGTTATACTTTGGATCCATCATGGCGGATTTCTTGGCTCTTCCGATCTTCCTAGGTCTTGTTTCATCTAAAGCAAGCAAGTATGAGTTGCGTGGTAAAAGCCTTATTGAAACTTCTTGGTAAATTCACACTTCTTCTGAGCTTGTACTTGATACGAATAACTAATTTTTATTTCCATGGAACACTTCCAGTTAAGCCTTTGTTATAAAAAGTTTCTGTGCAGAAACTGAAGGAATTAATTCTTGTTTCTTCACAAGATTAAAGAGTTTTGTAAATCACAATTATTCACCAGACAACCAATTACACAAAAATTTTTGTTCTGAGTTGACATATTCTTCGTACTGAGTGGTAGACTTAAAAAAAATTTTTTTTAAATGGTCGTCTGTTATTGTATTTTAGTTGAAATTTTGATCATCATTTTCGTATTTCTAATGAGTATGGGTGTAATTGGAATTCTATTCATAGGTTTAAGCAATGATTTCCCTTTAGTCTCTTGGGATGGTTTCCTACTTCTGCTCGTGATTACTGGATTAACATTGTACCTTGGTTTGGAAATGAGATAGCAATTGGATTCTTATCGACCATAACATAGCAGCTTACTGGACAAGTCACAAGTCTGTCAGTCAATCTACTCTTCCAAGATACAGTGCGAGATAGTCAATTAAAATGTCGAGTGCATGTGAGAGAGAAAAATACTAATAGTAAACACTTCCAATTTTTTTTTTGTTTAAAAAAATAGACCTTTCGGACGTCCCGGGACATCTAATTTTGTTCGATTTTCAAAAATGACGTCCCGGGACGCCATTCTTGACGTCCTGATCCCTACTGTTAATTAATAATGGAAAGGTCACTGAACTTTGAGCTTGAGACAAAAAATCTAAATTTAACGCTTACACAAATTAGTGAATAGTTCTTTNACCCAGCCATCGTCAAAAACATGACAAATTCATTACCAATATTAATTACTACCACAGAGCCTTATCTATTCGAATATGAAGATGTCAAAAATGAAACATTTCCAAATGACGAGAATATGAATATGAATATGAATATGAATATGACTAGCGGCGTAGAAGACGAAAAAGATTCAGAATCAGAAGAATCCAGGGACAATGAGAATGATGAAGAATCTGAGAAAGGAAAACAGAATGAAAAGGTTCGAAAGAGTGGAAAAGCAAAATTAAAAGGAGTTCAGCAAGCTGAAAAAGTGTTGAGAAAAGCAACAATACTCAAGTTATACTTTGGATCCATCATGGCGGATTTCTTGGCTCTTCCGATCTTCCTAGGTCTTGTTTCATCTAAAGCAAGCAAGTATGAGTTGCGTGGTAAAAGCCTTATTGAAACTTCTTGGTAAATTCACACTTCTTCTGAGCTTGTACTTGATACGAATAACTAATTTTTATTTCCATGGAACACTTCCAGTTAAGCCTTTGTTATAAAAAGTCTCTGTGCAGAAACTGAAGGAATTAATTCTTGTTTCTTCACAAGATTAAAGAGTTTTGTAAATCACAATTATTCACCAGACAACCGATTACACAAAAATTTTTGTTCTGAGTTGACATATTCTTCGTACTGAGAGTGGTAGACTTAAAAAAATTTTTTTTAAATGGTCGTCTGTTATTGTATTTTAGTTGAAATTTTGATCATCATTTTCGTATTTCTAATGAGTATGGGTGTAATTGGAATTCTATTCATAGGTTTAAGCAATGATTTCCCTTTAGTCTCTTGGGATGGTTTCCTACTTCTGCTCGTGATTACTGGATTAACATTGTACCTTGGTTTGGAAATGAGATAGCAATTGGATTCTTATCGACCATAACATAGCAGCTTACTGGACAAGTCACAAGTCTGTCAGTCAATCTACTCTTCCAAGATACAGTGCGAGATAGTCAATTAAAATGTCGAGTGCATGTGAGAGAGAAAAATACTAATAGTAAACACTTCCAATTTTTTTTTTGTTTAAAAAAATAGACCTTTCGGACGTCCCGGGACATCTAATTTTCTTCGATTTTCAAAAATGACGTCCCGGGACGCCATTCTTGACGTCCTGATCCCTAACTGTTAATTAATAATGGGAAGGTCACTGAACTTTGAGCTTGAGACAAAAAATCTAAATTTAACGCTTACACAAATTAGTGAATAGTTCTTTGGCTGGATCTATTCCAAACAAATGGTTGAACTATAGACAATTGACATTAAATAGCAGTCATTGATGATAATTAAGTAGATTTCGGTGATCGCGCACTGTGTTATGGAAGAGTAGATTGATTGACTTGATTGATTGATTGATGGAAGAGTACACTATGGTATGATTAATCTAAACTTTATTTTCTCTACCATTTTAATCACGGTTTTTTCTAGTGAGATGCGAAACTGTCAAAATCGATGTAAATGGCCCTATTCATTCAAAAACGAAGAAAATTTATATAAACTCAAGGAGTAATGAAATGATTAAAAAGGGATTTACTTTGAACAAACATTGCTAATTGTAAGAGGATTTCTATTCTCGATCTGGAATAGTCATTGATATGGATAACCACATTGCAGTACCATGGTATTTCTGTCTTCCAAAGTTATTACATCGAAAGTAAGCTATTTATATCGACTCTGACTTTCTCTGAGCTAGAAAAAAGTTGGAAAATTAATTGTAAGTTAAGTTGTAATGAGTGAGTTTAATTTGTAAATATTTTATTTTTATTCATCACTCTTTCATTTTAAATCATAGGAAAATAGAAGAATCTTTAAGAAATTGTGATGTCAGCGCATCCACGAAATATTTCTTGGTTTCCACAACCAAGAGCTCCAGTACCATTTCCACAGTCTCCATATGAGTTTCCTGTCCTATAATGCCAACGAAAGGAACAATGACCACATCTCATATTCATTGGTAGAATGACAGTCGTATTGAAGTAACCATCTTGGAGTTTAGAGACTGAATACTTTGTTCCTGACTCATCAGCAAGTTGCAAGGTTTCACCAAAACAGGTTTCAGTTTCTGCTCCACTTTCAAGGGTTTTCCCCAAAGGACAAATTTGGAATTCAAAATAACCTAAGTGACTCCTTGTTAATTGAACTGCTACAGGGACTTTCTAAGTATCAATCGGTATCACCAACAGTAGATAAGTTATAATAGGGTGTTAAGGATGCTTTTCAATCACTCAATATGGATACCCCAAGGAATTTGAAATTTTGAAACGAAAATTTGAATAATTGGTTGAATTTGAATAGAATTTACTTGGGCTATCACTATTGAGTCAAAACTATTGAGTTAAGTTAGGTATTTTTTTAAGCTAGCGATGCGACGAAAAAAATGGCCTACCTGTCCCATATCATACTTTCGAACAATTATCCTACGTCCATATTTTCCTCCATTTTCATTATCTCGTGGAACTACTTGAGCAAAATCATCTCCTAAAAACAATCAAGTCATGAGTTGAGCCATTATTGTGAGGAAATTTTTAAGAACGTACCGCAAGGTCCACATTTTCCACCATTTCTTATGTATTGCTCTGCAACTCCACCACAAGATAGCTGAAGGATGAATAGAGAAAATTTTAAATTTTGTTTATAATTAAACTGAAAGTCATCGGAGAGCAACAATAGCCAACAAAGTCAAAACGAAAATATCTCTTAAAGTAGCACAAAGCAGTAGTGAAATTATTATAGTGCGCAGCGCGAATAATCTCGCTACTCGATCTTGATTGGACGTTTGGTAAAAAACATACTTGATTGTCATCGTAGTTTATAGGTGGATCATAGGGCGCAAATTCTTTGAATCTCCAGAGTGATGATCTATTCGGTGGTTCCATTAGTCTTCCATGAGAATTGACATTTTCATACGTCTGCCACACCAGGATCGCTACAAACGTTAAAAACATGCTACACAATTTAATACAACCATTAAATTGTGAATTATGAAGCATTTGTTCATTATTTTATATAAATTTTTTCTCCACATTTTTTTTTTCATCCATTTTTTCAAATAGAGAATCCAACGGACATCATGCGTAATGTATGGACTCATGGATAAATTATAGTGTTTGCTTAAGTGTGACCTGAAAATTGAAGCTTTTCTAATTAGGTACGAATAAATCATTCATATTTGATTGATCAATTCATATTTTGGGAAGTGAAAATTAACTCACAAAAAAAAATGGGCTGAAGTAATCAATCATTGATACCTTGTGGGTATGAATGTGAATATCCGTAGGAATTTGTAATTTTAGGAAGATTAGGAGATTCGAAGTTTGGATTGTTAGGTTATTAGGGTTCTCGTGCAAAATATATCTTATAAGCGTGCTAGACTGTAGATTTAATACACTTTCTGTAACACAGAGGGCATTTAAAATTTACCGTAAAGTCGCAATGATGCCACGCCTTGGCGTATAACACTCAAATTTTTCTCAGATAACGCGCACTTGTGTGAGTTGTAAACACTATTAAAAACCTCGGTTATAATAAATTCGGTTGAAATGAACAGTCGAGTGTAATGATCATTTCTTCCAGTCTAATCTTTCATTTCACTATGGTGAGAGATAAAACAGACAATATATTGTTGAAAAAGTCAAGCCAATTTAATAAAATTCATCGCGAATGAATGAAGAAATGAAGTTTTCAATCATTGAACGAATATTTTTGCTATTAATCAGTGGTAAACCCAATAAAATAAGACAGTTCCCAAGATTTAATTTATTATTATTCATCCTTTTTGACAGGGTTTCTAAATCTTCAGTAAAAATGTTGAAGATTTTCTAGCCTTTTTTTCGATATGTTTTTTTCTTCTCAAGTAAATTCTTGATTGATTTGGTAGGTGAGGTAGCAGAGCCCAGAAAAGGGAAATAATTGAACCAAGGAAAATCAAAAATAACGGAATTTATGAACATAACTTCAAATTTAAACATTTGTTCATTATTCGACTGTAATGAACATCGGATGTGATGAACCGAATTTCCTGATTTCCATAACTCTTTTAAGCCTAGGTTTACTGTATACTCCTTTATTCTGTTTATAATGTAAACTTTCCACTCAAGGTTGATTTTAGTTATTAAATTTTTGTCTATTTGATGCGATATATCGATTGAAATATAAATTAATAAATTACGCAAAAATATTTCATTTGCCCAATTATCTCAAACAGAATTCCATTGTTTATATAGCGGAGTTGCGTCTTATCTACGATATGTATTATTTTCAAAAGTTTATTTATTTATTATAAATTTATTATATTTTTTTTTAATATTTTTTATTTTATTTTTAAATTATAAATATTTTTTATTTTTTATTTTTAAATTATAATTATTTTTAAATTATAATTATAATAATTATATAATTTATTATAAATGAGTTGCTCTTATACAAAAACTGGTCGTATAACTTTGAATTTATGGTAATTTAGTGTAATTTCCAAACTGCACTTGGTTGGAGTAGACTCCTCATGTCTTNAATAACGGAATTTATGAACATAACTTCAAATTTAAACATTTGTTCATTATTCGACTGTAATGAACATCGGATGTGATGAACCGAATTTCCTGATTTCCATAACTCTATAGCCTAGGTTTACTGTATACTCCTTTATTCTGTTTATAATGTAAACTTTCCACTCAAGGTTGATTTTAGTTATTAAATTTTTGTGTCTATTTGATGCGATATATCGATTGAAATATAAATTAATAAATTACGCAAAAATATTTCATTTGCCCAATTATCTCAAGCAGAATTCCATTGTTTATATAGAGGAGTTGCGTCTTATCTACGATTTGTATTATTTTCAAAAGTTTATTTATTTATTATAAATTTATTATATTTTTTTTTAAATATTTTTTATTTTATTTTTAAATTATAAATATTTTTTATTTTATTTTTTTAAATTATAATTATTTTTAAATTATAATTATAATAATTATATATATAATTATATAATTTATCATAAATGAGTTGATCTTATACAAAAACTGGTCTTATAACTTTGAATTTATGGTAATTTAGTGTAATTTCCAAACTGCACTTGGTTGGAGTAGACTCCTCATGTCTTTNTATAACTTTGAATTTATGGTAATTTAGTGTAATTTCCAAACTGCACTTGGTTGGAGTAGACTCCTCATGTCTTTCAGTTTTTCTGATCTAAACTGTGTGTGAGTTGAAAAATCTAGGGCTCAATTGTGATTTAGAAGGCGAAGGGGACGGAAGTGAGAGTTGGTCGTTGAGTGGAAATATAAAAATAAAATGGAACGGAAATTGAGTGACGAATACGAAGAAATAGTCTGCGAATCTGTCGTGAGTCTACTTCATCATATGATTTTATAAATAATATTAAAATATATGACCATTTTTACGAATTGCTTCAATCGTTTTAGGAATTTTTTATTTTATTTTTAAAGAATTTTTTCAAAATTTTATTGATTTGGGGTGTGGCTCAGAGAGCGGGAACTTTTGAGTTTGAATTATAGTGGCGAGTTCGCGGGTTATTATTTATTTACCCCATTTTCTGTCGGTTTTTAGTTATCATCACTTTTGAACAGTTTAATTTGTTTAATGTTTAATTGGACAGACATTATTGATTTAATCTTAATCAAATAATTTATATTTCTCAAAGTGTGCCATTGTGGAAGGATGCCGATGTCCGGTTCTTATGAAAACTGGAGATGAATGGCGTAAGCAAAACAGTAAATAAATTATCTAATGTTTGTCGAACAGTTAAGCTAATTCAATATTTAAATTTACAGAAATGGCAGAAATATTAAGTGTCAAGGATCACGAAACTCGTCGATACTTTTACGTCCATTTCCTCGAATGTGAGTTGAGCTTATCTGAAAATAATTTTTTAAAGACAACGACAAAATTTGCTCTAACCGGTGCTTATGAGTTGTGAAAAATGTTATCAATAGCAGTGTTGGTAACTGGGAGGGTAGTTTCCAGTTCAATTCAGTAATTTTATAAAGAAATTTTTTTTCCAGTTCAATTTCTATTTCCACTAAAGCTTTTTGTTTTCAGTTCAGTTAATTACTTTTGCATCTTCAAGACTTCCAGGCAAGTTCAGTTAAGTCCAAAAACTGAATTGAACTGAATTCTCAACACTAGCAACAGTAACTATATAGCTAAGGTATCCTTTAGAATCAACGCTCGGCGGGTTGGGTTACCGACTCAGGGCTGTTGCTCACTTGGGCTCTTTTGTGAATATCTTAATACGAAAGGGATTGGGAGCAGAGGTCACAGGACCAACCTTAGAATGAAAGGATGATTTTTGAAAAAGAATTATAACAGAACCGGACAAAAATTTTGAAAAGAGCTATAGCCCAAGCAGAGCCTAAGGGAATATTTTGAACAGAGCCCAAGGGAGTATTTTGAAAAGAATCCAATGAAAATTTTCAAAAGAATCGGAGCACAACCCAAGGGAGTATTTTCAAAAGAACCCAAAGTAGCAATTTCAAAACCTCCCGAACAGAGTCCAAAATGTATTCTTTTTAATGGTCCTAGCTCTGGTTAGAATAGCCTCGGTGCATTGTAAATTGTAGAGTGAAAGGTTGATTTATTTTTGTTTAGTTAACAAGCGACTGGATGAGTGGGTAGAGGAGGGTCGACTGGATCAGAACAAAGTATACTTTCCTAAAAAAGTCCAGGCCTCGAGACCTTCGTCTCCCGTGGCTGGTGATGTCGCTCCTCCCATGCCAATTGTCTCTACGCCAGCTGCAGCGAATCTCAAAAAGAAGAACAAGAAAAGACCAATCGAAGAGGTATGTGTGTTTGCCGAAATTTTCCAATCGCCTCACGTCTTGCGTTTTGTTTAGGTGAACGATGAAGGAGACAGCATGCCAGGCACACCTGCACCCCCTGGACCACGCACTACCGGTAGTCTCCTCGCTCATAGCAACGACGACGTCGTCACTCGAATGAAAAACATCGAGATGATAGAACTAGGAAGACATCGGATCAAGCCTTGGTATTTTGCACCCTACCCACAGGTACAAACATCTTGACCACTTTTACATTATTAAAAGTTTTACACTGTTTCATCTTGTTAGTTCATTTTGAGTTGTAAGAATGAATGATTTTGGTTTCAAGGAACTCGTGTCTCTGCCTTGTATTTACATCTGTGAGTTCTGCCTCAAGTATCGGAAGTCTCGAAAATGTCTCGCCCGTCACCTTCTCAAGTGCAAACTCCGACATCCGCCGGGGAATGAAATCTACAGAAAAGCTACTATCTCTGTTTTCGAAATTGACGGGCGAAAGAACAAACTCTACGCTCAAAACCTATGTCTCCTTGCCAAACTCTTTTTAGATCACAAAACACTGTAAGTCTCAATTCTCTCTGAATACAAACTGGTAATCTCTATAATCTGAGATTATAAAATCGAAATTTGGGGTTTTATAGGTACTACGATACGGACCCATTTCTCTTCTATGTCATGACACACTTGGACAACAGAGGGTTTCATCTTGTAGGATATTTCAGCAAAGAGAAAGAGTCTTCAGAGGATTACAATGTCGCTTGTATTCTCACCCTCCCTCCATATCAACGACAGGGATATGGGAAGCTACTCATCGAATTCAGTAAGTATACTTTTTTCGTAAAATCTCACATATTTGTAAAAGATTAAACACAATTAGAAGGATCAGGGTTAAAAAAGTTTTGGTGATTCAGACTGTAGCTCGTTCATAATAATGTTGATGTTTAAAATCTATACAAGCAAGGATTAACTTATACAAGTTTCAGAAATCTAATGTATTTTTCTGTTCCAGGTTATGAACTGAGTAAATTTGAAGGGAAGTTGGGGTCACCAGAAAAACCACTTTCAGATCTCGGTCTTTTGTCCTATAGGAGTTTCTGGTCACAAAGTATTCTCAATATACTCTTCACCACCAAACCAACCGAAGTCAACGAAAGGCCATCCATTACCATCAAGTGAGTCATTAGGACTTTTCTCTTCATTCGTTACAACTGGAAACTTTCAGAAGGCATCAGAAAAATTTCATAAAAGTGTTTAATTACCTACAGTCATGTGCTAATGGGTATGGTGCCTATGGTGCGACCCCGGTTGAAATTTGGGCTGATTTATGCCCAGTAAAATGCTTCACCTACTGAGACAAAATTTTTATTCGTCACTTTAAGGCATGCCATGTGATATGAAAACTGGAGTTGTCAAATTATGGTACATGTTTCGCCAATCATATGGTTTGTTCCCACTAATTTAAACCTATAATTTCTATCTACTTAAAACTAAAAAAATTTCCTGTAAATTTAAGTGGTAGAGAAGGTCAAAAAATGACACTTTCTGTGGTCAAGTTTACCTCGGGAAAAATCGGCCCAATTCGGGAATCCGTACTCCGGTTTGATTTTGGGCATTAGCACAGCTAAGTTAGTGGATAATGGCGCAAAAGCATAGTAATCAAATCAGGAGTTGAGGATTCAGGAAATTGTAGGAAATGATATGAAATAATATTTTATATTTTGATTATTTTTGATAATTACAGTGACATCTGTGAACAGACGTCTATGAAGAAAGATGATGTTATNTTTTATATTTTGATTATTTTTGATAATTACAGTGACATCTGTGAACAGACGTCTATGAAGAAAGATGATGTTATTTCTACACTTCAGACACTGGGTGTGATCTCTTATTATAAAGGAGGCTTTGTCATTGTTCTGACGAAGGAAATGATCAGGAATTACGAAAAGGCCTCACAATCAGTGAAAATTGATCCTACATTTCTACACTGGACACCAAAAGGTTAGTTTCTCGAATCTCGATAAAGAATTGGTTGTATAATTATTTTCATTTCAGATTGGTCGAAACGAGCCAAATGGTAACTTCTGTCTTGTTCTCTATCCATTGTCCCATTTGGTTTTGTTTGATGTAGACGCTAGTAGAATCAGTTTCTTATCCGAGTGATTTCATTGGCTTTTTATTGTCTCTTTAAGCCTATAGTTTGAAGAGTCATTTTGGGTCATTTTTGTATAGATGGGACAGGGTGGGAGGGAGATGAGGTAAAATGGAGCAAAATCCCATTCAAATGGTTTAAAACCATTCTTCTTGTGATGAAATTCTGAAATGTATACGCTTCTTTACTAATATTCTAGATAATTTATTTCTAATCCAAACCTGTATTATCCTCTTCATAATTAAATTTCAACTAGTTTTATACATATACAGAGTCTGAGAAGGTTCGGAGAGTGATAACAACACAAGGTAAATTTAATTAGCATAAGTTAAGCCAATTCTCAAGTAACGTAGGGAATTCAGTTTTATGACAAAAGTTTAGTTAGGGAGTCATGGAATAAAGGAGATTTTGTATCATCTTTAANGTAGGGAATTCAGTTTTATGACAAAAGTTTAGTTAGGGAGTCATGGAATAAAGGAGATTTTGTATCATCTTTAAGAGTGACAAGAGTATAAGAAATCATTCAAGTAATAGGTTATTGAGTTTGATTGAATTTAAATTGTAAGGTATTTGAGGAGTGAGTGGGATGGATGAGTTCAAAATTTGCATGTCGTGTAGTTGTTAGCAGTAGCGGTGTAGTGACAGAGTGGGAGTCCCTCGAGAGAAGAAAGAAAAGGTCCGACAATGTGCCTGTGAGGGTAGAACCATTTGCAAAACATGGACACAGATACGATAAAGTAACTTCGGTTGGATTCAACCAAAGTGTATCCAACTTTTTCAGACAGAGTCAAGATATCCGATCTTGAACCGCAATAGCGACCACGAAACGACACAGCCCAGATAGCAGTGTAGTTCGCTTATAAGTGAATTATTTCGCCGACTAAATTAAACTACACTGATAGTGAGAGTTGTTAAATTTTGGACAAGTGTAGGTCTCTAACCAAACCTAAACATAACAACTAAGCCTAACATAACCCAAACCTAATTAACAACCTAAACCTAATCTGACAACCTAAACCTTATCTAAAAACCTAAACCTAATCTAACAATCTACCTAAAGCTAATCTAACAAAAGACTGTAGTAATGGGCGGTAACAAATAACTACAGTCCATTATTACAGCCCTTTGCTGTTACTTTTAGGTTGTTAGAGATTAGGTTTAGGTTATGTTATTAGATTAGGTTAAGGATGTTAGACTAGGTTTAAGTTGTTAGGTTAGATTAGGTTAAGGATGTCAGATTAGGTTTAAGTTGTTAGGTTAGATTAGGTTAAGGATGTTAGATTAGGTTTAAGTTGTTAGGTTAGATTAGGTTTAAGTTAGGTTAACTTTAGATTGTTGTTAGGTTTAGATTATTAGGTTATGTTAGGTGTTTGCATCAGATAATTGCCGAGGCCGGTATTTGTTCAAAACTTAACAGTTCAGTATAGTTGAATTTGGTCAGTGAAATGGGATAACTTATAAGCGAACTGCACTGCTCTCTGGGCTGTGTCGTTTCGTGGTCGGTGTTGGGGTTCGAAATCGGATNTTCAACCAAAGTGTATCCAACTTTTTCAGACAGAGTCAAGATATCCGATCTTGAACCGCAATAGCGACCACGAACCGACACAGCCCAGATAGCAGTGTAGTTCGCTTATAAGTGAATTATTTCGCCAACTAAATTAAACTACACTGATAGTGAGAGTTGTTAAATTTTGGACAAGTGTAGGTCTCTAACCAAACCTAAACATAACAACTAAGCCTAACAACCCAAACCTAATTAACAACCTAAACCTAATCTGACAACCTAAACCTTATCTAAAAACCTAAACCTAATCTAACAATCTACCTAAAGCTAATCTAACAAAAGACTAGTAATGGGCGGTAACAAATAACTACAGTCCATTATTACAGCCCTTTGCTGTTACTTTTAGGTTGTTAGAGATTAGGTTTAGGTTATGCTATTAGATTAGGTTAAGGATGTTAGACTAGGTTTAAGTTGTTAGGTTAGATTAGGTTAAAGATGTCAGATTAGGTTTAAGTTGTTAGGTTAGATTAGGTTAAGGATGTTAGATTAGGTTTAAGTTATTAGGTTAGATTAGGTTTAAGTTGTTAGGTTAGATTAGGTTTAAGTTAGGTTAACTTTAGATTGTTGTTAGGTTTAGATTATTAGGTTATGATAGGTGTTTGCATCAGATAATTGCCGAGGCCGGTATTTTATCAAAACTTAACAGTTCAGTATAGTTGAATTTGGTCAGTGAAATGGGCTAACTTATAAGCGAACTGCACTGCTCTCTGGGCTGTGTCGTTTCGTGGTCGGTGTTGGGGTTCGAAATCGGATATCTTAACTCTGTTTCTAACATTACCAGCTGGACCTGACATCTTAATTCTTCAATTGCTTTCATTAGTTTTAAAAACGTGTTCTTTGGTTAAATCCAACCGTAATTTGGACAAAGTTTCTCTAACCTGTCCTTTGTCCAGTCGAAGATAGGACGAAAAAGCAATCCAATGGCGACACAGAGGACAACTACTGCCATAAACCCTAGAAATAGCTCTTTGTTGATGGAAAAGAACCCGCCACCCTTGAAACACAAGGATATGTTAGGCAAGTCCTTCGGATTATATATTTAATATATTGTAAAAGTGTTTATACCTCCATATGCGTCGGTTGGAAACGGTTGAAGGAGTTGTATAAGCTAAGGAGGAAGAACTACAAAAAATACAATGAATCAGAGATAGGCTTAATGACCTCATGAATATAAAACAATACACTTCGGTTATTACACCATATAACATGATCAACAAATTTAGCATTGGCATGAAACATGTAGTAACCAAAGTGTTGTATTCAGAGTTAATATAAAATGGAGACCATAATGGTTTACCATTTCTTCATCCGTCTTTCTGCCAATGAGAGAGGTACGTCGTGCAATTTCTAGACCTCCCATGAGCTCCTCCTGTACATCGGCGGATGTCAGGAGGACCATAAAGTAGAAAACTTGATTTCCCACGAATAAAAGGACAACTCCGATCCAATCATGACGTCGGATAAAGAACCTCCCACTATTGGCTAACACCATATGTGACTCATCTAATTCTTGTTCTCCTGCCAAGTCCAATCTATATCCCAGACGCATGGAGACAAAGAATAGAAGAATCTCGAAGATCATGGAAACGGTCTAAGGAAGAGGAGTGGTTATTGAGAAATAAATTCAAAACTAATCAATGTTAGTAGTATAGTATGGGTTAGGTACATGAGCTGCGAAGTAGGATTCCAAGATACCTATTATAACATAAAGTATTCATTCTTTATAATGTTTACAAGAAATAAGTACAAGGAAAGACCTTGGAAGAGATCATTGGTTCCTTGTACCAAATCCAGAAGAAGACAGTGGTCCTGTGCATAAACAAAGTAATTATTTAGGTTTAGCTGGGTTCTTATTGGATGGGACGATTATTGGAGTTTGAATGGTAACCTTGAAGAGGAGTTTGTATGTCGTTCGACCCTCTTCTGTCTGTGGATGGTTGCTCCGGAGGATGGCTCCATAGACTCGACCATTCCATTGACCAATGGCGTTGATGAGCATTTTGGCTTTGATGTAGTAGACGAGAATAAAAGAACGAGACCATAGGAAGGAGAAGAGGACGATGAGGATCCCAATATGTTGGTAAATGTAGAACTCAATTGAAAATTTATTTTGATTGTCACCAAGGAGCATGAGAGGAGACATGAGTCGGAAGACCATCACCGACATTAGTGTTGATCTCAAAATTAGAACAAGCGGTCAGTATATTGTGTTTTAATATTCTTATAACCTTGCTCCACTCTTAGGCCCGTTTTATGCTTCCGTTTTATCTCTTCCTCATCTTTTAGGAGGTTGTTGACGTTTTTTCTCGTATTTACATGTTTATGGTTTCACCGAATGTTAATTGGATGAAAAATCAACCAATGTTCATTACAATCATCTTCTAATTTTGTTGAAGGAAGTATATATTGAAAAAGTGAAACTATTCACGAAACAAAAAGTATCTCTTAAGTTCAACTTCTGTTGGAGGAGATGAAGATGAGTGGAGCATAGATTGATTTACTCAGACAAATTTTCATCCGATGATGATCCGAGAAACGTTCGGATAATCATCGATGAAGCGTAAATAGAATAATTTGCCGTTCATCAGTCAAAAGGCCGGAGGTATTACGGATGAAGTGGAAGTATAAATCGGGCGTAAAGTTCAACTTCTGTTGGAGGAGATGAGAATGAGAAAATGTGGAAGCATAGATTGATTTACTCAAACAAATTTTTATCCAATGGTCGTCCGACCAATATTCGGATAATCATCTGATGAAGCGTAAAATCTGGGTGTTCTTCACCCAAAATGCCTGAGGTATTACAGATTAAGCGGAAGTATAAATCGGGCGTTAAGAATTAGGACATAATTAAGAAATATGGGATTCACCCGTTGACCATTGAAGCTAATCCGGCAAAAGTGGTTGGAATGATGATAAGGCTCACGAAAATCGTGACAGTCATGATTTTTATCGTATTAGAAAATATGGTAGGACTAACATCCAATTGAGACGTTTGTAGGGATCTACAACCGTGCAGATAATACAACAATATACCAATTTAGAATTCAGAATTTTTATAATACTTTCAATCCCAATGTAATTCTCTCTTCTCATTGGTTCATAACTTACCTTGTCCAGAATGCAAAGTAATCCGCAAACTCATGTCTCCGGAGAATGATGAGAATTGAGCAGACAATTGAGCTACCCAGTCCCATTCCCACAGTAATTAAAATGAGGAATCCTCTGTTAGAGATTTCAAGTTAATTGATGAAATGATCATAAATTTGATAAAAATTAGATTGAAATGATATAAATTTTTACCTATGGAAGAGTGCAGTCTCTCTAGCGCGTACGGCCTTCGTTACCCCTTCACCAAACTTGAGCTCCATTGCCTTGTCCTGAATGTCAAAGGCCATGAGAAAGAGATTGATTAGTCCCATTAGGAAGCAGAAGAAAATGATAACAGTCGTTAGACCAAAGTAGACCCCTTGAGGACTCTTCCAGATGAATCTAAACTCAACAACTTCATTGAAACTCTCTAACTTTGTCATCTTGAGTGGAAATCGACCAACTGCATGTAGGAAAGTTCTAACTATTCTTTCAGAGTCAAGCATGATCTCACCACAAGGTTCATCTTCACCAATATCATCCCCAAAATCCAGATTCTCTGAAGAATATTCGTTCTTTTAGGTTATATTAGTATCAAATTTTTAATTTTGTGTTGAAAATTTAGAGAATGGACCAGCTAGCCAAAGTTCAAGGTTCATAAAACTGACTCCATAAGGTCTAAAAAGTACATAACATACCATAGTCGTGTAAAGTTTGTCTCTTGGCACGCATTGAGAATACTTCATGATGGTGGGTAGAGTGTGACTTCTGATGGTCGTCGTGGAAATCTTTAGGAGATTGAGGTTCAGGTGAAAACTCAGTAGTTTCTGGTTGTTGGTCAAATTGGTCTACTTCCGTTCCATCAGTCTGTTTGGGTGATGAGTCGTTTATATTTATGCCATCAGTGGTTCGTTTCTTAACAAATGATTTTTTTTGACCAATCATCACACTCCCTTTTGCTTTTTTTGCATCAGCCATCTTGTATTAAAGTTTAGAAAATATGGTACTAGTAAGTCAATTCCAGTCTCATTCACAGTGCAACAATACTTGACAACAATGGAATTAAGATATGTAAAAGCTCTGAATGTAATCTCAAGAGTATGATCAAAAAACAATACTTAACAAAAATCAGGGTGATTTTTGATTGTTTGTTGTCACATTATTGGATTTACTTTGAAAGTTTTCTTTGCCAACAGATAATTTAAGGTCAATGACCTCTCCAAGGTTGCTATGAGAAATTTACAAAAAAAACGACTGATCATAGACATTTTCAAAATTTTCAACATTCAACAACTTTATTGGACCTCTCAATATCGAATAGCTCACTTTTTCGGGAGATAACAAATGGTCCATGGAAACCATTTTTGTCGCTTCGTTTTATAAAGCGAAACGACAACAATCTAAAACCAGCCTCAAATAATCTAAAATATGAACATTTTGAAATTTTTTTTTTTTTTTTTTTTTTTTAAATTTTTTTAATTTTTTTTTTTTTTTTTTTAAATTTTTTTTTTTTTTTTTTTTTTTTTTTTTTTTTTTTTAAATTTTTTGAATTTTATTTCTTTGGAAACGCAACAATCAAACGATTGAAGCAAGTAAACAATAATCTACATGCCTCATCATCAGTTGATATAAGTTTCTTTGAAACAAAAAAAAGTTGAGAAAAGTGATTCTAAATTTTTCGTGACGTGGTGGCCGTGGTGAACGTGTATCGTCAGCTTGGTGAGTTTTCAATTACTTCTANTTTTTAAATTTTTTTAATTTTTTTTTTTTTTTTTTTTTTTTAAATTTTTTGAAATTTTATTTCTTTGGAAACGCAACAATCAAACGATTGAAGCAAGTAAACAATAAACCACATGCCTCATCATCAGTTGATATAAGTTTCTTTGAAACAAAAAAAAGTTGAGAAAAGTGTTTCTAAATTTTTCGTGACGTGGTGGCCGTGGTGAACGTGTATCGTCAGCTTGGTGAGTTTTCAATTACTTCTANATTCTAAATTTTTCGTGACGTGGTGGCCGTGGTGAACGTGTATCGTCAGCTTGGTGAGTTTTCAATTACTTCTATAATGACTTTTAGAAAAGTTGCTAAATTGATGTACTTTTGTTTAAAAAGTTGAAAGGATGTCGTCTAAGTGGTCCGGTAGATTTTGGAACTTTGTACCATATTTGAATTTCGTTATTGGATGCTCAGCCCTCTATGTCCAAGCTCTAGTACTCCATCCTTGGCATGAACAACTCGATAAAGATTATGAGCAAGTACGAGAGAATGAAACGGATCTTCTGAAGAGTTATCATGGTAAACATCTTGCCAATCTCTATCGTCTAGAAAAATCTATTCCAAAATTACAACCACTCAACACTCCGTCTCCATCTACGAGCTCAGAGGTCAAGTCTTCAGAGGTCAAGTCTCAAAGTAGCCACAAAATCTAAATTGTAAGTCCCAAAGTTATAACTTTTCACTTTTCACTATAATCTTCAAACTTTTATAACTAAATTTCTATTTGCTTTACATTTTTGACAGTCTTATGTGTCAGAGAGTGGATGGGNCTTTTCACTTTTCACTATAATCTTCAAACTTTTATAACTAAATTTCTATTTGCTTTACATTTTTGACAGTCTTATGTGTCAGAGAGTGGATGGGAGGGTCATTTGGTCAAATCAAAGTTCAAGAATGACTCCTACTACTACACTAATACTTTGTGAAGAAGGTCTATAGTCTACTACACTAAATTACTACTAACCTTACTTACACAGTTCACATGATAGACTATACTATCTAATAGGAATAAATCCCACTACTAAACAAGACCAAGTTTTCTTGTTGAACTTTACTATTCTTGAATANGAGGGTCATTTGGTCAAATCAAAGTTCAAGAATGACTCCTACTACTACACTAATACTTTGTGAAGAAGGTCTATGGTCTACTACACTAAATTACTACTAACCTTACTTACACAGTTCACATGATAGACTATACTATCACTATCTAATAGGAATAAATCCCACTACTAAACAAGACCAAGTTTTCTTGTTGAACTTTACTATTCTTGAATANCACTATCTAATAGGAATAAATCCCACTACTAAACAAGACCAAGTTTTCTTGTTGAACTTTACTATTCTTGAATATCTTCTTCTGACGGTTTGTAGTCGTCGATGGTGTCTTGACGAAAGGCTTCTATACCCGCTTCTGAATCTTCACGAATCAATTTGTTTGGTTTTGGTTTAGGATGCATGAGAATGAATGGAGTTTCAGCACAGAGTTCTCCACCAATAGCTCCAAGGAATAACTTGACCTTTACTACATACGAAACGATGATTCCAAAAGCATCTCGTTGATCAGGGTCAGAGAGTCTGTAAGGTCAAAATTTTTATAAAAAAGTTGTAATTTTTGGAGAAATTGTATATCTCGTTGTGTTTTTTTACAAAGTTGAGGAAGCTAGATCAGTGTCTTCTCTCTTGAGTTGACCATCCAATGCAATTCCACGACGATCTTTGTTGTTTGACAGACTGGGTATGAGATAAACTGTTTTCTTGAGACTAGAACCAGGTTGTAAAGGACAGCCTTCTCTATTGGATATAAATGCAAATTAAACATAAATTTTACATTTTACATTTTACATTTTACATTTTACATTTTACATTTTACATTTTACATTTTACATTTTACATTTTACATTTTACATTTTACATGTTACATTTTACATTTTCTAATTACTTATAAAATCATCCAACTTACTGAGTTTCAATAGAAGCCACAGTCGCTTTNTTACATTTTACATTTTCTAATTACTTATAAAATCATCCAACTTACTGAGTTTCAATAGAAGCCACAGTCGCTTTATACTGACCGCTTGAAAATATACAAACGTCAATGCATTGTTGGACCATAGCACGAATTTTCTTGACAGTTTTATTACTGTTATTTCGAATAGAAATATTCACCATAATTCTCTCACCGTGATGATAGAGCTTAAAAATGTCAAGTTAGTACTTATATAGGATTAGAATAAGTTAATATTATTGATTTCTTAACGAACCTGTCTATCTAAAGTAGTTTCCAATTCAAGTTGTCCTGGACTCATCAAGAAATCTTTTCGTACAACTGTACAAGGTTGACGACCTTTACTTGATGGCGCGTATTGGATCTTCCTTATCGTCAATTGTACTGAGCTCCTATTGGTTGTAATTAAAAAAGTCTAGATAATAATATGTTATGATTATGGGAATGTTTTCAGGTGATGGGACCTTTTATGAGGTTTGTCAGATGCATCTTCTCCAGCGAAAATCCGAATATAGTAGTCCACACCACAAGGTCTGCCTTGATCTTCGGATCCTGGTTGGAGTGTTACGGAAGCAGGAGAGTTCAAAGGTATGTTAAAAGTGAATGGATAAGCATTGAGATGAGAGGCAGAGAGTTTAGTAAGGAGTCGTTGTTGGAGTTTTGATGTTTTGAGGTCAGAGTTTAAAGTATCAGGGAAGACGAGGTGAGAGAGGAGTACCAAATCTTTTTGGAATTTGAGACCCATCGATTCGTCTTCTTCTCGTCCATAACGAAAAGAGCAGAGGAGTTGTCCAAAAACTTTTCGATTCTTCAAGTACTCATCGCCAATCACAACTACGCCATCTGCAACCAACAAACTAAGTTTTGATTTATTCATTCAAGGTTTTTAAGGTACTAAATTAAGTACTATACTTCAAAATTCATGTATACCATCCAAACGTCAGTTATGACATCCTAGGATGTCATGGCTGACCAAGGTGGTGGGTTTTTTTGTTTGTTTTTTGAAAAAAAAACCAAAAAAAAACGGTTTTTTTTTGTTAAAACCGGGTTTTTATGGTTAAAACCAACATTTTGGTTCAAATTGAATTCTTCATTAAATTTGACGAAATCTCAAAAGTTTAACATAAATTTAATTTAAATGGTAAATTCATTTTAATTGTTAGGACAAACAGCTGATCGATATTTCGCTGTAAATGTCGATCTCGATTATATATCTGAAAGATAGTGCGATGTCGATTTCGATACTTTGATGAAAATATCGACTCTTGTCGATCTCCATCTCGATCACTATGCAAAAAGATTGACGGCAACCAATCTCGATCTCTAACGACTAAAAATCTACTCAGTGTCAACATGACAATTGATCCCGATCTCGATCTTGGTTTTAACCAATGGGTTTTTTTTTAAAAAAAACCAAGCGGTTTTAACCATGGTTAAAACCATTGGTTAAAACCATTTGGTTTTAACCAATCCACCCTGTGGTTGACGTCTAAGGATGTCATGGCTGACGTCTTAGGATGTCATGGCTGGCGTGTTTAGGATGTAATGGTTGACGTTGAATTCAAATTTTGGCAATAAGTTATAAAATATGAGTTATAACACTCCGGGACGTCATTTTTACCGTCCTGACGCTAACTGTCATGACACATTTTGAAATTTTTTCCAAAACCCAAGTCAGCCATTTTTGAAGAAATCCAAAGAGTAAGACTCACCCACAGGTTCAACCGTTGTGATATTGTCCACAAATTCTCTCTTCCCTAAGTAAAGTGTTAGTCTACCGTTTGGTGAACTCTTTTTGAAAACTTTGAACGAATAGACCATTTTGAGATCTGGAAGGTGTGTGGAACAATCCAAGAAGAAACTGAAACTGAAACTGAAACTGATTATTCGCAAAATTCAGAAACAAGTGGATTCCTTTCGTCAACTGATTGTAAATGTTGAGAAAAGAGCTCTTTTATACCTCCAGTCTCTATCTAATTGGCTTAATTTTAGTTAGGTTGCTTTCTTTTGTCATTTTTTCTACACTGATGACTGACTTTCACGAAGAGATAAGGAGAAGCCATACACGAATACAATGACGTTGGACTAATTTGAACAAAACTTGAAGAGGATTAGGAAGAAAATGCTTATGTTCTTGTTCCATGTGACAAAATCCATAACTGGCTAAATGGTGATGGATGATTAATGATCCTTATCATGACGAGGGCACCTTTGTCCTCTCAGGTTAGTTTTTATTTAACAATTTTCATAATGGGAAAATTTTGTCCTAGGTAGTAAAGTACGATGTACGAACAGTCAATGGTCAATGTCGACCATTTAGGTTGAAATTCGATGTGGGTTTCTGAAAATTAATGGGAAACTGTTTAAATAATGATTTTAGTTGAAGTAATAATATTCACTTGAAGGAGGCGAAATCATGGCAAAATTACGATTTTAAGTTACGATGTTTTGTTAATTTCATTGCAAGTTTTTCAGTTTAAAAAAAATGTTCAACGGTGGTAGGCATACCACCGTGGAACATTAACGTATGGTTGGTCGATGGGTCGGTGCGGTGGTGGCGGTGGCTGACGGTAAGATAAATTGTACAGTAGCAACCTCTAGCGAGAAAGCCAATAGTTTCCTTTACTCATCCACTTCTCCGTACTAAAAATAGGCAGTTCCCGATTTGATACATCAAAATTTTTTTTTAGCAAACAGCCGCATCAGAAATTACTCTCAGCTCAATTTGAAACATCGCTAAAATTAAATATTACCGATGTAACCAACTACTGACGTATACTATAAATCAATATTCGTTAACCTTTTTTTTTGTAGTCCGGACTCGTTTATTTGCTTTTGAAAAACGTTATGCTAGGGACATCTTTCTTTTATTGGGATACTTAAGAATTTATTCACAGTACTACAGTGAGTTTATTTCAAACCTACCATAAACAACGATTCGATACCATGGCGATTGTAATGTTTTTATTTACAATTGGTAATCGGTTATAAACTTATTTTTTTTTACATTTTTTTTTCTCTTTTCCAATCTGCTTCACGTGAAATNCCTTTTCAATCTGCTTCACGTGAAATTTTATATTATTTTACAATTTATTTCATTATTTTACAGTTTTTTCAAATTAACTTTTACATAGAAATACGTAAACATTGCTTTCGTAAACGGTTGTTTATCTCGTGAGGTTTGTAATAGATTTTTTTTTGCGAATTATTACAAATTATCACCGAATTTGACTGAANTCTGCGAATTATTACAAATTATCACCGAATTTGACTGAAGTGATTCCAGATTTGTTTATTTTAGAAAATCACAAATTTCAAAACTGGGAGGTTTCATTAACACTATATTTCACTGTATAAGGGATTTCTGGTGATGAAAATATTGGATTTGTAGATTTTTATGTGATTTTTCATTTTTTATTTTTCATCAATAGAATTTTCACTTTTTATGTTTGCATAATTTCAGAATTATTGGGCTCATAGAAAGCTCCATAGTTTGGGACTTTATTGGGACCAAAAACAGGCCTTAGCTGAAGGGTTTTTTTTTTGCATAAGGTTTCATCAAACCATAAAATTGTTTCCACCATNAAAACAGGCCTTAGCTGAAGGGTTTTTTTTTTGCATAAGGTTTCATCAAACCATAAAATTGTTTCCACCATTTTCATTAGGAGTTTAATCTTGATTAATGTACTTATTTTGATGTAATTATTTAGTAGCGTGAGTATTTTGTCAACAGCAAAAAAAAATCATTTTTTATTTACTATTATCACTCAAAGTTAATCATAATTTCTATTAAACGTTACCTTTAAGAGTGTTGGTAATATTTAAGTTCCATTTTATATTTTACTTAGTGCTAAGTTAGCACTGTTAACTTAAAAAAAAGCTCATGCTACCTGAGCTCTGCCTCACAGCTCACTTAACACGAATATTGATAATTTGTGAGCTGANTAAAAAAAAGCTCATGCTACCTGAGCTCTGCCTCACAGCTCACTTAACACGAATATTGATAATTTGTGAGCTGAGCCTTCCGACGAAGAGCTGAGCCTGCCGACGAGGAGCTGAGCCTGCCGATGTTTGAGTTAATCCGTTACATAATCAGTCTTTCTCATCATTTTCATCCTGACTTCTGCTGATCACGTTCTCAAAATCGGTGAGCTCTAAATCTCAACTAATTAATCATCATTCTTCGCTGATTGCTTAGCAGTTAGTTTCAACCAGCATCTCATCCCATCCTCATCCGTAAGCCAATGAACAAAAACTGAGTAGAACCGTTAACGTCTGTACTCTGTGAATTTCTACGTTTATGCTGGTTGGTTTGGTTTACTAAAAGTAATAATTTTCATTGAAACTGTCATTTACCGAAAGGAATAGGAGAGAAACTGAAACTGAATTACGATTCCAGTTCATCAATCATTAATAAGATTGTCATTATTGGACCCTCCCTACCTCAATCCAATTAAATCGAATAATTCCTTACCTCAATCAGAATGTCTTCAGATAAATCAAGAATGGAGTGTTTCAAGAACAAGGGAAAAGATCAAGACGTAAGGAATTTGTACAAAATGATGAGTCATTGGTCATATGAAGGGACCATGTAAGCTATAGTTGTTTCTTGTGTTTGTAGGAAATGAGACGACGAAGAAACGAAGTGACAGTGGAATTACGTAAGAATAAACGAGATGAAACATTGTTGAAGCGACGGAATGTTCCAGCAGCTGATGTCGTCACTGAAGATGACTCTGAGAAGGTAATGTAACTAGTCAATGAGTGAATAAATTTCTACTTTTGAACTTTAAACAATGGATATTCTCTTTCGGATACTTGTTTTAGATTTCACCAGCAAATTTAAGTGCATTGGTTCAACAGGCGAGTTCAGCAGATGAGGCGATTCAATATCCTGCAGTTACGTCTGTGAGAAAACTTCTCTCCTCTGATAGGAACCCTCCGATTGATCCTCTTATTGAATGTGGTATCCTCCCTGTTTTGGTCAATTCTCTCAAGGAGACTACCAAGTATGTCTTATATGTCAACTTTAATATTGAGTTTTTGGGTTCTTAATTTCTGCTATTTTCTAGTCCTGCCCTTCAATTTGAAGCAGCATGGGCTCTCACGAACATCGCCTCTGGCTCCTCAGCCCAGACGAACGCTGTAGTTCAAGCAGGAGCTGTACCTCTTTTCTTAAGACTTCTCGCGTCTCCTCATCAGAATGTTTGTGAACAAGCTGTATGGGCCCTTGGTAAGAAATTTAACTATTGGATTCAAAGCTCATTGTGGTGGTATTTAGTTAATATTGTTATTATAATTTTTTTTGATTCTAATAAGTATTTATTTTGGTATTTTTATGGTACTTTTCTTCATTGCTTTTTTTTGCTTACTTAGGTAATATCATTGGTGATGGTCCAATGCTCCGGGACTTCGTGATTAACTTGGGTATGGTGACACCACTGTTGAAGTTCATCCAACCAGACATCCCTATCACTTTCCTCCGCAATGTCACTTGGGTTATTGTCAATCTCTGTCGGAATAAGGATCCACCACCACCTGCGCAGACTCTCAGGGACATTCTACCTGCACTCAATGTTCTTGTCCACCACAGCGACACGAGTGTGAGTCATAAGACTACGTCTCTTTTAAACTTCAGATTCAATACTAAATGATTGAAGTGTTGTATAAATAGAAATTATTTTTATTTTATAGGTGCTGGTGGATACTGTGTGGGCTTTGAGTTATTTGACTGATGGTGGAAACGAACAAATTCAGATGGTAATTGACAGTGGAGTTCTTCCTAAACTCGTTTGTCTCCTCTCCCATCATGAGGTTAAAGTTCAGACGGCGGCTGTACGAGCAGTGGGAAATATTGTCACTGGGACAGATGAACAGACACAGGCAGTTCTCAATTGTGACGCCCTTTCTCACTTCCAAGGTCTACTGAATCATCCTAAAGAGAAGATTTGTAAGGTACTTCCAACACATCCAAGCAAATTATTGGAATAGATTTTATATTTTTAGTAATACTCCACCAATAGGATACCTGTTTTGTTTCAAACTTTTTCCTTTACACTTTTCTCATATACCTGAGAGCCAAAAAGTTATGTTCACTTTGTACATCACAAGCTCTAATAATGGACAGTTTCGGTTCAATACCTTTTCCGTCTGTTGATTTTTGAAACCTCGACCCATTTTCCCATTTTTAAGAAGATGAGTAGAGTACAAAATCAATAGTCTGAGTCACCGACTCGGACTTCGGAGTCACTGGGTCCAATTCCGCAAATGTTTTGGATAGATTCCGGAATTAGTGTTCCGATTTCTGAGTTGTCTCCAGAACTCGGTGTGAAATTACTAGTGTCAATTAACATCAGGAATTGTATACGTTCATATCCACATTTTATATTTTTTTTTTCATAGGAAGCAGTTTGGTTTCTATCAAACGTCACTGCTGGGAATCACGCCCAAGTCCAGGCGGTCATTGATGCAAATTTGATTCCGCTCATAATCGTCCACTTGGAAAAAGTAACGAAATTATTAAAAATTATTAAAAATTATCCCTTCAGAAGGTTTTTGTTTTCCGAAAAAACTTTATCAGTTCATTTTTATTTTTCTAGGGAGAATTTTTGACACAAAAGGAGGCTGCCTGGGCCGTGAGCAATATGACGATTAGTGGGAACAAGGAGCAAGTGGCTTACCTTGTTAGAGCCCATGTTATACCACCATTCTGCAAACTACTCAACTGTAAAGACTCACAGGTTAGGTTTTGTACTTTTGCACATATTTTTGTATTTTGTATTCTTTTTGGTACTCTTACAACAAAAAATTTTTTTAATTCGTAGGTTATTCAAGTTGTACTTGATGGGATTCATAATATTCTAAAAATGGCGTCAGGTGAGGAATTGGAACGCGTTTGCGCCATGATAGAAGAATGCGGTGGACTAGATAAAATCGAGTCGCTTCAAAACCACGAAAATATCGACATCTATAAAATTGCCTACGACATAATTGAATCCTTTTTCTCAGATGATGTAAGTTGAAAATCCGAATATGATGACAATGAAAAATTTAAAAAAATTTAAAAAATTAAAATTTTTTAAAATTTTNATCCGAATATGATGACAATGAAAATTTTAAAAAAATTTAAAAAATTAAAATTTTTTAAAATTTTAAATTTTAAAAATTTTTTAAAATTTTAAATTTTTAAAATTTTTTAAAATTTTAAATTTTTAAAATTTTTTAAAATTTTGAATTTTTAATTTTGCTCAAAATGATTGGTTATTGTAAAAATGTACATTTGTTATTTTCAGGCGGAAGAAGATCCTAATCTNATTGCCTACGACATAATTGAATCCTTTTTCTCAGATGATGTAAGTTGAAAATCCGAATATGATGACAATGAAAAATTTAAAAAAATTTAAAAAATTAAAATTTTTTAAAATTTTGAATTTTGNTTAAAAAATTAAAATTTTTTAAAATTTTGAATTTTGAATTTTGCTCAAAATGATTGGTTATTGTAAAAATGTACATTTGTTATTTTCAGGCGGAAGAAGATCCTAATCTCCTTCCAGAAAGTACAGGAGCTGGATTTCAATTTGATCCTAACAATGGGATGCAAGGAGACAGTTTCGAATTCTAACACCTCTATAATTCTATCATTCGAATGAACGTAATGTTAATTATTTTTCAAATTATAAAACTCTCACTAGGGAAACCAAATCCCCTCCCTCCCGCCTCCCGGAACCGAGAAAAATCCATGAATTTCTCGTTTCTTTTACATATGAGACACAAACACGGAAACTCATGAAGGTAAGAAGAATAGGAGATTTTACTAATTAAGTTTACGTTATAAGATATTCATTTTACCCATTAATTGGAACTTACTACACTTTTGAATTTGTTTTCCAACAATATGAGAACACTAGAGCAAATTCTTGTAAATTTTTTGTTATTAACAGAGACTACCGGAAACAGGATTCATTTAAAATTGTATTATTTCCTTTCCATTATTACTTGTTATAGAATTGAAAGGGCAAAAATTTAAAACTAAATCGAGTTGAAATCACAATTTTTTTTTTGTTCTCATTTGAATATAATTTGGCAAAATATTTTTTTTTTTTTTTTTTCAAATTTCTTCGCACATACTTTGGATTCTTAAGGAATACACTGTACTTAAGGTTCTTAGGTTTTCGAGTTAAGGTGCCATTTTTTGAAAATCGCCTTTTAAAAATTTTTGACTGAAGCTTCCAACAAAAAGTTTTTCTCTATTTTGACTTTTCAAAAATAGGGATGTGATTTTCCTCCTTGTTTACTCGTGTAATCGTTAAAAATAAACGCATTTAAAGTTAGTTTAAGACATAATACCCCAAAAAGGTTACTAAATTTTTATACCTTTTCTTCTAAAATCCCAAAATCTTGTCAGTCAAGGATTTTTATAAGGTCGCTATTGCTTTATAGGCTATTAAAAAATTTATATAAGATTATTAAATTTAATTATGTAGTCTGAAAAACTGTTGATGTGTGGGAATTGTTTTATGAGAGGAAACTATTATACGTAATGCAGTTTGGAAACCTTTTTGGATTGGTTAAATTCGGATTAGATAACGCCTAGTTCCGAGATTTTGCATTTCAACTTGTAATTTAAATCGTTGCTAACGCTATTCCTAGTGATATAATATTGACATTATTACTATCAAAAAAATTATCAAAAGAAATTATTATTTACAGTTTGGAATGACAGGGTTTCAACCCTTGAGTCTCCACTATTACTCGTAAAGTTTCAGTTTCTATGCTCATTTTACCTGGAATAAAAGGTTAGAAAAAATTAATTAATTTAAAACATATTGAGGGTATTCCACATGGCCTGGTTAAGTGTTAAATTTTTATTTGATATATTTTAATGAGTGATATAATGAGGATATCGGGAAGGGTAAAAAGTCAAATGTTGTTATGTTGACATTTATTTTTGACTTTGTTATTAAAAAAATTTCCCTTGCCTCTTTTGCATGTTGTAGTTGAGAGAATGCATGAGAGGAAAGCTGAGACCACAAAGTAGTAAGTTTGTGGCCTCTCTTCAACTACAACTTGAAATAAAAAGTGTGAGTTTGACCCTTTCTCCTCCTCAGCTGACGTTATTTATTTGCATTTTAACAATAAAAATAAAAAGCAAAAAGATGCCCCTGAGCTTATTAAACTTTAACGGAGAGAAAAAATAATCAGACCAATCACAGACGTATAAAATGATGTCACCTTTTTATAAAATAAAAATATTTAAAATTTAACAACTTTTTATCTTATAACCAAAATCAGGAATACCCTCATTATGATTCATCAGAAGTAGAATGTTAATGATTTTGGAGCAAACTGTTCTATTAGTAGTTTNAGGAATACCCTCATTATGATTCATCAGAAGTAGAATGTTAATGATTTTGGAGCAAACTGTTCTATTAGTAGTTTTTTTAGGTTTCAAAAAGTGTGCTAACTGTATTTTTTTATGTGGTTCTCTGATTTTTTTTGATGTTTTTGACGATCAAACTGGCTGACAAGATCCTTCCATGAACAGAAGTTGGGAGCTAGCGCANATTTTTTTTGATGTTTTTGACGATCAAACTGGCTGACAAGATCCTTCCATGAACAGAAGTTGGGAGCTAGCGCATTCGATTCAGCATCAAATTTCCAATAGGAATCACTTATCATTTACCAATTTAAGTCACTCTCTATCAACTTATATCGAGCTAGAGAGCTGGGATCTAGCGCATTCGATTCAGCATCAAATTTCCAATAGGAATCACTTATCATTTACAAATTTAAGTCACTCTTTATCAACTTATATTGAGCTAGAGGGCTGGGATCTAGCGCATTCGATTCAGCATCAAATTTCCAATAGGAATCACTTATCATTTCACAATGTAATTGANGGCTGGGATCTAGCGCATTCGATTCAGCATCAAATTTCCAATAGGAATCACTTATCATTTCACAATGTAATTGAATCTCTATCAACTTAGATCGTGATGAGTTTGAAACATTGTACTTAAATTCTTGGGAGGAGCCAAATTCCCAAAATGACGTTCCCGTTCTTCTAATTTCCAAAAGGAGCCAATGAGAGTCCTCCGCTCAGGTATTTAAAATAAAATTCATTTCATAACTTTGATTCTGCGAAACAATTAAGTAAATATATGGATTAAGAAATAGGAATTGATGACATAATAGGTAAGTGAACATGACTTATTAAAATTATAGAAGTATTACGATAACTGGATACACGATGTTTAAAATATAGGTAGTGGTGTCCATTTGGTTATGGAAGACTAAAAGGTGAGCTTATTGATTAGAGTTCTGTGTGTGAGTGAGTACTGTGATGTAATTCTGTAGGATGAATGAAAATACCCTCTGCTGTCTCCCATTGGCTCCCTTCCATTGGATGTTTGAGACCAACAATCTCAAATTGACCAGCAATTGGACGACTGAAAGTTCTCCCTGACACACCCAAGTACACATCAGTGTCAATGTGTTTCAATTCCACACTTTCATCTCGTTTCCATGTCCGACTATTTCCTTTGCATATAACCACCCAACAATCACCTGAATCTCCTACACCTGTCAAGTAATTAGAAATTTAAAATAACAAAATACACAATGATGAGGGGATATTTGCTACAAAACAACAGAAATGTGAGAACAAAGTAGGATTTTGTATTTATGTATCATTTCTCGTCACAACAGAATTTCTGCCATGTATTTTACAACACGATGGGAATTGAGGCGTAAACAACAGAAATCCTGTTGTATTTCATTTCTGTTGTTTTGCAACACAAATCCCCTCATAAATTAAAGCTCATGATTTCCTCAATCAAGAGTTAGTTTAAATACCATCAGATCCATAGGCACTTATTTCTTGATGATGATTGGACAGAGGAGCTCCGAAGTGGTGAGAATGAAGGTTTTTGGATGATGACGAGTGCTCGAGACGGATCTTGCTACCACATGGAATTGGCTCTCTAGAACGGTAATCAGAATGATTAAGGTTTAGTAGTGAATTTGATTGGAGTGAGTATTATACTATATTATAGTCCTTCCTAAGGTTTCCTTACCCCCTCTTGCCACCAGAAGGTGATGTTCCCTTGACGAGCCAATGTGAGTTGACATCATCAGAACCCTCGACCCCTGTCACTGATTGTTGTCCTGACCCAGAACCATACTTGATGTCATGTGAGTGTAGACGTACTTGATAAGCAACATTGATGAATTTGAAAATACTTCCGAATGTAACATCACGTACTGTCTTCCCATTGCTTTCTTGAAGTATTAGTAGTATCAGGATGGCTGGAATAATTATGTCGACTAGAAACAAAGGTACACGCATTCTTAACAAACCCACCTGTTCGATTGTTAACTTATAAACCGTTCAACGGATTCTAAAAAACTGGACACCACCAATAACAATCACCCGTCCTCACTTTTGGTTCAAAAAATTACTCCCGTCACCTGTCACTTAGAAAAGTCCGCCAAGTTTGTATTAAAATGTAGTTTTGCAAGGTAATTTGTTAAAATTCTGATTTACCTTAGAGAAATGAAGGAGCAAGAAATTTTAGATTTGTTTGTCTTGAAATTGCAAGATTAGATTTCTGTTGTCAGGAAAAACTTGCTTACTTTAGCAAGAATTTTATTAGATTTCATTATTTTTTTATCTCCCGCTAAGTGTTTTTTTTTTCNAAACTTGCTTACTTTAGCAAGAATTTTATTAGATTTCATTATTTTTTTATCTCCCGCTAAGTGTTTTTTTTTTCAACAATACTGCATAGATGGGCATTCATCTTTTTTTTTTCTATTTAGTGAATTGAATTGTGAGTTTCCACAAAATATTTCTACAAATTTATTTTTGACGTTTAAAATCAAATTTAAAATCAAATCTAGCTTGTAATAATTAACCAGAAGAGCAGTTTTATGTATAAAAGTTCAGTAACTAACAAATTAAACTCGCGGAAGTGGTAAAATTCCACGAGATTAGAAAAAGATATTCTATTGATCATTTCGTATGCTATATATAGATAAATCTGGTGATATAGCTTTAAACTGTAGAGGTCAACACATTTCAAGGTCGTCCAGGGTTCTCACTTCGTTAGTTAAGTTATCTCTTTAGTTGTAAATAATCCTGGGAGTTTAATTTTCGCCATTTGTCGCATTTGTTTAATTAAGGTTAGTTGTACTGAGTTAGAGGATATAGTGAACTGTTGATAGTGGACATTGGAGGTCCAGTATTATTGGGTTTTGTAGGAGTTCTAGGTGTTTAGATTTTGTAATCTCACGGTGGCCAAGCGAGGCTCTAATTTCCAGGGTCAATAAGTATGAGTTATAAACTCTCCTGTGAAATAAGGAAACCCATGGTCCAGTATAGAAATACATCGGCTACTCGACTTTTTGATACATTTTCCACAATAGACAATTTTTATTGTCCAAAAAAAATAATGCAACACACTCTGCTGGCGTATTCTACTCTCAATTTCAGTTGCCCGAATTTCCAAATGAGGAGATAGAAAATCCTCACTTTTTNAAACTTGCTTACTTTAGCAAGAATTTTATTAGATTTCATTATTTTTTTATCTCCCGCTAAGTGTTTTTTTTTTCCACAATACTGCATAGATGGGCATTCATCTTTTTTTTTTCTATTTAGTGAATTGAATTGTGAGTTTCCACAAAATATTTGTACAAATTTATTTTTGACGTTTAAAATCAAATTTAAAATCAAATCTAGCTTGTAATAATTAACCAGAAGAGCANGTACAAATTTATTTTTGACGTTTAAAATCAAATTTAAAATCAAATCTAGCTTGTAATAATTAACCAGAAGAGCAGTTTTATGTATAAAAGTTCAGTAACTAACAAATTAAACTCGCGGAAGTGGTAAAATTCCACGAGATTAGAAAAAGATATTCTATTGATCATTTCGTATGCTATATATAGATAAATCTGGTGATATAGCTTTAAACTGTAGAGGTCAACACATTTCAAGGTCGTCCAGGGTTCTCACTTCGTTAGTTAAGTTATCTCTTTAGTTGTAAATAATCCTGGGAGTTTAATTTTCGCCATTTGTCGCATTTGTTTAATTAAGGTTAGTTGTACTNGTTTAATTTTCGCCATTTGTCGCATTTGTTTAATTAAGGTTAGTTGTACTGAGTTAGAGGATATAGTGAACTGTTGATAGTGGACATTGGAGGTCCAGTATTATTGGGTTTTGTAGGAGTTCTGTATCGCCTAGGTGTTTAGATTTTGTAATCTCACGGTGGCCAAGCGAGGCTCTAATTTCCAGGGTCAATAAGTATGATAAATAAACTCTCCTGTGTAATAAGGAAACCCATGGTTAAGTATAGAAATACATCGGCTACTCGACTTTTTGATACATTTTCCACAATAGATAATTTTTATTGTCCAAAAAAAATAATGCAACACACTGCTGGCGTATTCTACTCTCAATTTCAGTTGCCCGAATTTCCAAATGAGGAGATAGAAAATCCTCACTTTTTCNCTGCTGGCGTATTCTACTCTCAATTTCAGTTGCCCGAATTTCCAAATGAGGAGATAGAAAATCCTCACTTTTTCACACTAATATTTTGTATATTTTATATTGGTGGTTTCCAGCACTCTGACTGCGGGACCATCATGACTCTGACTGTCATAATAACTGACTCCCTGGCTATTTATGAATCATTTCTTGCTTCTTACTTCTTACTTCTTTGCAGTAAAGAGTCACTACTCAATGAGTAGTACTCATCATAACTCTTCCTATTTGAACAAAATGAGCATATCATTTGACTTATAGTAATTTTAATATTTCTCATCTATTTTTACTGTTGAGTATATATTTTTTAATTTCAGATTGTCCTACTCGATTTTTCATATAATGTATCACATGACTCCTTAGTCAGTAATNTTAATTTCAGATTGTCCTACTCGATTTTTCATATAATGTATCACATGACTCCTTAGTCAGTAATGACTTTGTCTCAGAGTTGACCCTTAAAAACAAAATAGTCAGAATCGTAAATCGTGATTCAAAGAGTCGACTACAAATTTAGAGAGTCATGACTTCCACTCAATCAGTGACTCTTACTCAGACCAAACTGAGAGTCANTCATTTGACTTATAGTAATTTTAATATTTCTCATCTATTTTTACTGTTGAGTATATATTTTTTAATTTCAGATTGTCCTACTCGATTTTTCATATAATGTATCACATGACTCCTTAGTCAGTAATGACTTTGTCTCAGAGTTGACCCTTAAAAACAAAATAGTCAGAATCGTAAATCGTGATTCAAAGAGTCGACTACCAATTTAGAGAGTCATGACTTCCACTCAATCAGTGACTCTTACTCAGACCAAACTGAGAGTCTTGCAGAATACTATTTCTTATATAATTTGATAAAATTTTAATACTTAAAAATCTTTCTTAAATAGACTAAATCTACCAGATTTTATATTTTGCCCATATACGCCATGGGTGATTGAGGGTTGGTGCCGACATATGGGGATACATTACTTTGACCAATAAAATTAGTGAGAATTATTCTTTGTCAGTCCGACATAGTGCACACGGGTGACGGATTCTTACACTTCTCAAGTTTGCCCATATTTTCGAGT
This sequence comes from Holacanthella duospinosa, assembly GCA_002738285.1. Classification (NCBI taxonomy): domain Eukaryota; kingdom Metazoa; phylum Arthropoda; class Collembola; order Poduromorpha; family Neanuridae; genus Holacanthella; species Holacanthella duospinosa. Next base: position 78,230 of record NIPM01000265.1, on the reverse strand, counting down.
GTGCATTTTTAGTTAATGTCTCAGAATTTTCAAGTTTGTTTAGTTTTAGTTAATTGTTATTGTTTTATTGTTGTTTTATACAAGAGTGTCGATTTGACATGACATTCACCGCTGGACGGACGATNTTGCAGAATACTATTTCTTATATAATTTGATAAAATTTTAATACTTAAAAATCTTTCTTAAATAGACTAAATCTACCAGATTTTATATTTTGCCCATATACGCCATGGGTGATTGAGGGTTGGTGCCGACATATGGGGATACATTACTTTGACCAATAAAATTAGTGAGAATTATTCTTTGTCAGTCCGACATAGTGCACACGGGTGACGGATTCTTACACTTCTCAAGTTTGCCCATATTTTCGAGTGTGCATTTTTAGTTAATGTCTCAGAATTTTCAAGTTTGTTTAGTTTTAGTTNTCGAGTGTGCATTTTTAGTTAATGTCTCAGAATTTTCAAGTTTGTTTAGTTTTAGTTAATTGTTATTGTTTTATTGTTGTTTTATACAAGAGTGTCGATTTGACATGACATTCACCGCTGGACGGACGATATCCAACTCTTTTCTAGTAAAGTCAAGTCCTATACTCATGCAGACATAAAAGTAAGTGACAACGGCGTAATTGTTTGAATTTATTTCCTAATTTTTTAAATTTGTTTGACATACCATTACTCAGATAACATACAGTGAAATTCGGTTATAAATAATTGTATTAAAGTCAACAAATCCAGGTCTTGTAACTGTCTGGTGTTATAGACCGCGTTCTCATCTCATACCAAATGTAATAACACTACTGGATCGAATAGCCGAGTTGTTCTTACAATAGTTTTATCACCGAATTGCATTGCAGTGAAATAGTAAATGGTATGGGGAAAGTGTGTATTGCTAATAAGATNATCCAGGTCTTGTAACTGTCTGGTGTTATAGACCGCGTTCTCATCTCATACCAAATGTAATAACACTACTGGATCTAATAGCCGATTTGTTCTTACAATAGTTTTATCACCGAAGTGCATTGCAGTGAAATAGTAAATGGTATGGGGAAAGTGTGTATTGCTAATAAGATTAATTTAAATTTATTCAAGGTCTAATTGCTTTCTTGAAGGTAGGTGTCTGGAACTGCTTCCAAGGGATGTCCTCTGCTGTCATGCCTGTTTTGGTGAAGTTAGGATCTCTAGTCTGGGCAATGCAACGAATCAATTGCTCCCTGTTTTGTGCATCAAGTGCTTCATTTCCAGGCTTTGATTCAAAAAATTATAAATTAGATAAATATTTTTATATTTATTTGTCTAAAAGACTTACAGTGTTACTAGCGACGTTAGCCTTGACGCTACAACGTTTAGTATTAGTACATGCTGCTTTGCAAATATTCTTCTGGTTTGTTGAGCGAATACCGTTGCAGTAGAGTGGACAAGTTGTCAAGACGCAAAACCTTGGAACTTCACGCTCACAGAGTTTTACGGCTTCGTCAATTGAGGGCTCACTAGTTGCCGATTGAGCACATGAGATAAGAGCGAAGAGACCAAGGATCAAAACCACCTTCATGATTCAACTGTTTCTCCTGTCTACTTGTAAGGATATTAAATTTTCTTACTTTTCTTACTTTTATGGTTTGCCAAAGAGGTTAATTCAATCAACTGAGAATTAGGTGTAATTAATCGTGAATTAGTTCTAATTAGAGGAAAGTGTGTAATGTATGAAGTGTTTGGGAGAAGAAGTTGTTCGAAAATACTCCAACCTTCACTTTTCTCAATATGAAGATTCACTCCCATGGTCATCTTCTTATGTCCATTTCCATACGTCATCATCACCTCCTACTAATTATCATAACATGAAACAATAATTCTACGGAAATACCTTAGTTGAAAACATAAGGAAATTTTCCTTCGTCATAACAACAAGTACAGCGTGTTCCTAGAAAAAGATAACTGTCTCTCATTCTCTGTGTTTTACCCAAAATGGAATGCCAGGGTGTACGAAAATCAATGGCAACCTTCAGCCCCTTAGCCAAGACCCAAGAGTTTCAATTTCATATTTACAACTATCAAAAGTACCCCCTTCACTGTCGCGCATGCGAAAAGCAGTCAAATTTATATACTCCTAAGCCAACCTACGCCACACCGACGTTGGAGTACTTCTTCGTGTAATATTGAGTCATTCCACTGAATTTGAGAGAAAGTGACTTTCTCCGGTTATCTTTTTTTTGAAACATGCTGTATCATACTCATTGTGTCAGCGTCTCATTATATATTTTTTGTTTTCAACGAACGTTGAGATTTTCTTCTCCAGATCTATTCAATTTCCATTCTGAGCTCATTTTTGGCTTCTTCTCAGAAGTTATCATGTCAAGGATTCTCATCCTGTTTCTGACTAGTTGTTGTGGTTGTCTTTTATCAGAATATTTTATGTGTAACTGCGAAAAGAAAGAAGATGGTCAACTAAAAGGATATAGGAGAGATTATAGGACCATTGCTCCTAGATGTTGGAGCTCCTAGATCTAATAAGAAATGCTAATTGAGATTTTTTGACTAATTATAATAAGTTTAGACATTTCAAATTGAAGAGTTAGACTTAGGATCCAAAATCAATTTGCTTTAAGTTCCGCCCACTTTTTATCATTTGTTTACAATAGCTCGTACTAATACTCGCTAGAAATATAGGGTGATTAATCTTTTTTTGTACCCACTTTTTCAAATTTTACTGTAACTCCTCTCTACCTATGCTGTTGCTGGCAATAGAGTGTGAAAAAATGACCTCATGCTTTTTAGGGTACAATAAAACTTTAATCACCTTGTATGCTCTATTCATGAAAAAGATGACATTCTTTTTGAAATAATATAGCTAGCGGTGTGATAACAGTCCAACAATACACTGGAATTTAGAAATAAGTACATATATAGAAGAGGTGAGTTTCATGAGAGTTTAGAATAGAATGAGATAAGGGGTTTCCAGCCCCTTAATTTTTTATACATACGTTTTGTAGTTAAAACTTTCTTCATATGTACTTATTTTTGGATTCTAGGGTATATACAAATATAATTAGATTTATTTGACGGCATGGGAATTAGGTGTGACTAAAAAGATACACAGTCAGGGTACCAAGGTCAAGGTGTGATTTTAAAGTCACTTAGACAGGGTCTAACGGAATGGATCGGCGTCATGTATTTTTTTTTGTACACAATTTTGTGAATTTATATGACAGCTGGCACATTTTTTTTCCGACCTGTTCTTGACTGACAATGAAAAATCCATTCAGTCTGGACATATTTGAAAAATCTCGTAGTGTTNATTCAGTCTGGACATATTGGAAAAATCTCGTAGTGTTCGGTGGATTTCGTATTGTCCGGGTATTAGGAAATAAAAAAGATATGACTTTAAAGTCACACAGGCAGGAGAATCAGAGTTAAGCTCATTTTAAATCAAATGTCTCCATGATCCGAAAGTTGATATAACACTGTATGTGTGTTTGTTATGTGAGTCTATCTGACTGGTTGATGGATGAGAAAGTGTGTGTTAATTGGATTGGATTCCCTTGTGACCTGTCTGTCTCCGTTGTTCTCCACAGCAGCAGCTTCTCTCCAAAAAAAACCCCCACACCACTCAAACAATAGTCTATTCAAATAAAAGAATTATTAGAGTATTTTTAAATATCTACTAGCCTGCTAGTACTAGATAAAGTAATTGAGATTTCATACTTTCACATTGTTTATCATTATGATATTTCTTTAGTTAAAATTTTCTCCAACAAAGAGATTGGAGGAAAAGTATTTTCTAGTGAACTAAAACTTAGTGGAGTGACTGTAGATGGAAGAATAATGATCGTAAATATAGGAACAATGTTCCTAGAATCTCTGTAATCTCCTTAGGTAGATGGTTATAAGATGGATAGTATAGANAATTGAAGAGTTAGACTTAGGATCCAAAATCAATTTGCTTTAAGTTCCGCCCACTTTTTATCATTTGTTTACAACAGCTCGTACTAATACTCGCTAGAAATATAGGGTGATTAATCTTTTTTTGTACCCACTTTTTTCAAATTTTACTGTAACTCCTCTCTACCTATGCTGTTGCTGGCAATAGAGTGTGAAAAAATGACCTCATGCTTTTTAGGGTACAATAAAACTTTAATCACCTTGTATGCTGTATTCATGAAAAAGATGACATTCTTTTTGAAATAATATAGCTAGCGGTGTGATAACAGTCCAACAATACACTGGAATTTAGAAATAAGTACATATAGAAGAGGTGAGTTTCATGAGAGTTTAGAATAGAATGAGATAAGGGGTTTCCAGTCCCTTAATTTTTTATACATACGTTTTGTAGTTAAAACTTTCTTCATATGTACTTATTTTTGGATTCTAGGGTATATACATAGGTAAATAAAATACATATACAAATATAATTAGATTTATTTGACGGCATGGTAATTAGGTGTGACTAAAAAGAAACAGTCAGGGTACCAAGGTCAAGGTGTGATTTTAAAGTCACTTAGACAGGGTCTAACGGAATGGATCGGCGTCATGTATTTTTTTTTGTACACAATTTTGTGAATTTATATGACAGCTGGCACATTTTTTTTCCGACCTGTTCTTGACTGACAATGAAAAATCCATTCAGTCTGGACATATTTGAAAAATCTCGTAGTGTTCGGTGGATTTCGTATTGTCCGGGTATTAGGAAATAAAAAAGATATGACTTTAAAGTCACACAGGCAGGAGAATGAGAGTTAAGCTCATTTTAAATCAAATGTCTCCATGATCCGAAAGTTGATATAACCCTGTATGTGTGTTTGTTATGTGAGTCTATCTGACTGGTTGATGGATGAGAAAGTGTGTGTTAATTGGATTGGATTCCCTTGTGACCTGTCTGTCTCCGTTGTTCTCCACAGCAGCAGCTTCTCTCCAAAAAAAAACCCCCACACCACTCAAACAATAGTCTATTCAAGTAAAAGAATTATTAGAGTATTTTTTAATATCTACTAGCCTGCTAGTACTAGATAAAGTAATTGAGATTTCATACTTTCACATTGTTTATCATTATGATATTTCTTTAGTTAAAATTTTCTCCAACAAAGAGATTGGAGGAAAAGTATTTTCTAGTGAACTAAAACTTAGTGGAGTGACTGTAGATGGAAGATTAATAATCCTAAATATAGGAACAATGTTCCTAGAATCTCTGTAATCTCCTTAGGTAGATGGTTATAAGATGGATAGTATAGAGAAAGAAAGTTAATTCCGTATGACGTAAGCTAGTCTAACTTTTTCTTTGAAAAAGAAAGAGAAAGTAAGGGAACGAGTGGCCAAAGGCTGTTCCCATATTGAGAAGACAAATTGACAATCTTTGTGCAATCATCCTCCGATTTATCCCCTCCTCTACACAACTGACCAATATCCTCTCTCCTGTCACTTGACTCACTTTCACAAATGAAATTCGAAAGACATGGACTCTCAGAGGAGTTGGATTCTCTCTTTTATAACATCCCAATAGCTCAATCACATCAACTCATCTTCTCATCACTCTCAAAAAAGACTCAACCTTTACAATTCCTTACTTTAATCAATAAATCATACACTTTTCAACAACGTACTCAATGGATATATAGATGTGAGAGCATATTCTGATTCTGATGGTGCATAAGTTCTGATTAGAAAAGCTTCTCATTACCCTCACCTCATCACTCATCACTCTGATAGAGGAGAAAGTGATTAAAGAGAGAAAAGAGTAGCATAGAAATCAAAAATTTAGGATTTATTATTCCTCATTATCTTTTTCTTTCATTGTTTCTTCTTATCTGTTAATAACTTGTAAGAAGAGAAAGTGAATGAAAATGAGTTTTGTCTTTAGACTCCTGATGAGAACTTTCACTCTAGAAATGGAAGAGAAAGTGGAGAGATAAGAATGAGAGAATGCGCAGAGTCATTAGAAACACAACGGGCTCAGACAGAACCTCTCTTCTCTTCTGAGCACTTTGACATTAACCAACTACAGTTTCAACAGTTAAANGAACGGGCTCAGACAGAACCTCTCTTCTCTTCTGAGCACTTTGACATTAACCAACTACAGTTTCAACAGTTAAATTACTAATCAACATATACATTTCATTCAATTCTGTATGGTAGTCTCTAATTTTTACTACTTCCCTCTTTCTTTATGTATATTCATAATAAGACTATGAGAATGGTTGTTCTTTAGTCGGAAGTTTAGGTCCTTGTATTTTTAATTGGCGAGGAAGTGAGGTGGAAGTTGTGAATAAATTATAATTTTATGAGTCTTGCCTTGTGATCTCTAAGGATTTGGCGAGTGAACTTTCTCTGAAGAAACCATTGGATTTGGGAAGATGAGGAATAATAAATTATATGAAATACTACCGTCTTCCCTCTCACGTTTCCGTTTCCCTTCCCAAAGACATACTTTCTACACTACTTTTTTTTTNGAAATACTACCGTCTTCCCTCTCACGTTTCCGTTTCCCTTCCCAAAGACATACTTTCTACACTACTTTTTTTTTTACAACAAATACACGACTCTCTCTTCTCAAATCTGGTTATATACTTTCAAAAACTAACCCTTATANCTTTTTTTTTACAACAAATACACGACTCTCTCTTCTCAAATCTGGTTATATACTTTCAAAAACTAACCCTTATATGCACTATTATCAGTTTGGCAACATGCTATATACTCAAATTTTATACTTTTTAGACAGTACAGTCAGCCAATAAGATATTAAGAAACATTTATACTTAGAATGATCCAAATAATTATTAAACATCAACATTCATTTCTCACTATTTACTCTTTGATAATTTTCAAACCTCCCAGCCAGTAGTCGTAAGTAAGAAGATAAGGGAGTATTAGAGGGAAAGGGTAAAAAGTGGGTTAAGAACTCTAANCCAGCCAGTAGTCGTAAGTAAGAAGATAAGGGAGTATTAGAGGGAAAGGGTAAAAAGTGGGTTAAGAACTCTAAAGCTCATTTTGAAATAACAGTGTTTCTCAGATTCTTAAGAACGCTGGAATCTGCTACTTTTATCTCATTCTCTTTGCTGTGGAAACGCAGCGTTCTTAAGAATTATAAGAGAATTATGTTTATCTTTGGTAGAAAAGATACANCAGGTATAGATAAGGTAAGTATAATAAGGTAATATATTCGGTAAGTGGTCTTACTTAGGCTAAACTGAGTAGGTTATTTGCTGAGTAGGTGACTGGATTTGATTGTTAATACAAAGCAAATCCAAGTATAGGTACGAGCTCAGACCAGTTATTAGTCAATCATGTACTGTTACTCAAGTCAAGGAATCCTTTATTAATACCACAGTAAAGCTCATTTTGAAATAACAGTGTTTCTCAGATTCTTAAGAACGCTGGAATCTGCTACTTTTATCTCGTGCTCTTTGCTGTGGAAACGCAGCGTTCTTAAGAATTATAAGAGAATTATGTTTATCTTTGGTAGAAAAGATACAGCATGAACCAATTTAATCCGGGCCGTAGAAAGTCGCTTTCACCAAAAAAAAATTTAAGACAGCAAATAAACAGCACGAAATACAAAAGTTGTAAGGAATGAAGTTAGCGTGTGTTTGAGAAAACATTCCTCTGCAAAAATTAATTATTTAACAAGAGCAGCAGAGAGTTGAGAGAATGAGTGCAATAGGGTATGGTCCCTTTGCATGTACTCCACCTCATTCAACAGAGAACCTGTCGACCCCTCTCTTTACCTTTCTGCTTTCATCCTTTGCACTGCTTTGCAATGTCTAATCAAAACTGACTTTAAATAATATATTTTTTTTAAACAAACGCTATTCTGTAATGCTGAAAGATGGGTAATTGAGAGAAATGAGCAACTAGAGGAATGNCTCTCTTTACCTTTCTGCTTTCATCCTTTGCACTGCTTTGCAATAACTTGTCTAATCAAAACTGACTTTAAATAATATATTTTTTTTTAAACAAACGCTATTCTGTAATGCTGAAAGATGGGTAATTGAGAGAAATGAGCAACTAGAGGAATGGGGTACGATCCCTTGGCATCTATTCCACCTGACTCAACAGAGAACCTGCCGACCCCTCCTCTCTCTGTCTCTCTGCTTTGCTCCATTGCTTTGCATCGGAACAGATATTTTATAGTGATTACAATAAAATTAACTTCACTTCCATCATTTACTATTGTCTATCGCCTGCCCCAAGCCGTTTTTGGTGAAAGGCGAAGAAAGAAGCCCCGGGTTAAGTTGGTTCATGCTGTATAAGTTGCATTGCAGCCTCCCTTCGACCCCCTACTCCCAAGTCTCTTTTTTTTTTCGTTTTCATTGAAAGTCTGAATAGACAACTGTATATTTAAGTGGCTTCTAACGTTTCCAAAATGGTGGTCCTTACCAGGTAGTCAGCCTTATTCTGTAACTTGACCAGAGAATAGGTCAGTAAAGCTCTTCTTTTGATTTGTGCCAGCCTTTCAGAGAAATACCAATTGGGTTGTCTGCCCTTGAGCTAATAAAGGTCAGATTGTCAGATCAGGTAGAGAATCCAATTACAAAAGAGAAATAAGTTAGTTGTAGGTCGATGTGTTTTGTGCTAAATCATGTTTATGTAAAAATGTCAAAATTTTTTTTTTTTATAATTATTGGAGAAATGATTGCCTGGAGGGTATAAGTTTAGTTATGTCCGCGGTTCTCATAACAAACTTTGTGAGCTGTGTAGATATTTGTAAGAATTTGCATGATAGGCGATGGATGGAGGGATATAAAATATGTGGGTCCATTAGGAAGAGAGAAGAATAGGTTGTGGAGACTCATATGGCGTGGAGCCATGGCCATATTTCCATAAATATGTCTCCCCATGACCAATAACAGTTCCTCTTCCACGGTCCAACGAATTTCCTAACAACTCTCAATTCGACAGATTTACTTTCCCTTTCTACCAAATCTCTCATATGAGTAAAAGAATTCAATTTCCAATTGATAGTGAATGATAAGTTTTAGGATAGATTTAGGAAATCAAATGATGAATCTACATTAGTGATTGGATGATGAGTGAAAAATGGTGAAAAGGGTTAAGTGTGAAGATGATTTTGTGAAAGTGCTTTTCCAACAGAGTGAATAGGGAGATGAGATGTGATTTGAATGCGATAGGGTTGTTTTCTGTTGAGAATGCGAGAAAACTGACGGATTCACTTGGACTGATGGATGTGGAAGACAAGAGCCCATGACAACTGACACAAGAACATCCATCACGCGTTTTTTTTTATTCGCTTTCACCACAACTTTATTCTTTAATCAGAAGACTTGTCAAAAAGTGAAATCAAAGGATTTGGAGCTCAACTAAGACTAGACTAGAATATAGTGAGGACAATCTAAATGAATTGTTTTAATTCTAAACAATAAAAGTAGGGAAGAAGGTTGAAAGTATAAGTGTCATAAAGTTGTAAAAAAAGGAATTTTTTGGGAGGTTGTAAAATAATTTGTGTGGTGGTGGTGGTGTGTTTGTGTCTCCAAAATTTTCATCCGTATGTCGCAGAAATCGTCTTTAGACTTGGAGTTTGTAGAAGAGAATAAAAAAAATGGGGGGTTGTGAATAATAATTGAGAAGGGGAGCGTATTCCGAGAGACATTAGGAGGACGAAGGAGAGTCATAAAACTTTATCACTCGAATTTAGAAAGACGAATGACGAATGGGAGAAAGTTCTCTTTTGTCCATTTCTAAAAACTAAGGAAAAACTTTGGAAGTTAGAATTTCGGTTTTTAGTACTACCAATAAGAATGAGGTCCGAAGTCAACATTTTTCGTATACCAATTTCAACTCTTAAAAAGTTGGGGGGGTTGGATTGGAAATCCTCCTCTTTCATTCCATTATAAACTTACATAAACTCATTTTCTAGTGTAATTAGTCAAAGTTGAAAAAAAACCTAAGGTTTGGTTCAACGGGAAGCCATGATTGGTCCACTCTATTTGCTGGAGAAAGGGTGAACCAAAGAAAAATGGAGAAATTATCTCCAGAATTTTTTTTTTTTTTTGAGAGGAAAGTATTGACAGTTTTAGAAAGATTATGCAAATGTAGAGGGAGAGTTTTTGAAATCAAATCTCTGTAACCAGTAGAAAGAAAAAAGTTTTGATTTCTTAAAAATCATAAATTTGGAAATTTATTTGTGACAACAAAAAGTTGTTTATGAGTTTACTATTCTAACACATTTATGAGTATAAAAACTCACTTATTTAACCCAAATTGTCGGTCAGTTTAAATTAGTTACAAACGGAATCCACTGTCTATTGTTGGTGATTTTAATGGACAGCCATAGTGTTGAGAGAAACAAGAAGTGAAAGTATCTAATCAGAGGACCTTTGCATTACGTAGAAACACTTTCGATGAAATTAGCTTAAGCGAAACTGCAACAAACAAGCTTAATCACCCTGGAAAACACAAAAGAAACTTTAATTTCAAGCGATGGTATAGCAACCTTAACTTTTTAGTCTGTTTACTGAACACCCTGTTATTTAAAGTCAAGGCCACTTGAAGATAGAATGCACCATCACGTAGTAACAATGACCAAAGTTCGTCAAAAAGTTCAGCTCTCTCTGGCTAAACAATTATTTTGAAGGAAATATTATAGAGACATTATTCCACATGAATTGAATAGATTGATTAGCATGAATTGATGTAAATTCAAGAAAAAAAATGAAAGATTCAATGAATATTATTTTAGTGAGATGTGATATGAAAAAAATTTGTATTTTATAGAGCAAAGAAACTACAGCAGAGAAATCTAAAATCATAAAGAAATACTACTTGTATAAATAGTCAACAGAATCTAAGCAACAAGAATCCTATCAAAAAGGACAAATTAACAACCTAAAACATTAAATTATTAATAACATTGAGAATATTTATTTATTACTTAAGTTCATAGTTTAATCTCAGCTTTCTTTTTTATATAAATCTGATTCAAATTTCAATCTCTTTCGAGCTATGCAAGGCTCTAGAACAGGTATTTCCAACTCTTCGTAGCTCTCAAATAGAAATAGCTCAATTTCAACAGCAATGTCTTCAATTGAATGGTCAAAGTGATCGGCTAACGCAGATTTATCAAACGTCGTGATTGGAACCTCAATTTAAATTCGTTACAGAAACAACACATACCTATATGACTAACGCCTCAATAACGCTTTGCTACAAGCCGTCTTCGTGTAAATTGATTCTCTAGACTGCAACATTTCCAGAATTAGCTTTACTACTTTCGACAAATTTTACAAACGATTACCATTTTATATGCTGGATGTGATTAAGGCCATAATACTTCTTGTATCTCTTCATCTACTGTTTCGCATCAGCTAGAATTCCTATTAGGACCTGGTTAACATTTCCCTTCAAGACTTTAAGCTAGACGTCTTTCCAAATTTTTTCAATTTGGTATAGGTATTCAAATGAATCTTGAAGTAATGAATAAGTATTTTCAATGTTAGTAATATTTTCATTTGTTAGGTTAATTTGTATTTTTTGATAGGATTCTTGTACCTTAGAGTTATCTACATTCTGTTGATTGTTTTTACATCTAAGTATATTTCTTTGTATTTAGATTTTTCTGGTGTAACTTTTCTTACTCTATAAAATACTAATTTTGTCACTTAAATAATATTCCTTCAATTTGTTTTTTCATTTATTTTCTTGAATTTACATCAACTCATGCTAATCAATTTATTCAATTCATTTCGAATAATTTCCCTTTGAATTAAAAAAAAAAAAAATTTCTGAGCCGGAGTGAACGGAAAAGCTCCATTTTGCCGAACTTTGGTCATTGTTGCAACGTGATGGTGCATTCCATCTCCGGCTGACTTCCGCTTTACATGATATTACAAAAATTTCTTGAAAGTGTTTTAAACCTATTGGTTAGTGGAACGTAGAGTGAAATACTTCAACCAGAGAGCATCACCGGACGCTACCTTACTCAGCCAATCACCTTGGATGAAAATAAAGTTGGTTGCTAGATTTCCAACTTCTCAAAACTGTTGATTGTTGAAGATAAGGTAATGATAATGGATCAATTAGATGAAGCCATATACTCTATAAATTCAGTTACTATTTAGGTTTACATTATGAGAATAATTAATGAAATGGTAGTTTTTAATAATGATATTGTCTACATTTATAGGTCAGTTGGAGTAAATGGTGTGTATGAGCAGATTTGAGATTGAATTCCATGGAAATTAGAGATTCGGTAATTTGTTTTACATTGATCTCAAAATCCATCGTTCTGACGTCTTTTTTATAACTTTCCCCTTCTTTTTAGAAATCAAAAAAGGATCAATGAACCAAGATTCTTAATTTTAAAACAATGAGAGGACGAGTAGGAGTAGGACGATCTATAATTGGTTTCATTCTTGTCTCAATTGGTTGTTTAGTGTCAATGACATTGTTTATTGGACTAAGAGATAATACAGGAAAGTCAATACATCGAGGATACTTGAACATGCGGAGTTCTATGACTACAATAAAAAAAATTCCAATTGGAGAAGCAGATGTAGCTAGCGGGATTCTGAATGAACCATCCTGGTTGAAAAACAGAAGTTGGGGACTTTCTAATAGAAGTTTTACAGAATGGTCATCCAAGGAGTTTCACGGTTCATCGCTTGACAGTGAAGAGGAATTGGGTTGGACCAACTTCTTCCATGGAATGACGAATGGACTGATGCTAGAACTTGGTGGAATGGATGGAAAAGCTTTTACTAGTAGTTTACTCTTTGAAGAGAAAGCAGACTGGAAAGTTATTCTCATTGAAGCATCTAAACTAGCACTCCAAATTCCAAAAACTAGACCTCAAGCTCTCAGTCTTCGTCTAGCAGTTTGTGAATCCAAATCAATGGTTCATTTCGTTGAAGGTGAAAGTGTGGGTGGAATTTTAGAGTTCATGACTCCTATGTTTCTGGAAATTTTTCATCCGGATTTACTAAAAAAAGACTATGAGAAAGGATTAGATGTTGGTATTGGAGTTGGAAGTCTAACTGGAATCTATGACATAGTGGATTGGGACAACGTGAACAGCGGTCGTCTCGATAAAGTAACTCAACTACCCTGTCTTCCTCTACAACTTATTTTTGATCACTTTGGAATTTCTCGGATCAATTTTATGGTGATGGATCTAGAAGGAGGGGAAATTTCTGCTCTCAAATCATTGGATTTTCAAAGAATTGAATTTGACGTGATTTGTGTTGAGACAAAAAGATTTGTAAAAGAAGAAGAACGCTACATTGATGAAGTTGTTGAATTTATGGTGTCAAAAGGATATAAAGTAGCAAAACGATCGAGCGGTCGGAACTCTTGGTTTGTGTCACCGAATTGGAATAAGTTTTAAATTAACTAAATTATTTATTTAGTATGTGTCTCGGGTGCTCAACTAATAAGCTAACTTTTAAGTATAAGTTTTAGTAAAAGTGAGAGTAAGCCGAACATAAGTTGACTAAAAGAATATGTTAACCTTAAAAAATTTGGTTTCTGGTGTGGTTTACGATCCCATGTCTTAGTTAATCGGATCCAATGCACTACAAATTATGCTACAGAACCGATCGGGAAAAATGGTGTTGCATAGCCTTACTCTATGGTGATAATCCATCAGTTCAACTAATCCATAATTTAATATAATATATCTTGATATTTTAAAAAACTACTTCTCTGTTTTTTTTAGATCGAAATAGATTTTTCTAGTGAAGAAAAGCTGAGTATTTCTTTAGCAGAGGACTTTCTCCAGCAAACAACGAGGGCCAAAAGTCCCTAAAAGCAACCTCGTCCATGACAGTGTTTGGCACTGTTATTATTCTACTTTCTTCATCTACAAATAATCTTAAGTCACTGAAACTCCATTCTCCAACGTGTAGGAGTATCTTTCACTTTTTATTTTAATCAATTACTCAATCAATAGTTGAATGTCACGCTTTTTTTTTTATTTCAAGTCATCAGTCAGTGATCGGTCAAATTAATTAATTTACTCACTTAATTTCAAAGCCTTTTCCGATAACAATATTTCCACATATCTCCAGTTACCCTAAATTATTTCTGTATCACAGTTTACAAACGAAGCAGGGTCCACAATTACACAACTAAAGCTGAGAAACCTTCACTTTCTCATTAAACTTTCACACGATTTGCGTCGCTTTTGTTTCTTCTACTTCCTCCGCTCTGTCCTGATGCGCTGTCTAAAGGATGTAAAGGAAACAAAAGTAAGTCGGATTAGTATTAGCCAGTGGATATCTGGGAAATTATGTTAATTTGCAGATATCTCAGAGCGATGATGCCCGCATCTGGAACATACAGGGTGGTTAAGGTTTTTTCTTGCACTCTAGAAAGCATATACTTTCACATGACGTCATTTTTCTATGTTTAGTTCAAAATTTAGAGTCTACTAAGGCATAATGTTAGAATAAATAAGAAATGAGTAGCGCAAACACAGAAGAGCGAAGCAAAGAAGCAAAGGGAGAGATCGGCAGGTTGACTGAAGTGGAGTAGTAAATCCGCAAGGGTCAAACTCCCCAAAAAATATTTTTTTTGTTTTGGTTATTAAAACGGAAATTTAGTGCTGAATCCAACGCAACCCACCAGAAGGTCGCAGATCTTCAAATAAAAAGTTGTGATGTAAAACGTGAAGTGTTTCACATTTGTTCAATATATTTCATCTTAACCGCNTATCTCAGAGCGATGATGCCCGCATCTGGAACATACAGGGTGGTTAAGGTTTTTTCTTGCACTCTAGAAAGCATCATACTTTCACATGACGTCATTTTTCTATGTTTAGTTCAAAATTTAGAGTCTACTAAGGCATAATGTTAGAATAAATAAGAAATGAGTAGCGCAGACACAGAAGAGCGAAGCAAAGAAGCAAAGGGAGAGATCGGCAGGTTGACTGAAGTGGAGTAGTAAATCCGCAAGGGTCAAACTCCCCAAAAAAAATTTTTTTTTGTTTTGGTTATTAAAGCGGAAATTTAGTGCTGAATCCAACGCAACCCACCAGAAGGTCGCATATCTTCAAATAAAAAGTTGTGATGTAAAACGTGAAGTGTTTCACATTTGTTCAATATATTTCATCTTAACCGCAAATATCTTTATCTTTTCACGCTCTTATTGTATGCGAAAACATAAATTGGGAAGAGCTACGGTAAAAGTGAAGAGAGTACCAAAAAAAAGATTACTCACCCTGTATATAATTATTTTTGAACCATATCTAACAACCTAATATTTGTATACAAATTTTGCGGATAATTTTGCACATAACATGCTGGCATAGTTCTTACAAAGCATTATTATAACAATCTCCAAATAATTTAGGTATTTGATTATAAAAAATATATTAGAAATTCTGTCTTGTTCGTACCATGTGTCTGGTGAGATGATGTCTCTCTCTAAATGTCTCATGACATACAGGACACTTGAGTTTGTCCTCTCTCTTTTTCTTTTGAGGGTCAGCTTCTCTTTTATGATGTGACCTCATGTGATAGACTAAATCAGACGTCATGCGAAACCCTATTTTACATTTGGCACAAACGTTTTGCGCTGGTAATGTAAGTGCGGCAAGTGATGGTGGAAGTACGGTTGGAATTGTCTGAGAATGAACATGATTTGTTGGTTCTTGCGTTTGCACTTGCGCAGAAGAAGGTGTTAATAAAAATGGATGATATGGAGAAGCATAAGCCCCTGTGTATGATTCAAATCCACGTCGTATTTTTCCACCAGTTGACATCTGACGTATTTGTGGGAATGACGGAGAGAAAGTGAGCGGAGGACCTTTACTCAATTGTGAATGAAGAAAAGTAAACGGTGAGGTCAACTGGGGAACAACGAGGTCAACACTACTACTACTACTAGACAAACTTCTTTGGAAAATCTCACTTTTCAATAACATTCCATCATGACATTCGTCTCTTCTTGACAAAGGTTGTATCTCGATACTATCATTCCCATATAACTTCCGGTTTTTGAATTTAATACTATGTTTTGTTTTTGATAGATTGAGTTGAGTAGGATTGAACGTGATACTCTCAGTGGATCCATTGGTAGTGAGGATGTCAATGGATGAATCAGAAGAATCTTCAGATAAACTATCTTGTTGGGTTTCTATTTTTTCATCAATGGGATATTTAGTACTTTCTATTACACTATTTTCAGATTGACCAGTGAGGAATGGGATATCAAAGGTACCTTTCTTCCGTGGTGGATTAGAATTTTGTGATGATGAAGATGGGGTAGTGATTGTAGGGATTACTTTCTCACCGTCAGGGTCAACTAATCCCATAGTCTCACAACTTAACAAATCTTATAATTGCATCTTAGTATCAGAGAACTTGGTTAGTTAAATCCTCACTTTTTTTTACCTTATTTACTATTATGTACTTCAATGTAAATTGATGTAATTGTGAAATCTTTGTGTTATAATCCGTTGAAGAGAAAAGAGTGATGGTTTGGTTTGGAGAGGAGAGCAGATGGATTGAGAAGGGTCCACTGCAGTAAGGGTGCTTTAGACAGTAAGTTAGGTTGTTAGGTTGTTAGTGAGTGAGTAGTTGTGAAGGGAATAGAGAAAGTTCAAGTGATCTTCTCTACGAATCCCTCATTCCTTTTTTACATCCGGAAATCTCAAAGATAGACGCATGAGTCGTATCACTTTCACTCTCCTTGAGAAAGTGAGGGAAGTGTTGTTATATCATAAATGAACTTGGGTTCTACTGCTGGAAACAATGAGGTTGAGTGGGAATGATAAGTTTTTGGGTTTGTGTATAAGACTAAGGGAAACATGGATGAGAAGCCTGAGGGCTCAAGGGTTACTTATAAACTCTCACCAACTAAAATATAACTTATAACTATTATGTAAATTTATCAACATTTTAGGAAATGGTTTCTGGCCTGGGAGAAAGAAAGGTGTTTAAAGGTCTGAATCCAATTATGTAAATGAGCAACTGTTACTATCGTTATTTCAAACAAATAACTACTCAATAATATAAAGATTTACATAGCAAAGGGTTATATTATAATATAGAAAACATTATTAAGTTGGATCTTCATTTTCAAATTCTGTGCTACCAGTTCGAATTTAGCTAAATGGGAGTTTTAGCCACACTAACTGGAGTGTGATGGGCATAAATTTAGGAGTGTTTCTAGAGTTAACAAAATTGGGTAGATTTACAAAGTCTATATCCTCAAAACTAGAGATATCAATTTAATATAATAGGATTTAGTGATGTATTTATTTCCTAAAAAGAGGTATTGTAGTGAAGGAGACACTATCGAGCTGTTGTTCAAACTCCTTCTTTGCAATGTCTGTTTTTAGTGAAGCGTATTTTTCTTCGAGTTGTCGTCGCTGAAATTTTTGTAAGAACATGTTGGAGTGTTTAATCGTACCTCCAGTATATAATGTGCGTATTGTACACGGTTCTCCGTCTATTGAACTCAAGAGAGCAAGCGCAGATGTCACGATTTTGTAGGCTGAACGACGCATTCGTACAAATGCCATTCGTGTCTCTGGGTTCAAGTAACTTGCTGAAAGTAACAAATGAAGAGACTTTATGAGCACTTAAAGTTAATAATTAATGATATATATAACTTAAAAGTTTTGTTAGGTTGTTAGTTAGTTCAACTGTTTTGGGACTTTAGAAGATATGGATTATAAATCAGACTAATAGCCAAAGTTGTTGGTAAATCTAGCAGCCCAATGCTGAACCCTAATAGAGACCTTAGATCCAGCAGCGGGCTGGAAGAATTCGCCTGATGCTGCTTGGCTTAAACCTTTATACTTTAGTTATGAAAAAAAACCGGAATCTAAACAGCTGACATTTAGTTAGGTTCTACTGACCATGTGGTGGTCTAGAATACTCCCAAGTTGAATCACAACCGTAACAAAGCAAAGTCACTGACCGTGGAGTCCGGCTTTGGACACTGCGAGACCATAAATACCATGGAGGTCATGGATGGACTTGTGAATGGCTCGAATGAGTGTAGGACTAGACAGTTTCCCCAAGCTTTTTCTCTCATCCTTGAACTCAATTTTAATCACTATATACCTATAAATAATTTAAAAAAACGATTAATGTACTTGACAGACATGCCAGCGGACAAAGTGTATCTTAATTTATGATTTAGTTTACCGATTTCGTAATCGCACCATTGAGAATGACCATTTGCAGAAGAATTGAAGATACAGATGCACCTTACTCCTCCAAGTGTAACAACGTTAACGTTGCTTTAGATTTGTTTCTGATGATTGACATTCCCAAATCCGTTGGAGTTTAGTTGTTTAGTACGTTCACTTTTTTTTTCAGTAAAGTCGAGGTCACTTGGAGATAGCACAACACAACTTGCAATCCGAACTACTAAAGTTCGGCAGATGGAGGTTTTCCGCTCACTCCGATTTATAGAAATTATTTTGAAGGGAATGTATAGGAAATTATTCCACATGAATTAAATAAGTTGATTTGCATTAATTTAGATAAATTCAAGAGAGAGAAATGAAGGAAAAATTAAAAAAAANATGAATTAAATAAGTTGATTTGCATTAATTTAGATAAATTCAAGAGAGAGAAATGAAGGAAAAATTAAAAAAAAGTATTATTTTAGCGACATGTTGGGAAAATTCTTTTAATTTTGTAGAGCAGAAAATTTTCATCTGAGAAATCTAGAAACTTTAAAAGAAATACATAATTGGCCCAATTCCCGTAATTGTATAGAGCGCCTGATAGTATTAAGACTCTTAGTACTATCAAATTATAGAAAATTTACGGGAACGAAAATGATAGAAAAGTTGTGATAGAATTAACTGCTTTGTCTAATTCCTAACCGAAATGTTTAGGAAGATATCAAGGAGACAACTACCCTTTGTGCATAAAGTCACTACAAAATTGAGAAAATGAGTTCTCATTCCCACAACTTCTCTCAAAGAGAATCTGTATGTGTTGAGTTTGAGTGGAGAGGATTGCAATGAGGGACTATAAGACATTTATACGTGTATCTGAGGTGATACAGCTAGCGGGAGCCGATAGTTTTTTCAACCAATCAGAGTCCTCCAAAATGAGACACATTTCATAGTTATATTAATCCGATAGTCTGATAGTATGATAGTACTATGAAGCGTTCTATACAATTGCGGGAATTGGGCCATTGTAAAATCAGTCAAGAGAATGTAAGTTAGTTTAATGTTCAATACTCCTTTCAAAAATTACAAATTAACCTAAAATATGAAATATTAATGACATTGAGGATATATAATTACTTCAAGAATCAATCAGATGCGTCACTCCCGTTATAAATTCTGTTTTTGGAAGCGTTGTTGCAACTAACCTACTTTTCTTTTTATACGGAGGACTAAAGGATTTGTACAAAAGTATACCGTTAGAATTTTCATTGTGATACCCAATTACAATACAAATAATTTTCCCAACATGTCGCTAAAATAATATTTATTTAATTTTTCCTTCATTTTTTTCTATTGAATTTACCTCAATTCATGCTAATCAACTTTATTCAATTCATGTGGAATAATTTCCTATGCATTTCCTTCAAAATAATTTTTATGAATCCGAGTGAGCGGAAAACCTCCATTTGCCGAACTTTAGTCCTTGGGAATGCAAGTTGTGTCGTGCTATCTCCGAGTGGCCTCGACTTTATAAGAACCTAATGATTCAAAGGGTCAGACTATTAGTCAGTCAGTTCCTTCTACTTTTTAAGTTATTAATTAAACATTTATTTCTTCTTATAAGTGACAAAATGACCTCTACAAAAGTTATTGCAAATAAAAATATTGACAACTTTCTCCTACGACATTTTTCTCGCTGGTGAACCGTTTAGGTTACAGGTCAAGATGAACCCCTCCAAGTCCCACAAATTTACCTTGCCCTATGCACCCTGAATAGTTCACCTAAGAGAAAAGTGTCAGATAGAAAAGTTGTTCGTATTCGTATTTCCAATAACTTTCGTAGAGGTCATTTTGCTCCTTCTGGGGAAGAAATTAAAAAAAAACTTTAGAGATAAGGAATCTAATGCTAAAACCAATTAAATTTTTATTGCCCCCCTTTGTGCTTTGATCAAATTCAAATCCAACCATCCACAATAACCACAATCAATAAACTTTAACCAGTGAGATAGGCGGCAGTAATGACATCTTTGGATGTCAAAATGACTCCGCATCACAGGTGTGACTTTGACCCTCCCTACCACTTCCATACTCCGCGCTGCCGCTCCTCCAGTTTCAGATAAGTTATCGCGCAACCGCTCCTACGGCTCCTTCTCTACTGCTACTGATAAACGTTTTTCTTTTCCTAAAAGTAAAATTCGCTATCGCGATTCACGACTGCAAGTATCCTGAGGCTAATTTTTCTTACGCGATGACGAATTTGATATACTCGATTCACTCAAAAAGTCTTCACATGTTTTGTGACGAAAATTTTGATACGTGATTCTCTAATAAAGAGACATAAGTGAGTTAAATAAAATCAAATAAAATCGAGAAATTTTTTTTCATTACTCAATTCTCAATTGTAACTTATGTTATTTAATGTAAGTGCGATTGAGTCTACAATTTCATATTTGTCCACGATTCAAAATTTTCGTTGTCGCGTTTATAAAATTTATTGTCGCGAACCAAATGTATCGGTCCCGTTAGGTTTATTAATGTTTATTTTTTACGTTTATGATCATATTTACGCATTCCGCCAACACTCAACTGAATACCTGCACACCCCTCCATCCCTTATCGCATCTTTGTGCACTGCTTTATCACAGCCACAGTTGATGCTTAATTTTGAATCGTTTGGGGTGAGCAATTTAGTAATAACCCATAATAGACGGGTATAAAGATGTACGGATTATGTATTTTTCCGCAATTGAAACGAAATTGTTATATTTTCATTAATTTTAGGGTAATAATCTCAATTTCGTGCAAAGCTCGGCGTTTGACCTTTGGCTCTGCTCGGGCTCTTAAACAAAAATAGTTTTGGTTCTGCTAGGACTCTTTTGAAATTGTTCCATAGGCTCAGACTCTTTTGAAAATACTCCTTTGAGTTCTGCTCATGTTCGGGCTCTTTTGAGAATAAGTCCTTAGGCTCTGTTCGGGCTCTTTTGAAAATTCACTTTGGCTCTTTTCGAACAATTCACTAAACTGTTCTCGGTGTATTTTGAAGACAGTAGATGTTTCCTTAGACTTCTCTAAATGCTCCCTTTCTGTTCTGTTTTTGTTCTGTTCTGTTCTGTTNAAAATTCACTTTGGCTCTTTTCGAACAATTCACTAAACTGTTCTCGGTGTATTTTGAAGACAGTAGATGTTTCCTTAGACTTCTCTAAATGCTCCCTTTCTGTTCTGTTTTTGTTCTGTTCTGTTCTGTTCTCTTTTGTAAATATATTCTTCGACTCTGCGCTGGTTCGGGCTCTTCTGAAAATTGTTCTTTGACTCTGCTTTGGATTCTTTCAAATCATTTCGTCTGGCTCGGGCTATTTTTTATAACTCATTTTCTGTCTAGACTACAGGTGGGCGTTTGGGGTACGCCGTACCTTAAGAAAATTTTTTTGCCTTATCATACCCGTACCCCGTACCTCCTGAAATACAAGTGTACCATACCGCGTACCACGTACCTTAATCTAAAATTATCGCCATACCGTACCCGTACCATATCTAAGGTACGGGGCACGCCGTACATATGGCGTACCCAACTGTACGGTGTATCCAAAAAGCCCACGTGTGGCACAGGTTAGTCTTTTGGATACACCATACCTTAAATTTTTTTTTCAAATATCATATCCGTACCTGAAGGCACGGCGTTACTTTTATGCCCCAAACCTCATGAAACACAAGAAGCGTACCGTACTCGTACCTCCTACCTTATTGAAAAATTATCATCCTACCTTATCTAATGTACGGGGTACGGCGTACTTTCCGTACCCAAAGGTACGGTATATCCAAAAAACCCACTTGTGGTAGTCTACTCTTCTAACCAATTTCCCCCATTTACCTTTTTTATTGAGGTATAAAAAGAAGATCCCGAGTGATGAAAGACTCGATCACAGAGCCAAAACTGCCGTGCTTTGATTTCGTCTTAACAAAAGTGATTTGAGTATCTATACTACAAACAGAGGAGTGATCTCTATTGGACGTTGACACAAAGTTACAACTGTGATAGAAAATAAATTGAAGGAGAGGAGATTGCGAGGTTGTCTTTTGTTTTGAATGAGGAACTAAGGATACTCTTCTCATCTTCGTCTGTTATTCTCAACTTTGTCTTCTACTCATCACATCAAACTAATCAGATCGAGGGAAGCATTGGGGTAGGAAACGGACCTTTGTCGCAAGTCCAGGTCATTCAGAGGTCATCTCCTTGTCTACTTTTTCTTACTAATCAAAACCTCATTTTATAAGCATCAGTTCTCACTCAACGGAAACCCTATTCGTTTGTGGATGGTTCTTTCTCGACCTTACAGGTTAGAAATTTAAACTTACAGTAACAGTAACCAACCGTACAAAAGATGTTTATAAAGAGTAGTTGGCAACTTCTTTAGCGAAATACTGCTGTTGACAAAACTATTATAACTAGATTATGGCGGGAATGAGTCTCCAAGACTAAAGTGGTTGTGGATTACTTTTCTGTTTTGTAGACTAGCCCTAGCCGTATGTAATTTGTATTTATTCTTTACTCGACAGTCAATACTAGGCCATTGTTTGATTTCTCATCTTTTTATTTTCTAGTGGTGAGAGGGCGAACGAAACTATGGACGGCACGATGATTTACTCCCTTGGCTTAGGAATGCAAGTAAATATTAAGCGTACTGATGGTAAGACTCCTTAACATGGGCTTGGCTAAAGGGTATGGGATGCTTGAAAAACAATCAAAGAAAATTAGACTGAAAAAGTGACTTGTTTGTTTTCAGAAGTCACACTTTCTTTACTATGTCACTAATTTGTACTTTTGTTACGAGAAAAGTACAGTGAGTTAGTCCAATGGTAGTTTTCTTACCTTTCTAGAAACAAAAATTTCCAAAGTTATTCATTTTTTTTTTGCTGGATAATTAATATTATATTACATATATATTATATTATAATATTAAATTATATATTATTCATCATGTCCAATGCTCAGGAAGGAAAAGTATGCCATGAGAAAATTGCAAAGTTNATATTAAATTATATATTATTCATCATGTCCAATGCTCAGGAAGGAAAAGTATGCCATGAGAAAATTGCAAAGTTGAAATTCAGCCAATCATGTTTGAAAATTCTTAAATTCTATTCAATTTTGAATGGCTTAACAGAGGATTTGGCTTTATTCGGAGATTCGTCGCATTTATGCACAAATTGCCTATCTCTGGTCGCAGAACGCAGGATTTAATTGGCGGTAACCGAAGTCGGCTTATCCGAGCTATGCTTTATTATATCGATTTTTGAGAATATTTAATGATTTCAAATTGATTGATCCCGCTCCACATTTTTCTTATTAGAAATTCCCCAACGAAGACAAGATGAAATCCCTACCCCTCCTAGTTATTGATGTAAATTGTTAGGAGCGTATTTTGTAAGTCTAATGAGTAAGGTGTTAGGGGAAATCCTGATTTGGTCAAGACCAAAAATGGACAAGACAAGGATGTTCATTGTCCTTCCTCCTCTGTATTTTTTACATACGGAGTTCCTTGTTGAGGACTTGTTTCAATTCGACTTATAACTCACTTTCCATTCTTCAACTCAACACGAATCTTATGACTAGGGTGAATTAACTAAGGGCTTGATGGTTCACTTTTTTTAGGACGTGTACATACAGCCGTTGTGTCTGGAATCAATTGGGATACTAGGAGTGTCACTGTTGAATGGTTTGAAAAAAATGAGACAAAAGGCAAAGAGGTACATTATAATTCGTTTCTATCGTAACCAATAAGACAGTTGATTGAATTTATTTGGATTAATATTAGTCATGTATTGTGCCTTTACTTTACTAAGGTTGACCTTGATTCTATAATAAGTTTGAACCCTCACGTCACTGGTGGGAAGAGCGTTATTCAGAACATCACAACCAATCAAAACGAAGAGATGCCCATGGCACCCCACCACCAACCAGCAAAAGCCCCTTCTGGAATACCCCCTCCTGTAGAAATAATTAATTTTTTGAATTTATATTGGAAAAAATTATTGTTATGATTTTTGTTTTATTATTATAATACAGGTTATAGTTCCACAAACGTCTCGAAATGGAGGGATCAATTCTAGTGTCACAGTTGTTGGAATTGCACCTGCTCAAGGTTAGATTTAGTCATGAAAGAATTGTAATATGACGAAAGCGATATGTGATGGGATGACAGATTTTTGAGGAGATGATTCGACAACAAAGATATGATTGGTTAGTTAGGTGTTGTGTTTTGAAACAGTGCGGTCTCAACCATTGGGTAGAATCCCAAGGACACGACAGACTGTGATGGCACCCAAAGTCAACGACTCTGTTGGGATTGGTAGTAACACGGTGGTGAGCAATGAGTCGGAGGATACAACCATGGAAGTCATTTCACAAACCGGTGGAACTGTTACACGAGACTCTGTACAACATCTCAACGGTAGCTATTAGAAACTCTTTTTTTTTTTTACAATTTACTATCTAAATTAACTATTTTATTTCAACTTTTAGCTGCAGCTCGACGACGAAGCAATGTAGTCAAGGAAGTCGAAAAACTTAAGAAGAATCGAGAAGAGCGTCGACTCCGGCAAGCAGAAATAAAAACGGAAAAAGAGAACTTGATGAATTTGGACCCTGGAAATCCTAACTGGGAATTTCTCTCAATGATTCGGTACTCAATAATTAGACTAACTAAAAGTCAAAATTAAAAAGTTTGAAAATTTTTGAAAATTCCTGTCTTGTTTGTTTCAGTGAATATCGTCAAAATTTGGAATTTAGACCTTTGCGTGATACAGATCCAGTTGAAGACCATCAAATTACTGTGTGTGTACGAAAACGTCCTATGAACAAGAAAGGTAATGTGAGACAAAAAGTATAGTAGCCTGTGTATTTCTACACTGGACCATGGGTCTCCTTAGCTCACAGGAGAGTTTATAACTCATACTTATTATTATCTCTGAGGATTAAAGCCTCGCTTGGCTACTGTTAGAGTACGAGTCACCTCACATCTAACCACCGGGCGATACAGAATCCTTTCCACAGAACCCCTCTTCCCAATAACACTGGTCCCCAGTATTCATTCTCAAGAGCCTACTGTATCCTCTAACCCAGTACATCTAAACTTAATTTTCTACGGATTTGGCAAATGGAGGAAATTCAAACGCCCAGATTATTAATAACTAAAGAGATAACCTAACTAACGGGGTGAGAACCCTGGAAGACTTTGAAAAAGTCTCGGGGTTGGGGACACTCTAACCGGGATTCTGCTCGCCATCTTATGTGAGACAAAAAGTAGAGTAGCCTGTGTATTTCTACACTGGACCATGGGTCTCTTTATCTCACAGGAGAGTTTATAACTCATACTTATTATTATCTCTGAGGATTAAAGCCTCGCTTGGCTACTGTTAGAGTACGAGTCACCTCACATCTAACCACCGGGCGATACAGAATCCTTTCCACAGAACCCCTCTTCCCAATAACACTGGTCCCCAGTATTCATTCTCAAGAGCCTACTGTATCCTCTAACCCAGTACATCTAAACTTAATTTTCTACGGATTTGGCAAATGGAGGAAATTCAAACGCCCAGATTATTAATAACTAAAGAGATAACCTAACTAACGGGGTGAGAACCCTGGAAGACTTTGAAAAAGTCTCGGGGTTGGGGACACTCTAACCGGGATTCTGCTCGCCATCTTATGTGAGACAAAAAGTAGAGTAGCCTGTGTATTTCTACACTGGACCATGGGTCTCCTTATCTCACAGGAGAGTTTATAACTCATACTTATTATTATCTCTGAGGATTAAAGCCTCGCTTGGCTACTGTTAGAGTACGAGTCTCCTCACATCTAACCACCGGGCGATACAGAATCCTTTCCACAGAACCCCTCTTCCCAATAACACTGGTCCCCAGTATTCATTCTCAAGAGCCTACTGTATCCTCTAACCCAGTACACCTAAACTTAATTTTCTACGGATTCGGCAAATGGCGGAAATTCAAACGCCCAGATTATTAATAACTAAAGAGATAACCTAACTAACGGGGTGAGAACCCTGGAAGACTTTGAAAAAGTCTCGGGGTTGGGGAGACTCGAACCGGGATTCTGCTCGCCATCTTATGTAAGACAAAAAGTAGAGTAGCCTGTGTATTTCTACACTGGACCATGGGTCTCCTTATCTCACAGGAGAGTTTTTAACTCATACTTGTCATTATCTCTGGGGATTAAAGCCTCGCTTGGCTACTGTTAGAGTACGAGTCTCCTCACATCTAACCACCGGGCGATACAGAATCCTTTCCACAGAACCCCCCTTCCCAATAACACTGGTCCCCAGTGTTCATTCTCAAGAGCCTACTGTATCCTCTAACCCAGTACACCTAAACTTAATTTTCTACGGATTCGGCAAATGGCGGAAATTCAAACGCCCAGATTATTAATAACTAAAGAGATAACCTAACTAACGGGGTGAGAACCCTGGAAGACTTTGAAAAAGTCTCGGGGTTGGGGAGACTCGAACCGGGATTCTGCTCGCCATCTTATGTGAGACAAAAAGTAGAGTAGCCTGTGTATTTCTACACTGGACCATGGGTCTCTTTATCTCACAGGAGAGTTTATAACTCATACTTATTATTATCTCTGAGGATTAAAGCCTCGCTTGGCTACTGTTAGAGTACGAGTCT